>CM072794.1:60889-350889 GCA_036983795.1 Megachile lagopoda | reverse complement strand
GACTGGGACGAAACTAAACCTACGTTTACACCAGTGGACGCGGCTAAACGCACCTGGATAAATGACATTAGTTCCCTTTGCACAAGTGTTTTCTTTTCTTTTCATCGTATCCTAATCGAAATCGTACACTGATTAATTCGCGCGAGTGTTCCAACATGTCGTCGCGTTTTTCGAACGCGTCGTATCGCATCGATCGATAACATGTTTCGTCGCGCGGTACAACGCCGATACAGAAAGCGTGATCGTAGGCGGTAACGATATCGTACGTTTCTTTCTTCCCTGTTTATCCCTGTTGTCGCGTCCGGCAATTGAAAGAGACTGTCGCAGCTACGCTCGCAGCTACGCTCGCAGCTACGCTCGCAGCTACGGTCGCACAATCGTACCGTTAACTGCTCGCAGCCGAATCGAACGAGCGATTCGATCGGATCGCACTATCACTCGAGACTCGCTCGATCTCGAGAAATGAGAAAAGAAAAAGGAAAAAAGAAAAAAGAAAAACGATAGCGGAAGAAAGAGAAAAGAAAGAAAAGGCGAAACGAAATAAGTTTTTGCCGTCAGGGGTATCCTCGGTTCGTTTTGTTCAATTCGGTTCAGTTCAGTAAAGCTTGACGAACCTCAGCTCCATATCGCGGTGCTTGGCTCGTATGTGCCTATACACGGCCTGAGTATACTTGCTGCGCATATCGCAGTGGGGACACTTGAAACGCGGTAGATCGACGCACTCGAGCCTGTAGTGACGGCTCATGCCGCCGGACGTGTGAAACGTTCGGGCGCACCTCGGACATGGAAAGCCGCGTCTGTTAAGGGACGTCTGTAGCCTCAGCATGTGCCGAGAATTTCGAACGACCCCGTGGAACTTTCCCAGGAAAATCGGCCTGAAGTCTGTAAGCAGAAAAAGAGACGAAGACGGACCGTTAGAGAGAGGTGGAACAGCGGCGACTGTATTCTCCAGCGAAGCGGAGGCGTCGCGGATTATTTGGAAAGGCGATCCAACGGGAACTAAAGATAAACCGATATTCTCGCTGCTCTCCGAGCGCGTACGAGCGATCCAGAAAATCGATCGCGGATCTCTTCTCGCGCGAAGATTACCTTTTCGATCCGAGGACGCTAGCGCGGCGTCGCGCGTGTTCGATTCTCTCGCTGAAAAGGAAACGTCGAGAAATCTCGCGAGAAGGACACAGGAGCGAACAAAACGAACGCGTAAACGTTTGTTGTTCTGCTTGATCGGCTTTATTTTTCGAACGACGGACCGGGGACAGAAGGAGGAAAACAAAGGAGGAGAAACGGGAGAAGGTTGTTCTCGTATCGTTTCGTACAACGGATCGTTCTCAATAGAGCTTGACGAGGGTGACCGGTTTCTTCTTATGCATACTCCTGATATGTTGATAAACGTTGGACGTCTTCTTGCTGCAGAGCGCGCAGTAAGGGCACTTGTATCTCGGCGCCTTGCCGCACTCGTACCTAAAGTGGCTCAACATAGTGTCCCGCCTGCCGTAGCCGTTGTTACACGTTGGACAGTGAAATTTGCCGGTATACGCGTCGTACAACGTGTCCCTTGTGCCCGAGCGCGTCACGTAAACGTCATCGAATCGGCCACCTACAAAATATATCGCATCAGAGTCACTAGTCGTGGCAAAACGAACCGTTTCCTCTCTCTCGAACATCGTGGCTCGCGCGACTCTCGTGTCTCGACGACGTCGCGTACACAAAGGCACACGCAACCAAGGATTCATGCAAAAGGGCAGGACGAACGCGCAATGTCGAAGGTCAGGAAGAGACGTCGCGATGCGCGCGAATCCGCTCTGGACTTTTCGTCTAGGAAATATCATTTTATTTGTTTCGAACAAAACGAAAGCGATATCTTCGGCATTCGTGAATTTTCCTCCGTGGGGGAACGACGTGTTATCACAGACGACTGGCTCGATGCGTTCGAACGCGTTCCTCCGTCGCGAATCGTCGCTAAACGTCGCTAAACGTCGCTAAACGTCGCTAAACGTCGCTAAACGTCGCTAAACGTCGCTAAACGTCGCGAATCGTCGCGAATCGTCGACGAACGGAAAGGCACGCGGTAAACTCTCCCTCTCTCCTCCTTCTAGAACAACGTGTTGCAAATGACCGGCTTCGAGGGATGCTTGTGTCGCACGTGATCCTGAACGTTGAATTTTTTCTTGCTCAACTTGCCGCAATAGGGACACTCGAAGCGCGGCGGTTTGCCGCAATCGTACTTGAAGTGGGCCGTCACCGCGCTCTTGGTCGTGTAACTCTTTCGACAACGTGGACAAGGAAATCGGATTTTGCTCTTTCTCGAACTCCGTTCCGGATACTTGTCCTCGAACCAAGGTAGCGGCAACATTTGTAGCAACGCTGAAAACAAAAACGGAAGCGTACGATTAGTCGGAATCGATTAGTTGATCGACGGTCGCGTCGCGTCGGCCAGAGAAACGCGATTTTCGACTCGTCTCGCGCGTCTCGGTTCTATCGGGAGACATCCGGTGTACGCGATTCGCGAGCATCGGTGAAGGGAGTACGAGACGCGAACGCGATGGCGAATCGGCCGTTCGCCCAAGGACCGAATCGGGTGAGCAACGATAACGGGGACAAAACGTGGATATCTGCGTGAAAAGGCTCCTAGTAGATCGTGCTTGCAGGCTCACACACATACACACGCGCGCAGCAAGGACGCAACGATCAGTCTGTTCGAGTTAGGGACAAACAAGTAAAGCGGTTACAGGCATCTTGAAGCTGTACGTGAGAAAGTCCGTGATCGATCGATTCGCCGCGAAAGAACCGCCGTACGCCCGAGAAACTGCCGAAGATTATGCACCTGTTACCGTACGCGTTCCCTCGGCGCCGTCTCTCTGTCCAGCGAGCTTCCTTTCGACCTGAAAAATCATTCGATGCGTTAGTAGATAGGTCGTACGCGCTGGAACCGGGAGAAGGAACGGAAGGATGAAAGTGCGCGGAACGTCTCTCGTTTCGATCGGTTCTCCAACTTTATTGTCGATTCGAAAGAAAATTCGAGAAAATTCGAGAAAATTCGAGAAAATTCGAGAAAATTCGAGAAAAGGAGAAACAACGTCTAATCGTGATGAAGTATAACGATCTCGAGCTTCCATCCCGGATGTTTGGCGCGTATGTGCTTGTAAACGTTGTTGGACTGTTTGCTCCTCATCCCGCAGTAAGGGCACTGAAATCTCGGTGGTCTTCCGCACTCGTATCTGCAGTGGCGTTGCATGTGATGCAAGTGTCGGTAACTTCTCTCGCACTTTGGACAAGCGTACCTGACGTACACACATCGTACACGGCCGATTAACGCATCGATTCGCGGGATCGATCGAGCCCAGAGTTAACCACTTCTCGGTTAATCTCGCGGCTGTCGCGTGTCGCGTGCTGGGGAAATTTCGCAATCGCTTCGCGTCGCGTCGGATCGGAGTAGCCGCGCTCGGTACGATTAAATCGCGGTGTGATATAAACGGAAACAGGGAGTGACGCACAATCCAACGTTGCATTCCGGACAATAGTATCTGGTCTCTTTCCGAACGCGTTTCCCGTTCACGCACTTTTTCCTCGAACACTTGACGCACTGTCTGACGGGATTAAACTTTTTCTCGGTCGGCGGTATCGTCTCCGGGAAATGTCTCTCGATCAAACGTCGGGGTGCGGTGGTGGTGGTCGTCGCCGCCCCGACGCCGGCTCCGAAGCAAGTCGAATCGACGTTTACCAACACAGACTGTTCCCGGACGAGCTCTTTCTCTTCCATCCTGCAATACAAACGTGTAGTTTTCCACCGTTCGAACGCGCGTCGCGCGAGCAACTCCGTCGACGTCCTCCCCTACCGATCCTCTATCGATCCCCTATCGATCCCCTAGCGCTCTCGAGAAGTGGTTAACGAGGGATACGAAACGACGGAAACTAACCTGTCGTCCTCGGAATTGGACGGCTTCTTTCCCATCCAGGAGTAACCGAATTGCCCGGCCTGTTCCGTCGATCGAGCATCGTTCTGGAAGCTGGACGATCGCGGAATATCCATCGTACCTGCAATCAAAAAACGGGACATCGTGATGGAACGCGTTCCTTCGATTCGATCCGATACGAGTACGTCGGTGTGTAGCGCCGCCCGATTAAAACGAACGCGCGCCGACGGAAAAAGAAAAGGCGAACGCAAAAGTCGAGAAAAGCCCTTTCGGTTGGACTCCACAGCGAAGAAACTTTATTGCGCACAGCTCGATTCGACTTACAGACTAACACAGTTAATTCTTTCGCGCGTAAAATTGCCGATTGGTAGTGACATCGACGAGAAACACGCGCATTCCTCGATGCTTGCTCCTAATGTGCCTGTACACGTTCGAGATCTCTTTGGAGCGCATCTCGCAGTACGGACACTTGAACCTCGGTCCCTGGCCACATCCGTACCGCACGTGCCTCCGTAGATTCGTTTCTCTGGTGAATCCGCTCGGGCAATTCGGACAGCAGAACCTCTTGGAGCCGTTCCACCAGGCGCCGAAACCCGCGCAAGCTGAAACAGAAAAGGCAGCAAGATACTCGCGCGCAGTGTACGGGCACCGGACGAGAGCGCGACCGGGAGGGTGTCGAGGAAGAAAAGAACCTACCCTCGGTCGGGCGCGACAACCACTTGAGACGCGTGTGTACCAGAAATAATAAATTTTATTCATGCGAATACATTTTTCGATCGATTCTCCTTGCCGATATCTTCTCGCAGCCCATATATTCTATGTATATCCGCTATACCGTTCGTGTCGTTCGTGTCGTTCGTGTCGTGCGCGTCGACCACCAAATTAACCTAACGCGATCGTTCTCGTTTCCGATTGCCGCTCGCGCCTATCGATTTATCCGCGATCGACGAAACGATACGTTATCGAAGAAGCTCCCACGATCGAAATATATCGATCACGTAGACGTCGTTGTTCTTGTGCTTGACCCTGATGTGCTTTCGTATGTCCGCCTTTACCTTGCACAGGTAATCGCAGTAAGGACACTTGAATCTAGGTTTCTGACCGCACTGGTAACGCAAGTGACTGGTCAAGTTCCTCTTCCACGCAAAAACGCTTCGACAGTTTGGATTCGGACAGGCGAACTTGTTAGGTCTCGCGTACCAGTTGGCGAACCGATGGCCCGTCGACATCGCCGCCGCCGCCGCCGCCGCCGCCGCCGCCATCAACGATGATTCCTTCTGCCCTGAAAAAGAATGCACCGTTCGCTATCAGACATCCTTAAAACTGTTCGCGAATAACGCTATCATCATCGTGACAAACGAAGCGAACGATCGAGTGAAATTTTCCGAGTCCGATTATTCGAACGTTCGATTCGTCGCGTCGTACGCATCGTGCAATGAGTGGCGGCCAGTATTCGTAAAGGGAACAACGGTCTGTATTTCGTTCGAAGATCGGTACAAAAGCTTGAGATTCGGGAGGGTTCGATCAACCAGCCATCGTTGATCGCAGAATCGAGGACGAGGAGGCGTTACACAAGTCCACGACGTATACCACCGAACCGTGATGCCTTCTCGTGATATGCTTGCTCACGTCTCCCTTAACTTTGCAACGATACTCGCAATACGGACACTTAAAGCGTGGCTGGAGGCCACACTCGTATCTCAGATGCCTATTCAGATTCCCTTTCCAATTAAACGACTTGGCGCAGTTCGGATTCGGACAGACGTAAATGCCGATCCGCGTTTTTCTAGCTTTCATCTCTGGCTTCCATGTCACCTCGCCCCCGAACAACCACCACCGTCTTCCTTCCAAATCTGAAACAAATCAACAAACGCAATTTTCTTCTAACGATTAGTCGCTCGTTTGCACGTTCGTTCTTTCGTACGTGCGTTCGTTCGTTCTTTCGTTCGTTCGTTCGTTCGTTCGTTCGTTCGTTCGTTCGTTCGTTCGTTCGTTCACTCGTTCGTTCACTCGTTCGTTCGTTTATGCGCCGCATTACATACCGCGGACAGAGTAAATAACCCTTTTCGAATGTTTACCGCTTTATTATCGATACATTGGGTACAAAATTCTTCTCTTATCGTCGAAACGAATGAAACAGTTTGCACTCGCGTCCTGGCCCTTCTCGTTCGAACTAAAGTCGAAAAACTGAGGATGAATCGCGAAAACGTGTGTCGCGAGCGGGATAGAAGTAGAAAAGAAAGAGAAAGAAGTAAAGAGAAAAGGGAGGAGAAGAAGATTTATTCGAGGAAATTGGCGGACGGTCCGTCGTTCAAAATGTAGATGCTGTAGTCCTTGTGAACGCTCTTGACGTGCCTCAACACGTTCCCCTTCCACTTGCCACGATACTCGCAATAGGGACACCGGAAACGCGGTTCTACGCCGCACTCGTTACGCGTATGACTCATCAACGTGCGCTTCCAGACAAACACCTTCGAACACTTTGGACAAGGAAACTTCTTTCTGCCGGTTAGGTTATCGTCGAATATCCGTGATTTCTCGTCGCGAGCGTTCGCGAATCCCAACGGATCTGAAAACAAACACAGAACCCTTATCGTATTATCCCGTATCGAGGAGCATCGGGAAATCGTCGAGTCGCCCTCGAACGCGCCTCCCCCGTTCTTCGACTCGTAGAGAGTTTTTCCGACGCGAGCGAACAAAACGGTTGGGGACGACGACGCTGGCTCGCCTGTAAACGAACGAAAAAAAAAAAAAAACGATGAAAAAGACGAAAGAAAAGCCGACACCGCACCAATACGAGGACAAAGAATTTATTTAAAGCCTGTTCCAGCGGATACAAACAGAGACGGAGAAAGAGATTGCGAGAGAGGGGGGATTCAGGGAGGGTTAATTTCTTCCGATGTCGATGCAACGAACCACGCTGCCCTGATGCTTTCGTCGCACGTGCCTGTAAACGTCGGACGTCCATCTCGAACGGAAGTCGCAACACGGACATTTGAAACGTGGATTCTGTCGGCACTCGTAACGCAGATGCCTGGTCAAAGAACCGCGATGAGTAAACGAGCTGCCGCAAGAGTTCGAGCAGAGGAACTTTTTATTAGTGGCGTAGACGACGGGAACGGCAGCGTTGGACATCCGTTGATCGTTCGACTCGTGTACCTTCCATACCACGCAAACATCGGGCGAGACCGCGCCTGCAAAAGAAGATTCACACAACTGTACGCAACGATATCGTCTGATCTCGGCGTTTACGATAGGACGCGATGACCCGCGACGACGCGCGCGCGCGCGCGATCGAGCGTTCAAAGGTGTGTGTACGGGAGACGAAATAAACGACAAACGACGACACCTTGCGACGAGCAGATCGCTTTTATTTACACTTTCGACAAGCAACGTCAACTTGATCGCGTCTACCGCCGCGAACGTACGCGACACGTCCGTCTCGTGTGTTCCCTGTCCGTTTCTCTCTCTCTCTCTCTCTCTCTCTCTCTCTCTCTCTCTCTATCGCGCATTTCCAGCACGGCCGGTATACTTGAGAACGTCGATCGCGTACACCTGACAATTCTTGTGCCTTCTCCGAACGTGTTCGTAGACGTTGGCCGATTTCTTGCACCGATACTCGCAATGCGGACACTTGAACCGCGGTTCCTGGCCGCACTCGTACGTCAGATGTCGGTTCAGCGAAGATTTCTGGCTGTAGGCACAGGCGCAGTTAGGACAGGGGAACTTCTTCGTCTTAAAGTTATCGTCTAAACGACCGAACGCCATTTGCCCGTAGATTTTCTCGACACTTTTCGATTGGCCAGCTCCGATACCGACGTTGATTCCGAACACGCTGAACGACCTGGTATCTGCAACGAAACGGAGTCTAGCTGATTGGCCAGTTTATCGAATTTCCCAACCGTTCTCCTCGTCGTCGTCACGTTGCCGTCGACACAAGGGTAGGAGACGCGGGCTAGAGTCGGCCACGATTAAGCGTCAACATCCTACTACGCGTATCAGAAAATAATCGACAGCCTTTTACCAGTGACCAATATACGTTTTATTGAATAACTTCTGGTTTCGACAATGTTATAAAAATCGATGCAACGTCGCGACGCGACCCGAAGGAAAGATTTACTTTCGAACATGAACCGTGAGGTCGGGACGCCGAACGAGAGCCGCTGCCTACGATCGTCGAGTACATTTTCCTAACCGTCGTTACGGAACAGCGGCGGACAAACGACGCTCGTTACATTTGATAATAATCTTGCTTCACGCGAACGTCGAGCACGTACACCTTTTGATCGGGGTGCATTCGACGCACGTGAGACCTGACGTTCGACGAGTGTCTCGTGCGATACGAGCAATAAGGGCAATTGAATCTCGGCAATTGCCCGCACTGGAATTTCAGGTGATTGTACAAGTTATTCTTTCGCGTGAACGTGTTACCGCATTTCTGACAAGGATAAATCTTCTTTTGCTCGTGTCGAACGATTTCGTAGTCGCGATGCTGCCCATGAGGGAGACGATGATAACACGGATGCGATATCGGCCGATGAACACCTGCGAACAGAAAGGTGAACCAAATGATGACTTCCTATTCGGCCACGTCTTTCGCTCGCCCCGCTTCCCATCTTTCCCTCGCGCTTCCGCGTTTATTTTCCTTCTCAGGCTCGACGCACGATCGCTTTAACCTCCGACACCGTTCCTCGAAACGAACCACATACACCTACCTAACGTATCTATATAATACGCCTAATTATACATACAAAACAAACTTTGATTTCCTAGTCGGATCACATACGACACATGCGCTTTTACTCTTTCTTGGCTTAGCTAATGAACGATTACGACAGAGATATATATATACATATACATATATATACATATATATATATATATATATATATAGTTGAGATATATATAGAGAAAGAGAAAGGAGAGAGACAGAGAAAAGGGGAGTGTGTGTGAGAGAGAGAGAGAGAGAGAAACACAATTTAACGAATTAGTATATTAAAGTGCGGCAATGGTGAAAGAAGAAGCAACGCGATTATGGAAAGGAAAGGAAAAGGAGAAAAGGGAAATGGTGATGAAACGGGGGATGAAGCGGAGGAAGAAAGGAAGATTAGGAGAAACGCGCGATTTGTACGGTTTCGCTAATGTCTATCGCGTAGACCGGATTGCCAGGATGAATTCTGCGCACGTGAGCTCGCACGTTCGAAGGATGTCTCGTTCGGTAGACGCAATAAGGACAATTGAATCTCGGCGATTGTCCACACTCGAACTTCCAATGATATCGAAGATTCTGCTTCCTGTTGAACACGCTTCGACAATTTCCGCACGGGTACTTTGCGGCTTGATCGACTCCGTCCTTGGTTCGTGAAAATTCGTTCGCTTCGGCGAGGCTCGTGAAAGACCAACGAACCTTCTCCTGCCCTCGATACCGTACAAAGCAGTCGTTCGTCTCTGGAAAAAAGCACAGATCATTCCTCTTTCACAATCCGCTCGAGTCGATACCGTTTACAAAGTAGATTCGCGTTCGCTCGAATCGACCGACCGTTTTTAGTCGTATCGCGCGATCTGTCTTTCTTTCCGCATTGTTTGTTCCGTTTTATCCGGCGAACGGTGAACGGCGAACGTCGAAACCCACCCCCATGCGCGAATACGTGCATCGAACGCGTCTTCGATCGCGCTTTCGATCGCGCTTTCGATCGCGCTTTCGATCGCGCCGCGCTCGAAAGGAAAGGAAGAAAAGTTTCGGAGGTGTCGAAAAAAAGAAACAAACTCCGGGCTAGTCTTCAGTGTTGCACGCTCATTAGATCGATGACGTAGACTTCTCTCTCCGGATGCTTTCTACGCACGTGGGCTCTAACGTTGGACGTGTGTTTGGTCCTGTAAGGACAATAGGGGCAGTTGAATCGCGGCGACTGTCCGCAAGCGTACTTCAAATGATGCTGTAGATTGTAGCGCCAGTTGAAAGACCTGCCGCACTTCGGACAGAGGTGAGTCACTTTATGAACCGTCCGATTCCAGCCGCAATCGTCGATCCGTTTCAGTGGTTTCTCTGGAAAATGCATACACGTTTCTTACGGTTAATTTTCTCCTACGTTCCTTCGCGTTCCTTCGAGTTCTTTCTATATTTTTTTCCCCCGTTTCCAAACATCGAAGCGGGTGGCTCGCGAACGTTCGCCTCTCGATGCGGAGACCGAACAGGGACCGCGTATTATGTGTCTCGCGATTTCGTAGCTACGCGTCTACGAAGTGACGCGCGAAGAAAGTCGGGGAAATACGGGATCAACGGGATGAACGAGAAAGAATATTTGGCAAAGCAAAACGTACGTTGGCTTGGTTCGAACAAAAAAAAAAAAGAAATGGTGAAAAGTACCAAGTAAAAGAAAGTAAGAGATAAAAAGTGAGAAAAAGTTACGGAGTAACGTAGTGACGAGAAAGAAAAAGAAAAACGGAATACGATGCAAGGATCGAGTTCTCTGCATTGATCGCCATGCGAATTCGTGTAAAATTTCATTTCTCACGTTTATTACATTTTCGTACAAGTACAATGTCGCTTATAGTCGATAATGTTCGCTGCTTGAATACAATTTCGAGCTTTTCTCTCGTACGAAGACACGAGCGAGTCTACGCGTAACTTTTCTTTTTTCGAGCAAACTTTCTTCGACGTCGGTCGAAGAAACGCGCGTTTATCCTTTCAATATCTTACAGACGTCGATAGCGTAGACGTTGTTACCGGGATGCTTTCTGCGCACGTGAGCTCGCACGTTCGACACGTGCTTCGTCCTGTAAGTACAGTATGGACAGTTAAATCGCGGCAACTGACCACACTCGAACTTGCAATGATAGTAGAGATTGTTCTTATGACTGAACACGCTCGGACAAGTCGGACATGGAAATTTTTGCTTCTCGCCAGTCGCGCCGAGGAGATTGACGGGAACGGGAACGGGAACGCCGGCTTTCGATATACTCCGATATCCGGATGCGACGGCCGACGCGAACGTGAAATCCCCCGGCAGAAAAAATTCTGAAACAGAAAAGTTACAAGCGATTCGTCAAACATCGTGTTTGCTCGCGCCGCGCCGAGCGCTTGCTCGCTTTTCCTTCATTTTTTTTTTCTTAATTTTTTTTTCTTTTCCTCTTTCCCGTTCTCTCTCTGCCGAGTTCGATCGGTGAACAACGACCCGCGAGAGCAACGTACGATCCTTCGAGGCGAAGTACGACGAAGAAACGGGACACGGAGACACGGAACGTTCAACGGATCGGATAGATTCGATGATGGCCGAAGTGAACGTAATCAGCAAAACGAGAATCGATCAAAAGTTGGTATATTTTTAAAAAGAAAAAGGAGAGATCCGTCGAAACCTTATTGCGTCCGAGGAGTACATCGAATACGTTCGCGCGTTTCGTCGAAAAATCGAAAAATCGAAAAATCGAAAAATCGAAAAATCGAAAAATCGAATAACAGAATAATCGAAAATGTGAAAAACGCGAAACGACGAAAAACAATCACGCGACAGGATAGTTATAGGAGAATTTTAAACAACGTACCCTCCTCTCTCTCTCTCTCACTCTCGTGTCCACAGCGTAGATGTACGTGTACGCAATCCGATGCTCGTCGACGTTATTATAATTTTAACAACGACGTGTTTTAACGACGAATCGTACGAAACGCGAATAATAAGCGACGAAACGTTCGATTCGGTTGTTCGCGGGAGGAGAGGGAGGAGAAGGAGGAGAGAGAGGAGAGAGAGGAGAGAGAGGAGAGGAAGGAGCGGAAAGAGGAACGGTAGAAGGATTCGCGTTCTCGAGAACGAGAAATCTTCCTTGAGAGCGATTTCGTAAACTGCGACGGCGCCGTCGCTACTGCTGCAGTTGACAGAGATCGACGGTATAGACTTCTCTTCCCGGATGGCACTTGCGAACGTGTCTGCGAGCGTTCGAGATGTGTTTGGCGCGATAAACGCAGTACGGACAATTAAATCGCGGTTTCTGGCCGCACTCGAACTTCTGGTGGTAGGTCAATCCACCTTTCCGGCTGAACACGCTGTTGCAATTATCGCAGGGGAACTTTCGAACGAGCATCGCCGCCGACGTCGACGCCGACGAATCGGAGGGAAGAATCGCCGGCTTGTGATCGCGTCGCCGTTGAAGAGCAAAGTTTTGCAACGACGAGTGTGTCGTCGCCGTCGCTCCGCCGATCACGTAGTAATTACATACGCCTGCAACACAAACAAAAACACGATACCCCCGTAAATGAGTGTTGCTCGTATTGGCGAGATCCCTGCGAACGAACACAGATTGTGTGGCTAGAAGGGATATGTGAACGCAGGGTGGGCTGGCGTGAAAGCTTCTTCGGTTGTCGATATCCGAACCGTGTCGCACGCGAGACACCGCGCCCCGTCGTTCGACCACGGACCACCTTCATCTTCCGATGATGAATAGGATATACGTATATCTATATATCTATATATATGTATATATTATATATATATATATATATATATTGTATCAAATAATGTGCACACGTGCATCTTGATAATCGCTCGTTTTATTCAATCAACGAAACTTTCGACAATTCACGGAATTTTGCGCAGAACATCGGTAAGCGACGCGCGACGATAACCGAACGGACCAACGAAATTTCGAGCAGATCAAAACGCTTGGCCGGTCTCGATCGAGTTCGCGTGTTCCGCCAACGAGCCGTAGAGCGGTTCGCGCGATACGTCGATCACGCTAACTTTGTACTCGCGATGCTTTCGGCGAACGTGCGCGCGAATGTTGGACGATTTCTTGGACGCGTAATGACAGTAAGGACAACCGAATCTCGGCAGTTGACCGCATTCGAACTTTAAATGCGTGTAAAGATTGTTCTTCCGGTTGAAACTGCTCGTGCATTTCGGACAGGGAAATCTGCCCTCGTTCCGCTCTTGAAATTCCGACTGCCTCGGCAACGCGTGGCACGGTATCTTGAAGCCGCCCAGGTGCTCCAGATCTGCAAGAAAACGTTTGGTACTCGTCAGGGTCCTGAAGACTCGACGAAATCGCCACGCATTCTCTCTCTCTCCCTTGCTCTCTTTCTTTCTATCACCCTTTCCTCCTCCTCCTCCTCCTCCTCCACCACCTCCTCCTCCTCCTCCTCCTCCTCCTCCTCCTTTTCCCTCAAACACACGCATTGCATGTTCAGGCAGATTGAATCGAAACTTTATTTCTCAAATGTTGCGTACAAAACGTGCGTCGAAACGAAAGCGCGAAACGTAATTAGACGGTGAACGTTTACTTAGCCGACGCGTTGTCAGTTTCCAAGGGAGAACACGAAACATTTGAACGTACAATTAAACGCAACTCGCGTTAAGGTCGATCACGTAAACGTTGCAACCGAAATGAATGGACCGGACATGCGCGCGAACGTTGGACGTTTTCTTCGAACGGTACTCGCAGTAAGGACACTTGAACCTCGGCAACTGGCCACATTCGTACTTCAGGTGCTTCTGCAGGTTGTTCTTCCGATTGAAGACGCTGCTACAATTCGGACAGGGGAACTTGACGTCGTGAACGTGTTGAAAAGCGAAGGACTTGGACGCGACGTCCCCCCGTTCGCCCATTAGACGTTCGAAGTAAAAAGGATCGTCTGCGAACAAAAGAAAGCATTGCAAAACGCTACGTTTTCAGAAAGTATCGCGATCCGTCGACGAATTCCTACCGCATTACGCCTCGATCGGATTCCAAAATAAAGAAAACGGAAAAAAAAAGAAAAAAAAAAAAAACAAAAGAAAATGCCGAATAAAAAAAAAATGAGTTTTCGAGTTCTAGCGCGTCGATCGAACGAGAGTAGATAATCGCGTAACCGCGTGCGCGGGTTCTTCTCGATTTCGTTTCTCTCCCTTTCGAACTTCCAACGGACGATACGTCTCGACGGATTTCTGGCCGTTCTCGTCTCCCGAAATCGTCGCCGCCGACGTTCTTCCAGAATCCGGACAGTTGAACGCGTTCGTTGCGCCGACACCGAGACACCACCGAGACACCACCGAGACACCACCGAAGAGAGACGATTCCGCGCGTCGCGTGTCCCCGTCGGCCTTCTCGTTCCACCGCGAAACGATCTTCGCCGTTTCGAGCTTCGAGATCGCGACGGAACGATCCCGTTGAAATAAAAATCGTCGGAATATATAGTTTTAAGCATCGTATTTATTTGAAAGCCAATCGATAATAACGATCAAGCAGACACGCTAGGGCAAAAGGCGAGGAAACGCGATCGTCCACACGGCAAGAGTCGTACCGTGGTCAAACGGCCAAGTACGGTAAACGATAAATGTCCTCGACGTAGACGGCGTTGCCCTCGTGTTTCCGGCGTATGTGCTTCTGTATGTTGGACGTCTTCTTAGAAATTAAATCACAGTATGGACACTTGAACCGCGGCGGTTGACCGCACTCGTATCTCAAATGCGTGAGTAGACTTCGTTTCTGTCCGAATACGCTCGTGCAATTGCCGCAAGGATACCTGGTGATGTTCGGTACGAAAGTAGTCCCGTAATGTCTGCCTTGCTCTCCCGTATTCGATAACGTTCTCGACGCGGCGAATCGTTTGAAACCTGAAAAAATTGAATCGCTTAGTCAGTACACGAGCCGACGAAAGAACCGCTACGACGACGACAACGACGCCGGCGGCGACGACGACGACGACTACTAGCGCCACGAATTTTTCTTTTTTTCTTTCTCTTTTCCTTAAACCGATCTCGCCTAACGAAAACTCTCGATAAAAGCGAAACGATTCTGTTCCTTCGATAACGAAACTCGTCGTCGCGCCTCGCATCGGCGATCCAACTTATACAGAGAGCTTTAGAGATTTCTAACGACGCGATCATGCCGCGATCAAGAAAAATTACGAGAAAGAAAGGGAGGAACGAGACGCAAATAACGTAACATGTTTCCGGGGATGCAGCCAACAGTTTTGGCAAATCTTTATTCAGAGTAGATCAACGGGTAACAAATATAATATGAAGGAACAAGGTACACATCGACGACGATAACGGCTCCCGAAGCCGAACAACCCCGACCCCGTTCGAGAAACGATCGTAACGCGTTTGCCCGCGTTAGGAGGAGCACTACACGCTGCCGAAACTCTGAATCCGAAATTGACGCGATGATCTCGACACGACCGAAAGGATGCCGAGCGATCGCCGAGCTAACCCCGCTGGCTACCGGAAAAACTTGTGTACGCTCGGACAAAATACGACACGAACGATACGAAAGATAACTCGAGTTACTCGACAAAGTTATCTAATGAAACGCGTTCGACGCGCGCGACGTTCGTCCAGTTCCGTCTTCTTGTTCTTCTTCCACGTCTTCTCCGTCGCCCCATCCACGTTTCCGCTTTCTTCTTCTTCTTCTTCTTCTTCTTCTTCTTCTTCTTCTTCTTCGTCTTCTTCTTCGTCGTCCTCCGCGACTCGTTCGTTTTCTTCGTCCCTCCTGATCGTTCGTATCTTTCGGCAGAACGAAACGAACCAAATTCTAGTAGCGAATTCTGGACAACTGTTTGTACAGATCGATTATTTGCAACTTTTCGTCCTTGTGCATCCGTCGCACGTGAACGTACATGTTGGAGGAGAATTTCGCTCTTTTCGTGCAGTAAGGACACTGATACCGCGGTTCCTTACCGCACTGGAACTGACAGTGCGTTTTCATATCGGACAGTCTGGTGTAACCGCTGTTGCATCTCGGGCAGTAAAACTTTTTCCTAGTCGCGGAATTTTGAACGGCAAGATTGTCGGGCCAGTGAACGGAAGTCTGGGACGGTATCGGCTGACGACGACACGAACCGGCTGCTTCCACGTACAGGAAGGACTCGTCCTTTGCCTCTTTGCCGATGGCGTCCCTTCCGAGCCGGTAACTTTCGACCGGTATAGAAGCCGTGGTTACCATTTCCGGACGCACGAGCGACGAAGGTATCTGGCCGTACATCGAATCTAGAAAAAAACAATCGAATCGTTGTTGTTGGTTAGTGGCAGAAGCAAGGAACGCGAGACCAACGAACCGACGACATTCGATAGATAATACAGAGTGCTCGTTTTCATCCATGCTCAGCTACTTTGCTTCTAATCGTAAACTCTCCCCCAACCCTCTCTCTCTCTCTCTCTCTCTCTCTCTCTCTCTCTTTCTCTCTTTCTCTCTCGTTTCCCCCTTTGCCTTTCCCTCGTAACTGACTCGTGTTAAAAACCGTGCGAACTTTCGTTGTCACCGATAGAACAAAAATTATCGTTTCTTTCTTCAACGTACACGTTACGCGGAAGAAATGAAAATCTAATGCACTATCTATCTAGGTAGCAGAGAAACGTTTTTCAACGTCGGAAAATTTCACTTTAGTAGCAACTGGAACAGTCGAGAAATATTGCTTCGATATTAAAAGAAAAAAAAAAAGAAAGAAAAAAAAGGGTTACGAATTTACATATTTAATCCTTGCTTGTCCCTCGTAGATACGGATGGTTTAACGATTTCTTCGCTCGCGGAGTATCGTACTTGACGCGACGCTGTTAGCGAGCCAGTCGATTTCTACAGTTTTCTTTTGAACGAGTGTTTTATTAACGTATCGTGTCCTTGCTAGGACGAAGATATTCGAGTTTTATCGGGCAGAGTGTAAGACGTATATCGATGCACGCAGAAGCATCGATACAACATTCGGGAAACGATGAGAAAGAAAACGCTACTTGGAGGATACTTTCCCTAAAAGCGATGAAAAAAATATTGGAAAATCGTGTACGCCTGGACACAGTGTTTCTCTCGCGAGAAAAGGCGAAAGTCTAGCAACGATAAAACGGCGTTTTCAATTGTTCGCAAACGACGAGATTATCGTCGATATTTCACGATGTTAGCAAACGAAATAAGTTACTGCGGTAATTCCAGTAAATGTTCGTAAAAAGAAAAACAGAAAAACTACTCCAACGTTCGAGCTCGGGTACAACGCACGCATCGTTAAACTTTATTCCATGAAATCGTGTAACTAGTCGTTTTCACGGCATTGTTCCAGTTGTTTGCGTGGGTGTGCGTGTAGTAATTAATGTCTCGCGACGAATCTGCGGAACGAAACAATGTATGTACAAATTCGATACATCTTCAACGGCGAAATCCAACATTTATCGCTTCTTTTAGAATGTATCTTTGAAGCCGTGAAGTCTCCAACGTACTCATCGAATCAATACTATTAGGCCGCAACAGCTGCCGCTACCGGAGACGCATCTTCGATAACTTTTCTGTCCTTTTCGGCTTTTCTCCGCTTCCCGCTGTATTTTTCTGCTGTTTTCGTTTTCCAAGTGCTCCACCGGGGACCATCGATCTGAAAACACCGAGTAACGCGTTAGTAATGGCACAATAACACCTATGTAGAACCTCTGGAAACTAACGCGTTACGTTCGGTGACGATAGAAGCGCGACGTATCCGCAACGTTGGGAACAGCTTCGAGCATCTTACCTGTATGCGACACGTGGCGCATTTTCGCGACGACACCGAAAGGACAACGAACGATATACGAGGATAATCGATAACGTTTAATTATTTCTCGAATAAATTACAAGCGGGAAACGAACGGCGAAGAAAGAGAAGTTGCGAGCAAGTATTTCGCACGTACGCTGCAACGACGATTCGTTCTAGCAAATTTGAAAATTACAAGGAGGCCTCAGCCGATGCTTCCGCAAACTGCTACTGTGAAGAAACGTTTTTCCGCATACGGGACATTTTTGCGTTCTGCCGCACTCGTGTCTAACGTGGAAAATCAGATGCGACTGTTTCGAGTAACAAGCACCGCACTGACCGCACGAGAACGGTCTATTCTTTTGTAACTGATGGCACGTGGATCTCGGATTCCAATAGCAAAAGCTCTTCTGATGGCTTCTCAAATGACCGGAAAAGGTGAAATCCTTGCCACAGTACTTGCAGTTATACTTTCTTTTACGGTCCTCCCCTCGTATCGTGTCCGTGAAAAGCTCTGAAACATTAGGTAGTAATCGTTTGTCAGTTGTATTCTTTCGGTCTTGATCGAACAAAGCGGAATCGCGTTCGCGAATTTTCGCGCGCCTCGATCTTTTCGCCGCGAACTGCCGCGTTTACTGCTCGCGACCGTTTCTAAACAATCGGATCTGTCCTCCGACGATATGCGAATGACTACTTCCGATTCGTCGATCGATCATCATCGTTCGACCATCGTTCGACGTTCGACGTTCGACGTTCGACGTTCGACGTTCGACGTTCAACGGTTCCAACCATCGACTCTCTCTCCACCGAGAGAGGAAAGGATTAACTAAACAAAGGATTAGAGAAGAACGGATCAACTCAACTTGCGTGCAATCTTTCTTTTCTTTATTTCTTCGCGTACAAACAAGTAATCTGTACAACCTCTACGCATTATATGTGTGTGTTTGTATAATATATATATATATATGTATTATGAGTGTATGTACACAACCGCTCGTACCTTTGATCGCGCGATGCGGTTCGCTCACGCGGTAAAAACATGAAACGGTACATGATAGTGAGCGAACACAGGTATATCGTTAACCATCGCATTCTCTCGATCACAATTATTCACGATCGTATCGAATTTTAACGATTGCGATCGATTTCTCAACGGTTGAGATTACGAGCGAGATACACCGTCGTTCGAATATTTCAATCGTACCGTTCAAGTTTTTAGCGGATGATGGAATTTTTGTACCGCGCGATTAAACCTATGGACGGTAATGCATGTATATTTACCGTACATCGTTCACGATACGTTTCTCGCAATTTCGACTTAACTTAACGAACGATTAACGATTAACGATCAAAGAGAAAGAAAAAAAACGACATTTGAAAACCGAGCGACAACGCTTGCGGGACCAACGCGTCTCTCGGTTTCGGATAATCGCGATTAAACGAAACGAATAAATCTGGTTAGGAACAAAAAAACGGATACGATTTTATCGATCTCCTATCGCGTACAAACGGTTAAACGAACGAAACGAACGAAACGAAATGAATAGTACGGAACTAGCGTAGAAACGAGTAAAAGGGCTAACGAAAAAGAAACTAAAATAAACTGATCTTTTCTCGGACACGACGTAACATTTCCGAACTTAAGAAAATAAATGAAAAGAAACGTCGACTATCACGGTGAAATTATAATATGCGTGTATATATCGTTTTTCATGGATCGAGGGTTCGTCGTTGCTCGAAATCAGACAAAATACAATATATTTAAGTTTGCGGATCTGCTCGGTCGATCGGTGTCGATCGGTGCCGATCAAACGGAGCATTGCAATCTATGTTTTCGCAGACTACTGCTGTGCAAGAATGTTTTGCCGCAAATTTCGCACTTCTGAGTTTTCCCGCAATCGAAACGAACGTGCGATTTAAGCGACGACACCTTGCTGTAATTGGCTCCGCACAGAACACAGATGTACGGTTTCAACGGCTTCGTCTTGTAAAACATCGATCGGGGATTGAAGTAACAATAATTATTTCGATGTTTGCTGAGAAATCTCGAATGCGTGAACGGCTTGCAGCAATACTCGCACACGTACTTCCGTTTCGACTGTTCAGAATCCTGATAAAGTTTCGAGCTTCCTGAAACATCGGTTAAAATCACTGAATTAAACACTGCAGCTGGAAAGGTATTTATCGATAAAAATTATCCTAATAAGACATGTACGCGGTGCACGACCACGGTGAAAACGAACGTGATCCTTCTCGCAAACACGAAGCGAGTAAACGGCATCGTTTTATAATCGAATAGTAACGAAACGTTTAAACCCTCGTGTCTCCCATTCGATCTCCTCTTAATCGTAACACGTTTAACCGTCGTTGTTTCGACCGGTGCGAGTGTAACGGCTGAATACGACGATAATAAAAGGTTTTCGCTGAACAAACGATGGCATCGGAAATAACGGGACGTCTCGTAGGTTAAGTGTTAAACTTACACGCAACGCTTTCTGTGCCGGCAATAGCTCGCACGATAGTTGAAAGTTTTGCCGCACGTTGTACAGGTGTATGTTTTACCGCAATCGTTTGCCTTGTGAGACTTTAAACTACGATAACATCCAAAACTTTTTGGACAAGCATCGCAAGGATATTCTTTAGATTCATCGTGGTATTTTACATTTACAGGAGCAATACTATCCTGCGTTCCAAAATAATATCCGTTCATCATAGTATGCTCTTTGTAGTCTTCGATTTCGATTTGCCATTCTGAAACAAAATTGAAAAGACACACGTTAAACTCTGTCACCGTGATTCCGTGACGACTTAAACATCTTTCTCTTTCTTTTTGCGATTCATCGTCAAATTTTCTTGCAAATTCATGCGGAAATTCGCTTACTTCGTGAGAAGAGAACAAAATCAAAAATACCATCGAACGTACTTTCGCGTCGAGAGTTACCTACCACCGAGTGCGACGACACGATGTTTCAACTTTTCTCGTCATTCGGATCGAAGAAATATTCGGCACGTCGCGTCGCACGCGTGACGCGTCCTCGCAAACGGCAGAATTACTTTTCGTATCCGGCAGCTGAGCGATCGCGAGAAGACGAACGCAACGAAAGAAATGTACCGATAATACGTACGGAAAGAAAGAAAGAAAGAAAAAAAGAGAAAAAGAGAAGAAAAAAAAAAATGAACGTCGTAGCAAGTGAACGTAAATTTGATTTATTCCGTATAAAAGTTCAATATAAAAACGCTCGTACAGAATCGATCGCGAACGTTGTTTCAACGTCCGTTTACGATAACGATGAGAAAGTGTTCGATTTGTATTCGGAACATCATTCGTTCGGTTAATTGTGATAGAAAAGCAAGATAAAAAAAAAAAAAAAAAAAAAAGAAAAAGGTAAAATCTTTCGGCACCGGTGAAACGACAACGGTAACTCGCCAAATAGCAAACAAAGGCATTACATTAAAAAATGAATCCTTTATGAATCGTTTAACGCGACAACGCGTATCGTATCGCGCACGATAAGGATCAAGAGAAATACTTTTCTCCCCGTCACATAAACCACGTACAATAGACCGTTTGCGCGCATTCCTTTCGAACAATTGGCTAGCAATCAACGTCGATCCTGATCGACGATCAAAAACAAATCTTCGCCTTTGTGCCTTCGTCTGATGTGCGTGTAAATGTTTGGCGCGTGCTTGCTCCTCAAACCGCAATAAGGGCAAAGGAACTTTGGTTCTCGACCGCAAGCGGTCCTCAAATGAGCGTCCAAAGTTCGTTTGTTCTTATAACCCTGCGAGCACTTTGGACACACATGGTTCCTCGACTCCATTCGATTCATCGTATGCCTTTCCTCGATCGGGAAAGACGGATCCATGAAACAACCCCTAGTCAGATGCCGCTTCAAATGACTCGGAGAGGAGTAAGGACAGTTGCAGAAGTTGCATCGATATTCTCCGACGTTGTACTCTCGAACCGAAGCTGGAACACAAAAGCAATTTTCGGTGTATACAAGGTTTTACCTACGCACCTTTTATAGCTCGATTACAGTTCGAGACGGTAGCGATTTTTACGCTCGATTCGCGGACACTACGTCTCCGAGCTAGCTGTAACTCTAAACTCTCCCTGCGTTATCGATCCGCTCCTTCGATCTCCACACCATCGTCGACGACGTGGACGTCTGATACGCGTCATTACCGATGCTATCTAATACGCGAACCGATCGTATACTTTCATAGACTTTTAAAGGGACAGACGCGTGTTCTATCAGCAGTGAAACTGTACTAGTTTCACGAATATCAAAGACCCGCGAACGCGCGAGTACTTTCTTTTCTCGACAAACGTACGCGATAATTCTCCAACAAAGAAAACATGTATCAGTTACCGTTAGGCTACGATTCGCGCATCGATGTATAACAATCGGCGGAGGAATCGCGGAGGAATCGCGGAGGAATCGCGAACGAAATATGAAAACGCAACCGGATGAGAAATAATTCTGACGCGTCTTCGGTTTCCAATCGGAAACTATGTGCTCGAATCTCGAAGTCGTCGGCGATTCCGTTCTCCGATCTTCTTGCTCTCTTCGTTCCTCGATCGTGAACAATCTACGAACAGAAACGATGATGGAAATCGGCAACAAAAGCAAACGCGCCGGCAATTTTCGAAAAATCTTCCTTTATTTACATTTCGTAAAAATTTGTAAAATCGCTCCAGCAACAACTCGTAACGTTTATTGCCGAACGATAACGACAGATCGCATAGATCGATATCTGAACAACATTTATCGAGTTTCGTTCTTTTTTTTACATGCGCCACGACGCGACGCGACACAGCTAAAAACAATAACGTTACCGATCCGTCGAGTGCGTGTCTCGACACCGACACCGCTACTAGAAACGCTGAAATTTCTTTCGCCCAATCTTCCGGCGAAGATCACGCTTGGTCGACTGTTTTACTCGTAACGCGTATTACCCCGTCGGTAATCGCGTAATCGCGTAATCGTGCAACCGTACAGAATCGCTTACGAACATTGATTATTTAGGCTAGAAAAATAGGAATATTATTCATTTGGCATATTCGATTTGGCAGTTTCGCGTATACGCGCATTGACGCGTCGCGTACCGGTCTCGTTCCGTTAACCCCTATAGACCTACAACGGCATTTCGCGTAGCTTCTCGAAATTGTTAAATGCGATTTACGAACAATCGAATAAACGAAATACGCCAGTTAGTAACATTCGATATAATATCCAACGATTAATTTTCCTCGTTAGGTGAAAAAATAGTATTACACAAAGCGTAATTAAAGAATTCGTAACACCGCTCCCTTTATACGTCTATATAATATATATATATATATATATATATATATATATATATATATATATATATATATATTAACGATTATATAGCAACGATTTTGATAATCATTATAGTTTCCTTAGACGAAAAATCAACGGCAGCGCGTCTCCGTGACTCGCGTATGCGCTCGATATAATAATTTAAAAAGAAAATATACCCCGCAATAAATATTACACGATGAAAAATAAACATTATGCCGCTAGTAACAATTGACGTTATTGTACGCTCGATTCAAGTTCTATCACAAAAGTTCCCTTTGGTATTCATTTGGATAACACGTTGCTTCTCGTTCAGGCTCGTTAACCGCGTGCGAAGTAGAAACGTAGATCGCGGCGTGACGTAAACGCGTTATACGACGAACTCTATTCTCTCTCTATTAATCGTTACGACGATACGGAAAAGAGAAATTTCAATTTCGTGCGTTTCGCGATTTTCTCGACATTATAGAATTCGTAGGACGACAGAAGCAAAGAACAAAATCGATTAGGTATCGTCGCTTGACAAGGTTCGTCGAACGAACGGAACCGTTCGTTATTGGTATCTATATCGCGATTTTCTAACCGTGCTTCTAACCGTGTTTCTAACCGTGTTTCTAACCGTGTTTCTAACCGTGTTTCTAACCGTGCGTAAGAAAGAAAACGGAAGAAAAGAAAAGGAAACGAAAGCTATTTGGCGACCGATCCACCGTGAATATTGAGGATGTGCTGCTTTAGGTGATCCGGTCGACAGAAGTACTTTCCGCAGAGGGTGCACGTGAAAGTGTACCTGGACCCGAGTCCTCCGCACTCGTACCTGGAGTGTCGCGTCAGAGAGGATCGTGACCTATATCCACGTCCACACATGACACACCGAAATCTCAGCTCGCTGCCAGAGACACCCTCCATCATAGGGCTCGCTGTAAGCATACACGGAGGCTTTTTACATACGGGTTTTCCTTTCTCCTTCGAACAGTCGAAAACCGCCATTAATAAATCTCCCCTTTTCCCACGGCACTCGCCCACCCCCGTTCCGTTATCGTTCTATTACGACGTTCCGATTACGTTATTAGCTTTCCCTTAAATCACGATCAATGCGAATGCTTCCCGCCCCCCTCTCGTTTGCTTCTTACTCGGGTTATCGCGAACGTCAAAGAGACAAACAACGAAGGTACTTGTGTTCTCCGATAACGATGGTAAAAGAAAAGCTCGAGCCAAGCATGTGGACGATATATACGATCAAGGCTTAAAAAGCTCGCTCTCGAAAAGAAGACTGCGTATACACCTTATTATATGTATCGTATCGACGACGAGACGAACGCACGCGTTAAACATTATTTTCTTCCGCAAAAATCTCGATGAATTTCGAAACGATCGTTGCTCCTGTAACCGCGCGCAACTACGACTTTTCTTTTCTCGTCGCGCGTTCTTGGAGATCCCGAGTAAACAAGAGATTTTAATCGAGAGAAAATTAAGCTAATATCGAAATGAAAAACGAAACTCGACAAACGAAGCACCGGAACACGACCGGGGAACGTATAGCTACGCGTTTCGAAGCAAACTCTACCGCGTGAAAACGATTCGGCGCAGTCTTCTTCATTTTGAGCCTTTTGTTATTTACATGCTGCCTCCAAAATGAATCGCTTTTTATTAGTGTTTCCATTTTTTACACCCGTGAAAGTACGTTACTGCAACCCAACGTAAAAAATGCCTCCTTGTATAATTTCACCCAACACACGCCCGTGTAAAACGAGTGTATCAGCAATTTTATTCGATTCGGAACTGTTCTCGAAACCGTGCGTTTCGTCGGAATAGCCGAACTGCTTTTCTTCGATTCGATCGACGTACACAGCGCATTACATTAATGATTATGAAAGCTTAAAATTCGAGGCAAACCATGTGAGCCGGCATGCACAGTACATATCATCGCTATTTTATCGTCGGCGTCGCGTCGTTATCGTCGTCGTAGTTATCGTCGTCGTAGTTATCGTCGTCGTAGTTATCGTCGTCGAGTTACGCGATCAAGATTCGTTACGCGTATCCTCTTCTCCTCTAGATTATCGAATAACGCGTGTAACATACACATTCTGTTCGAATCAATTGTACCACGTGTACGAGAGCATCTTTGTATTTACAACGAGCGAAACATGTACGTAGAAGTAAACTTTACTCGCGGTTAGTCGTCTCGCGACGGATAATCCCAGTCTCAGCCCGTCTGTCGAAAAAACTCTCTCTTCGAAACGATTATCGCGAAACTACGTTTCAACCGTTGAAAATTTCCCGTTCCTATTATTACCGTAACGATACACGCGTGCACCCTTTCGTTGTAACGCTCGCGCCCGCGAGATTCGTCGACGTTGAAAATTCGTAAAGTAACCCACCTTGTGCAGTCTTCGAATAACGCATAACGACGATTTTCTCGGATTTTGTGGCAAACTTTACGGCTTCCGTAACGGATTAGAAAAACGTTTGCATCCATCCTCGCTGCGCTACCCATCAAATAGTTCACACGCACACGCACACGTTGCTCCTTTTAGTAACACGTTTCTCATCCATTAAAAGCGCTCCCGAGAACTTAAAAGCCAGCCCTAACAACTTCAAAGAAAACAGAACAAAAGAAAGAAAAAGAAAAATAGAAAAAAAAAAAAAAAAAAAAAAATACGAATTTAACATTTAACGTTATCGCTCGCCACGAAAACATCGTCCGACAAATTTGAACGTATCACCGAAACGGAAACGAGGCTGCTAATCTTTTACGCGACTTACCCCATCTATCGTTTCGTGCGATTTTCGAAAGAACGTAAGAAATTGATGAAACAGTTACGTGCACTAAGCGGACAATCGCGAATTTTATACGTGACAAATCGTAAGAAATATTTGACGAAAAATGAAAGAACTGCAACGGCTGTGCGCGATAAACGATTTTACGTAATCTGATACGAACATGGTCGTGACAAGAAAAATCTTGTAAACGGAATACACTAAGGAAATGGAAAAGGATTGTGATAGTTAGAAGAAATAAATATCATTTTTAATAGAAAAACGTTTATTGTTTATCTTCGTAGGCTCCATACTCCGCTGGACAACTGGAAACACGATCGAGAAATTCGAAATTCGAGATAGATGCGAGAATTAGCGATTAAAATCTGCATTTTTATCGGCGAATCCTACAATCGAATGCCGGGCTCTTCTTCGTTTTACGCGTATCCAACGAATTCCGACAAAAACCAATTTCTTTCGCGTCTCCTTTACATTCCTCGCGTACAATTTTCTAATACCGTCATTCAGGGAACGAGAAATTAGCAATTTTTACGAAGGAAACGCTAGTTTTCGTAACGCGCTACGAAAATCTCGACGATTCTAACTACGGTCCGCGAACAAAAAAAAAATACTTCTTCCGAACATAATCGATATTGAAACTCGGTCCGCGAGATATATCGAATGCATTTCAAGTACTCTCACGAACGTTTCTTCATCTTTTATCGCGAAAATAAAGAGTGTAACATTGAAATGAAATTGTACTTTTATCTATCGATCGCGATCTACCGAACGTGAAATTCGCGATCGCTAGTTTAACGCTACGAGCCAAGTCGTCCCTCTTTTCGCTTAAGCAACTAATAGAACGGTCGATTAGCTTCGATGCGATATTACGTATGTTTTAAACGACGCGAATATGCCATATACAATTCCAACGAACAAATAATTTCGATAAAACGTGACTAAACTAAACTAAGTAACCTATCGATCTATTAACCCTTCAAGAGTTGTCAAGGAAAAAACGAAAGAGGCAAAAAATTGATCGAACGAGCATATGATCGGCAAAACACGAGATCCTATATTGTCCGCGTAAAAGTAACGAAATCGAGAAAAGTGAGAAAAATTGGTAGGACGCTTGGCATCGCAAAACGAGTTTTCCTTTGTCGATCGTACACGCCGAGAGAAACGATTTTCTCGTTACTTGCTCTCTCCCCTTCGAGAATGATCGAGGAAAATCTGCGACGCAAAACCAGTGTTGCCACTGGAAAACTTTCCTCGCGGAATCAGCTGCGGTACGATGATCCAGTCCTCTCTCTCTCTCTCTCTCCCTCTCTCTCTCTCTCTCTTTTTCTCTTCCGGGGTGTACAACACCCCCCTTCGATGACGTCCAACCGGATAAAATGCCGGCAGCGGACAAACTGCCGCGGCCGATACAGCTTCCCTCTACTCCAACGCGTACTCGACGCACCCGCCGCTCTCTCGTCTGGCCGAGGAACGTCGAGATTTCGATAACGATATTACGTCGAGACGGCACGGTACGACGCAAACATCGCACGCAGCACGGTTCGATCGTTTTCCGAAACACCATTCCGCTTTCGTCCCAAACACGCAACAACCTCTCGTACGCGCGCCGATCTACACCTCTTCGTGCGACTCTCTGGCGTTTCCTCTTCGATCTAAATTCAATCCAAATACCTATATTCTCGTTTTTGCCTATTCGTTAAAGGTCGCGAGAAGTCCTCGAAAGTTCGTCCCCATCGGGCACGATTAATAAATAATCAGAATTTGATTTCGGCACGACGCGTCGACGCACCAAATAATAACCGCTGCGCAGCGAAAATTATAGGAGAATCGACGCGAACGTACATCCACCTTCGACCCATTTACCGTTACCGGCTTTCTTCTTTACCTTCTCATCGACTAAAACCAACCGACTAGTACACGATTTCACGTTTTGCCGAGCAATTTTATTCCTAGCTTGTGCATCTTCGTAACTGGGTCATCTGATCTCGTGCAATACAACGCGACGCAACGCGACGCAACGCGACACGAAGCAATCGTTATCTTACCAACGATTGCTTTACTATTTCACGCGTTTTTTCGCCCGAACATTTTTATCGAGCAGTGTCGGTGAACATCGATCGATCCAACTACCGCGTATCGCTCATCTAACGCGATCAAATTTCCTCTCGCGCTTTTCTCCACGAGTATTCGCGGCGAAAGATCAATCTTCGAAATGACGACGTCTCTGCGATACCCGCAACGAGAAATCGGATCAAATTCAAAATTGATACTGTACCGTCAGCCGGACACGCAACGAATCTTCGTTAAATCAACGTTTTACAATTGTCGTCGAATTTAGCGAAAGTCATTACGTATCCCTGACTCGAATATCGCGTGGATAACGCGAATCGTTGGAAAACGGTCGCGCTTCGACGATGCGCCACGCTTTACCGTTTAAATCGAACAACCTTACCGCGACAATTTAACCGGTCACGCTCGATTATCAAGTTCGATCGATTACTTTCTCATATTCTGGCGCCTTAGAATTTGGGAAGCTCGGATCGAACGAGCATCGATTTCGTGATTCTTCCTACTACCTGTACTACCTACATAAACATAATCAATTTCTGTAATCTTCCGCGGATCAGACGCGCGTATACACTCTCGAACATTGAACGCATTTTCGCAAGAAACCGTGTACAAAAACGAAAAACAATCCGAAGGAAGAAACGAAACGAAAACATCTCTAAACTACCGCGGCGCATTACCTTACGCGACATTTGCTCGAAGGATACTACACTCTTCTGTCGCAGGAATTAACGTTCGTGAAACGTAGAATTTCGATTTCTTATGGAAAACTATGCTAATCGATGGAAACTGATAAAAAGAAAGTGAATAGATCATAGAACGTAATAACGATATCCTTGTCGAAACTAGAAAAAAAAAAAAAAAAAACAAACAAAAAAATATGATACACACGTAGTTCGCATAGCTGTCGTATAATTCAGGATATGTCGATCTTCGAAACTTACCAAGTAAAATATTAAACGTATTTTGTAAAAATGATCGTTTACACGCCGATTGTAAGGGGAACAGAGCTATCGAAATGAGAAGATCGCGTTAACGCTAAGACGGAAACGACAAAACTACTCGTTCGCGATCATTTTTACAATAATTAATACTACGTTAAATGTATAGAAATTGAAGATATCCCACGCGCCGATACAACGCGCGGGATTAAATACTTAACCTTTGTCGTATTTTTGACCGATCACTCGTTAACTGCGAACACACTCGATGATCACTGAACACAAATTGCCAACAACAACTCGAAATTCGTCTTCCTTCGAACAGCAGAGACATTTTCGGAGAACGTTGAAAATTGGACGCGAACACTTTTTAAAAACCGATGTAACGGACAAAAGACGATTTTCAAACTGCGCTACGAAAGCGCGGAAAATTTTCGCGATTAGCGATGGAAAAAATGTAAATCGACATCGATAGAGACACGATCGTTTATGCAATTAGGCTGAAATGAGAGGAAGAATTTGTTAAACAGCAAATATATCGAGGTTAATCGAGCTGCGCGCTCGTAACGTCTCTAGCTCCATTGGCCGTGACCGTTGTTCGTCAACCTTTCGTCGAACTTCCGTGGACGTCGAACAGATCCGACGACACCGATACGCGTCAAAAGCTGTTCTCGTTCGCTGTAATTCCCGTTGATCACCGAGAATTTTAATCGAATAATCCAACAGTCTTAACGCGGACCGGTATCGCCGCCTATATATGTCATCGGAATCCTGGTTAAGTCAACGAAAGGTTGAGAAAACGACAAATCTATGCCCGCCGTTAACGCTACAAGCGACACAGAAAATCGATTAAACGTACTAAACAATGATAGAAATAAAAGGGTGTAACGTCGACACGTTACGTACTACTAATACGTATATATACCATTACCGTATGAGCTGTGAAGTAGTAAGAAGAACACGTTACAAGATCAAAATTTGTTAGAAAACGGACAGAAATGAGAGTTGGTCGAATAAAATGAGAAATACGTAACACACACTCTATTCGAGCAGCGGCGACACATAAATAACTTCGAAAGAGACATTACCGACAGAGTATTATCGCTCCAGAAGGAGACGAAAAGTATCGCACAAAGTTTTCGACGCTTCTCGTTTTCATCGCACTTTCCTGTCGAAAATGGAACACGACCGGCACATTCCGATGATCGTTCCATCGAATCAAAAAACTTCACTGGAATCGCGCTGATAATAAATCGCGTTGAATAGAGTTCAAGTATCGTCGAGTCTCGATGAGCGTCGAACAACATCAGAGGTACGCGAAATCGACTCCGATCAAGACCGATCAAATATTCGAACTGCTATCTCCTTCAACGTACACACGACTTACACGTCCAGAAACTAAATACGAACATTAGGGTCCAACAAAACTTCAAAACCTGAAGTTTCGTGGTTAAAGTATTCCGTTTCGTCTTGTTTTTACATCCTTCTGCCACCAAAAATTCTTCAAAATGAACAATTTTCGGAATCGGAATAAAGGATACACGTACTTTCTTTTATCTCGTCGCGTGTCAACTACATCACTGGCTGTCTCTTCTTTCTTCCTTCGTTGTCGAACATATTAAAAACCTGTTGTATCGTCGTCGATACGAAAAGACGTGAATATATCGAACGATATATATTTTATCTAAATATAATGAAATCTCCGTGGAGAAAAAGTTGAACGTTTACGAACGACGTAAACGTTCTTCTTCGATACGTATTATTAAAAGCAAACGCGTCGCAACCGAATGTTCGTTGTCATTCGGTAAAGTCGCATGATCGTGCGATTCCGAATCATGGAAAGAACAGAAAACAAATTGCAAAAGAGAATCTCTCGAATCGAACAACAATCCAATCTCCTTACCAAAGATTGGATCGATCGATTATTCGACAGACTAATCTGTTCGTTTCCAACGTTCAAATCTAGTGGGCGATAATCGCTTAGCGCCACGCGCTAAACACGAAAATACGAAACATGACGAGCGATCAGCGCGTCGAAAAAAAGATTATTACCTTTTGAACGACCGTAACGCCGTTTTTACCTGTACTCTATTTTGTCCTTACCGTACACGCCAGCGTGATACGCTATCGAAAAGCCTCCAGAGATCACCGTGCGTCTTCGTTTCTTCTTCGACGAGAGAGTTTGTATCTCGATTACAAAAACACACGCGATACACGGTGCTGGTACTGTCCGGGAGTCAGTACCGTCCGAAATTCGCACGAAATCGTACGATTCGTTGGTTGAAATAACCGTTTAAACGAGAAAGGGAAGACACGGATGATGTACTTTCGCGGCAAACGTGCTCGCGAAAATACAAAGAAAAATACCAGCTGTTCGAGCAATGCGCAAATAGGCACACTGCTCTTCGCTGTTGCTCTCTCTCTCTCTCTCTCTCTCTCTCTCTCTTTCTCCCTTTCTCTCACTCACTCACTCACTCTCTTTCTCTCCCTCTTTCTTTCTTTCTTTCTTTCTTTCTCACCCTTTCTCTCGCGCATACTCTTTCTTCGCGAGACCCCTCGCGGTTCGTTCGTGGACGAAACCGGAGAGAAGAGAAATCGACGCGAGGAGACGGCGATTCAGAACGTCTCGATCGAGAAATCGCTCGATCGCGACTAAAATAAGCCTTCTCTGATCTTCTGATTTCCGATACACAAAAACTTGAACGTCTTCCGCAACGATACCCTAAACACTTGGGGAACACAACGTCAGAGAAAATGAACGTACAGCGTAAAATTGGCATGGCATAGTACACGACAACGAAATTCGAATACGAAAAAGGTACAATACCATGGACAGTATTAACAATAGATACACAAGTGTACGTTTCCATACGCAACGTGAACATATGATAATAGTACAAATCGAGTAGAAAATGTGTAGTAAATGTATATATACGCGCGTATGCTATCCGTACATACGCGACACGTGGAAAACGCGTTATGCGTGTATTTAATAATTGTACGATATACGTATGTAGACGCAAATACATATGTACGTATCGTACAATCGAGATAGGACGCGCGCATAACGCGCGTACGTGTAACGATTCACGCGTACACGCGTAAAAACAGCATTGTAAATCGGGTTAATCAAATATCTGATGTTTATATGCGTTACGAACAAAGAAGCGAGTTATGTACACATGGGTTAGTTAAAAAAAAAAATGTATTGGAACGTGTGCAAGCGCGTACGCCTCGTATCGTATCGTACCGTATGGTACCGTATCGTATCGTATCGTATCGTATCGTATCGTATCGTATCGTATCGTATCGTATCGTATCGTAGGCAGGAAAGTAGAATATATATATTTATATATGTATATAAGTATATATATATATATATATATGTGTGTGTGTGTGTGTTCGCAGATCGATCACCACCACCAATGTAACACTAACGGTACAACCCTTTGTCAAAACACGAGATTGATCTGCGGGCATATTTAAAACTAAACATAAAAGAAACGCAGGACTGTCCGCGCGACGAGAACGCATCGCGCTCGCTCACCTCCGCAAAGTTAAAGAGTCGTAATTAAACTACCGAAGGAAGCGTGGCATGCAAGACGAATTACGCAAAAAATGGCCCAACGCAATGGATTGAAAAACTATCGAGTATGTACGCATACACGGATGGACAAAGAAAAAAAATTGTTGAATACGTTGAATATATCACACATCGTACATGTATATGTATACGTATATATGAAGTATATGTATATATATACTCTCGGTTGGTACGCGTGGAAAAGGTTCTCTTCTCGACACGCGTGATACGCGCGAGCACGCGAAAAAGCGAAAAGCCGAAGAGGCGCCGCCGATAACGGGCCGCTGCGAACGCGTGCAGACGCGTGTCACGCGTGTCCGACTACCAAACGACCACGTGCTTTTTTTGTTATCGATTGCAGCTTCTTTCTGTTCGTCGAATGACGGCCAGCCGCGAAAACCCAACACGCTAATACGAGAGAAAGGCACGATCGCGCGTATTCGATTCACCGTGTGGGCAACGTTTTCTGCAAACGCGAGACCCTCGGTTACCGCCTCGCTACCATTCGCTACCATTCGCTTTCATTCGCGTCCTTCCGCGATCATCCACCGAAATATATATACATATATCTACTATTTCGAACGTCTTCTATATCCCGTAAATCGAATCCAAGACTCGGCGCGTTCGCGAGGGTCACGCGGTTACGCGCTAATTATCCATGTCCCTTCTTTCGTCCAATCGTCTTAACCTTTCTTTCTTTTTTTTTTTTTCTCCCTTTTGCTTATCGTTTATTACTACCATGTGCGTGGTATATATACTTTCTTTTAATCGTTTACCAACAAAAAAAACACGTAAACGACTACGAATGGGTGGTTTGTTTTTCTTTCTCTTTTCCTTTAGGATACGAGGGTTACACGTTCCGGTTTAGCGGCAAAGATGAACACGATTCGGCAAATTTCTCCTCGTCGATAATAATTCCGATTACGGCAACGTTACATTAGTTCGCGTCGCGAATCAGTCGGAATCGTGAAAAACGTAGGTCCATCTTTACCTTTTTCACCGGAACATCTTTGTTTCCACAACGACATTTACAGAAATTCTCTACGTACCGCAAACAACGTGGTGCAACGCCGGCTCTACTTTTCCTTTCTTTCTTATCTACGTGTGGTACTCGCGTCGCGGTCAACGCGATATACCATCGACTTGGAAATCGTGGCTCGATCAACCTCTTCGAGCAAGTTAAGGTGCGCGCGTTACGCGAGAGAGCGTTCAACTAAAAATTCTTAATCAAACCAAACGAGCAAAAAGGGTGATCGGTGTTTCGAGTAGTAAAATCAAACAAATGTACGAGGTACACGTTCCGTGCCGCGGTAGACTACTGTCCCCCGTTTGCACCTGCTCGGTGTCTCCCCCCTCTGCCTCTACCATTCCCTCTCTCAGCCATCTCTCTCGCACAATCTCCCACTCCCCCTCTGACACGCACACACGCCTCTCCTCTTCGCGAAACGCACTCGTCGAACCTCGATCGATTAGGAAAATTATATACAACTTCTCGTTTAGAAAATGAACATTTATCGGACACATGAAATGCGAAACAACCGATACAATTCAATTATTTTATTCGTCGAAAATAAATCATGGTAGATTAAAGTGTTGTATATAGAAACATGACAAGCAGAGATGAGGCTTGCCGTAACAATCCTCGCAAAACGTAGCTACTTTAACGGTGCAGTTTCTCGCGACCTGACTACCAAACTTTTTCACGTTTTCTTGATAACATCTCTCGCAACGACGTCTTACTTTCGATACTTTCCCCTCTTTCTTTTTGATTTCGTGTCGCAGCAAGCTTCTCTTCGATGCATCTGCGAGAGACAAATTACGATCTCATGTTCGTCTGTCCCGCGCGTCGCGTCAAAAGCGTTCGAAAGAAATCGAGTATCACCGAGCAACCGTTTATTTTCCTTTCCTTTCCTCTCCTTTCCTTTTCTTCCCTTTAATCTTCTATTTTCGCGTACGTTACCAGGAGACGGCATTGAAAACCTCGAGAAAACGACTGTTTTCGCGCGAAAATCACGACCGCGAGTTAGAGAAAATCTATGCGGCACGGAACGTGTCGTCGGGTCAGGGAGAACAAACTTGTACACGGTTTGCGCGTTAAAGGTCTAATCGGTCCGCGCGAGAATACGATCGATTCAAGGTAACAAGTCTCTGACGATAAAAACGACGACCTTCCCCATCAATGCGAGCACTCGTAAACAGCATCTTTTACTTTTGCGTTCGATTCATTGAAATTGAGCGTTCGACGAGTCGAGAGTACGAGCGGCGCGCGGTATCGAACGCCGACGAATCGCGCCGGTGTAACGCTCGAAAATCGTTCGTACCTTGCGAAATGAACTCAACGTTACTACGATACGATAAATTTGATCGTTAATCGAAAGGACTAGCAGCATTGACGGAGAGATCGCTCCTCTCTCTCCGAAATTACCTTGTATCCCGCGTTGGATCACCTCTTCGTGCGATCGTTACAACTAAACTTCTCTTTCTTACGATAAAATTATTAAAATTACGATAGAAGCCGGCCAAGGAATAACCGCGCGAACGCGAGTGCAAATTTCTCTATTAAGTACACCTATTTCTGCTTTATTAATACGATCGATAATCCTACCTACGTTTCGAAGCTCCCTCCTAAAGTATCTCTTTTAAACGCGAATGGCGTTTCATCGCGTTTCCGTTTACTTTCCGCGATGCAAAGCCGTGCGCAAAAATTCGTACGAGCCAACTCTTTTACCGTCGCATCTGCCAACGCGACAGCTGCGCACGAGTATCTACGAACAGATGCATCGATTCCAAGAGAAACGCGACAGCTGCGCGCCAACGTTTTTCTCACCCGTTCTTCTCTCCTTCGAATTCTACCGCCGAACGCGACAATTATTACTCGATTAATAATCGATGATCGCGTTACTTTTCGAATAAACGGATAATCCCGAGTACTCGCGCTATCGTACGTATAAGACCCTCCACCACCGCTTTCCGCCCCGGCGGTTCTAAAATTCGTTGCTCTTTCCACGCGGTATCCGGTTCAAGGCTAACGAGTTTTCGCGGATACGAAGCCGACGAATCGCAACGACCGAACAAGTAACCGACTTGGATCATCCGTCATGCTTTTACCGATCTTTCGATACGAATTTAACGCGCATATAGAACCGATCTAACGTACGTATTCTCGTACACGATTTCAAATCTGTGACAGACGGATATGGAAAAAATTGTTCGCTTCACACCGAACAAATATGACTCCGCGATAGTTTCGATAACTACCTACTTTAATAATACTCCACCGTGTGGTAACGTTCGAAACATTTGCTCCTGCAAAGCGGTACTCTGCAGAATTCGCACATGTAACACGTATCCTTACGTTTCCCGTGCACTCTACACACTCTGCACGATCTCTGAGGAAATTTTTTGGCGCCCGAACTTTGAATTTTTTGAAGACGATGCTGCTTCATGTTCATTGAAAGCCTTTGTGGTGGATCCGCACGAAGAACACGTCTCCTAGTACCTAATATTGAAGGTTGGTTTTCGTCTGCTTCATTGCATTATACGAATATTGTCGATATTAATAAGCGCGGTGCATCGAACGCGAAACAATCGTCCGCTCGTAAGTTAAAGAGATACTTTGGAGAGATCCAAGAACGCAAATGAATCGTCGATTAGCATCGTATATATCGTCGCGCGGTCCGAAAAATAATTCGCTCGATTTGATTCTCGAGAGTCGTTGATCGACACCGTTTCAAACGATTTAAACGCGAGTACATCGCTTTCTCTTGTACTCCCGTCCACTTGATCAGCCGATGAAATCACGAAAACTCGCGAAACTGATTCGTAAATAATAACTATAACCGCAACATTCGTCCTTCCATTAATTTTCGCTCTCTCTCTCTCTCTCTCTTTCACATACACGCTTGCTTTCTTTCTCCCCCAACCCCCCCTCCCCCCCCCCTCTCTCTCTCTCTTTCTCTCTCTATCCCCCTATTGCCCACTTCTACGTTTATTCTCTCTTTCCCTATTTCTACCTGGCTTGCTATTAGTTTAAACGGTGCTCTGTTACGAAATTTACGCGACAACCGATTGAAACGTAGGATTAAGAACGCCAGACATCGAAGGGGAGATGATATTATACCGTTCCATTACATTATATCAGGTGTATAAGCTCTACTTTTTCTTCGTTAGCTATAGAATACGAAAGAGTGTCGTGTTTCCTTTGGTCGGTGGTCACGGCAAAGTTACCGTGCATCGCACAGGATTTTTCTTTGCAGAGGAGAGAGAGGTCGCAATATCGCGTTGCGAGGCCAACGACAAAGACAAGCCACAAGGAAATAAAAAAAAAAAAAATTATATATACATTGGCAATATGTTAACTGGAGCCATCGATAAATAGTCGCGGCGACGTCTTGGCGCGCCAACCTCGTTTCGTGATATTGTGATCGTTAAAAAAAAAAAAAAAAAGAAGAACAGAAAAAAGAAGTAAGAAAAGTGAAAAGATAGACAAAAATATTAGGAACTTGAAAATGAAGGAAAAGTTACATGCCCTGTTCAGAAAAGTGAAAAGCTCTTTCAGAGACCGTGCTACTCTTGAACGTACCGGCGTCTAGGTTGAACCACGTTATTCGACGGCAAATGAAAATACGAGCCCTGTCACGCCTGCGCAATAGGCACCTCTTTTATATGGTTATTCGACCATTTATTTATTTCGGATATTCGCGGTACACGTAATCGCGATAAAATTTTTTTATATCGGATAAATTTCGGCCGAAACCGATCGACTTTGTCGTCGAGCTTTCGCAGCGATCGTATTACGTATATTTTTGCCAAGTATACGAATCGAACGAATCGATTCGTGCATGCTCGTTTCAACGGTCTGTACGATCGATGGACCGTAAGCGTACATACCGATGATTTTCGGGACGATTCTCGTACGATTGAAACCGCCATGAAAGTACCGCGATAGACAAGGATGTCGAGTACAAGTGCCTATTGTTACGGCGGGCAGGAGCTGATGAAAAATGATGTGGATGAGCCTACCTTGAGAGTCGCGGTGGGCCTGGGCGGCCTCTTGGGCTGCGAGAAAGACTTCGTCTGTCGTTCCAGGAGCTCCTGCCACCGAGCCCACAACTCCTCCCGCGTTACTTCGATCTCCGGTAACGTGCCACGCGCCTATACCTGCTAAAAATTCGGACAAATAAAACCAGGCTGGTAAAAAACACGTTGCGCTACCAAAGCTAAATTACTATTTCAAATAGAAGACGAAGCAAAAGGAACAATTATCGGGGAGAGAAAGATAAATAAAACGAAACTATGGTTGGCATTTTCTATATCTAATGAACACGACTAATTTTTAGGAACGAAGGGTAATATACGTATATGCTTTATTGTTCGCAATTTATCTTCGATTAAATACGAACAAAAACGTCATCGGATCCGGAAGCAGTCCGAAAATTAGTGAAATACAGGGTATCCTGATCATCGGAAATCGTACACACTCTCTTACAGAACGAATATAAGCCGGCAGTATCGTGTATCGTATTATATAAAGTAACGCATCCCTTTAATCATTCCCCCTCCCCTTATTTGCTATTCTTCGTCGCGCCATAATACATACACACATACGAACACGTTAATATATCTCGAGTTCTTTGCCTAATTATAACCCTACGATAACACTTAGAACAAAGAAGTAATACTGATAGTTTCCAAGCTACTTCGAAGTCTGACATTTTGTACACCATTCGTCGTCGTGAGTAAACGGCTCGCATCGCGCGTTCAACGAAAACGTCAACGACTTATTTGTAACGGAAATAACACGACTACAAATTGTATTTCAACGATTAACGATTGATCGATACACATTGTTCAGACGTTATCGGTTCCTTGTCCAAGATGAGGCTCGATTCTTCACTGATACAACAACGAAAAACAAAAGAACAACAACGAAATTTTTCATCCGTAAACGCGTACGCGGTAACAACGACAGATACGCTCGAATCGAATGCACGCTTCGGAATGTGGTGAAAATACAAGATGCATAATTAAACTCTCAAGATGCAGACATTTTGTTCATCGAGTACGCGGTAACAAAATTTCAACCGATAATAAGAAAAAGGAAAAAGAATGAAAAAGGGAGGTAAAAAAATAACAAGAAAGAAATAAACTACGTAAAGCCCCGTGTTAATTTTTATACGTATAAGCGATATATATAACTCGCTTCCTTTCTCGCGTGGAATTCAAGCATCGATTCCTCCTCCTCCTCCTTCTCCAACGAAGGAAGAAAATCAAGTAAATGAAAAAGAAAAAGAGACAAAAGAAAAAGAATACGGCTACTACGATATGTATAAAGAAATGCTTCGTGCCAACTTATCGAAAATTGACACGAAACACGCACAAGTTATGTATTCGTGGAACGCAAAGCGTGTAATAGTCACAAAAATTACATCGAAGGTAAATGTACCGAAGTAAGTACAAAACCGCACGGTTCTAATTACAACAGAACAGAGCGGAACAGAGCAGAATAGAATCGAATAAATCGTATATGTTAGATATCGACCAATGGAATTATACATCGTCGCTTATTCGCGAATCTCGATGTTCGGAACACTGTTACACAAACGGTTAATTAAAAAGCACGTATGTTCTAAGGCTGTCTAGGCTGCACCAGGTTACTAGGTTGTTGTCTCCATCTCCTTCTGACGACGTTCAACTTTTTCAAATAGAACTGCAGGGTTGATCGATTAATGCCATACATCTCTGACGCCTGAGTGGTGCTAACCCCCTGCTGTAATATTGCTTCCAGGGACATTTTAACCGAGTCTAAACTATACTTTCTGCCCTGTTTGTTTGCCAGCGATTTAAGCAACGCGCCTACGTCAACGTCCGGGCGTGGCCGTCTCATGTTCGGCCCTTTTTTACATTCGAGGAAATGGGACGCCCAAAGGGCACCGCCACCACCACCCAAATTCCCTCTCGACCGAGACCGCGCTCCCGCTCCCGCTCCCGCTCCCGCCCCCCCACCTGCAACGAGGAAACCCAAGCTAGTGTCGGCCGATCATTGCACGACCCGTTTTAACATTTAACAAACTAAAAACGAAACGTTCGCGAAATTTTAACGGTTCATCGTCAGTGAAAGACGAATCCTTTTTGCCTTCGATCAATTTACGTTTCAAATTCGAAACCTATACAAGTACGATATACATATATACACGTATATATCGACACACGTTAATCTAGGATATTAAATATCTCCTGCTTATCGGTTACATTTTTTTTACGGTAGAAAGCTGTGCTTCGATTCAAAGTTTCTTTTTTGGATCGAAGTTTTGCTACTGCCATCGTCCATGCGATACACGGCATACATCTATCATTTATTATTTCGTTATTTAGGTTCGAGGGAATTCAATGTTTTATACGACAAAATGTCTAAACGCGTGTAATCAATTTAACAGAATACTCGAGAAGAGTGCGTTGAAATTGGAATTGTTTCGCATCGCGTAAATTCGTAAAAATACCCTGTATTTCATTACGTTACATTACGTTACGTTACGCGATTACTACGTAATACAAATAAAAGATGAAGGAGTACGTTTTACTCGACTTACCTGGATGTTGGGAAGGATCGTGAGAAGGGCCAGCTCTATTATTATCCGGTTCCATTTCGTTAAGATCATTCATATCGTCATCGAGCGTCAGATCTTCGACGGCTTCTTCTGGATCTTCCATGTATTCCGACTTTGGCTCGATGAGATTATCGTTTGGTTCCGGTTTTTCTAACGGTAGCTACGAAGAAAATAACGCGCGTTACAAATTTTCCATGGCAACATCTTTTTCCGATAACTACGAAAAGAAAAATAACACGCGCATCGGCCGATCGTGTATCGTACCGTTTCCACGCTGTACGATTAAATCGAAACTGAAACCGAACAGCAGGATAAAGCACGACGCATTTACTCTACCAACGAGCGAAAGAAACAGAGCAGCGTGGCAACAGCTTCTATTATAACGTTGGTACGCGATGAACGCGCGTTGTCGCGCGTACAGTAAAAAGCCGATTCGATATCGAGTCTTGTAGAACCTTACTTGCAGCATCTCGTCCGCAGGTCTCGTCAGCTGCGTCATTAAGGCTGACCTGCCAATAGAGTCTGCAGGGTCTGCGTGTGCTGTTTCTTCCGCGACAGGTGCAATTCCAAGTGCTGGAACAGCCACTTGTTGAGACATATCGTTTGAATTTGAGGCCTCGTGGTTCTCCATCGAATTATTATCTTCCCCGACGCTTCTTCTTCGAAACCTCTTTCTTTTTCTGGAAGTCGGACTTTGTGAACCTTCCCTGTAAAACAAACAATCATCGTGAACGTGAACGTGAACGTGAACGTGAACGTGAACGTGAACGTGAACGTCGACTATTGAAACGCGCGTAAAACCGTCGGCTTTACGATGATCGGAAAATGCAAAAATTCCGCAGAAGCTATTGTTATACGCGTTCTCGCGTCTTCTTACCTCGACGAAAGACCTTTGGGTGGTATTTGAGGACTAGCCGAATCCTCAGGAATATCCCCAACAGATCCTTGCGGCAAACTCTGCCTAGGAACTTTATTTTTTTCTATGGTAAGGCTGGAAGCCCCTTGTGGAATGTCACACGGGGCTGCCGTAACTTGTGGCACGACTTTCTGTTGCCTCGAATCCATTTTGTTGCTGCCACTTGTTTTACTTTCGGATAACCCCTTGATTTGCAGTGATTCGGCGGCTTTAAGTAATGCCGCCAACTGATCCTGGGAGATATTAACTTCTCCCCTGTACATATAGTCCATCATAGCTTTTAATTCTTTAAATTTAACGTCTTTCAGGATAAACACGGGATGCTTATCATAATGCTCGCTCAGAAGTCCCTATAATAAAAACATACGAGTTCAACACTGACCAATAAGCACGATGAAATTGCTCTAGTTATTTTGCTTGCACGCAGTTCGATTTCGATTAAAAAAGTACCATACGTTATTTTAGCTGATTAGTCGCGTCGAATCATTTGCCGATATTTCGATACAAGTAGTTCGATACAACACAGTGAAAGAAGAAAAAAACAATCGGGTGAAATAATTGGAAAAGAACACGTATCTTTAATCGATCGAATCAACTTTCAATTATACAGAGGCATTATAAATGCATCGAATGTAATTCCACGATCGAAATTCAATTTGACGAGACAGTATCCCTTCGTGCATCCCCACCCGCGCCAGGATAAAATCCCAGGGCAAATGCCCTGGATATCGGCCATCTTGCTTTCTCTGTATTGATTACCAAGAGGAACCAGGAGGGGGTTTGGGCTTTCAATCCCCCCTGCCTCTTGGACATCTGTCCAAGTAACATTCAGCAAGAGCAGCCATCTTGTTTCAATTTCAGGTTCCGTTTTTATCGTCGTTTAAACTTTCAAGAATTTACAGAAATTTTATAATCATACGCGTATCTAATGGAAATCGAAATGAAACAAATTTTTTACGACGAAACATTCTTAACAAATCCAATATGACGCATACGAGATAAATGTAATTACATACTCAAGTTACGAGTCGAAATAGTAGATTGTAACAATTTTATATTTTCCGAATAATTATTTCATTCGCGCCGACTTTAAAAATGCATATATATATATATATTAATATTAACGTGTCGATCAATAACGAACGAGCGTAGAAAAGTTTTCTACTAAAAAAAGAAAAATATGAAACAAGGCTTACCTCAAAATAGGGACTGCACGCCGAAAGTACCACTTTATGCGCTTTCAAATATTTTCCTTCGGCAGCTAACGTACAATCCACAAGAGTGCCGCTTTCTAGAAGTGTGTCGAAGTTTTGGATCAATGTACTCTGGTGGTTGTTCCACCTTAAGCAAAACTGTTGATCATCTTCCATTTTTTGTTAATTTCCTCGTTTCTGAAGAAATAAGAAAAACTAATGGTAACGAACGAATCATACAGATATCCGTCGTTCGATATCGTCACTAATGCTATCTACAAGTTTTATGCCCGATCAACGCGAACATCGAGCCGAAATATTCGAGAACACGCGAACGAGAACTTATACGGATTTATCTAATTTCCCGATCGATACTGAAACGCGGGTTAAAGCTTCGGCAGGAAGCACCGAAGCTTCCAAAATGGCCGTACGATGCAAGCGCGTCGGTTGAATTAGTCTTCTGGCCTTTTCCTTTGTGCGTGTCCTCATAACGGTAATGGACGGATTTGGTGGGGATGATGCAGGAGGACGCGCAAGTATCACGCATGCGCAACTGCGCCCGAGCTGCGCACCAGCTTGCGCACTAGCTTTGAGGCCCCTGGAATTCAGGGGCGTCTGCTGGATATTCCAGTACCCGGGGTTAACGCCGAAACACTTTACTCTCGTTGAACCGTTCGATCGAACGACAACAAGCGATAACAACTAACGGATTACCGTTCAACGAACTTAATAATAGAAGGAAAATACAAAACGAGAGTATCGTAATAATTCCAATTACGGAACAACAAAATGTGTTTCTTTCTTTTACCTCTTTACCGTAAACTGTTCTAGTAGCACCTTTCCGACATATTCGTCGGTAGGCTTTTCCTCTACGACGTTTCTAATCGCCATTCGACAACGAATATCGCATGACTCTATCGGTTTTCTAATTATCGCGTTCGGAAGGAAAAAAGAATAACGGTGACGAACCAAACGGGCGAGAGCCGGTACTATTATTTCGAAGAACGAGAGAGAAAAAAAAAAAATAAATAAATAAAGATGGAAGGGTAACGCACGATATACGTCAGCGAAGTTTACATCATAGACGCGCAATATAAAACGGAAAATCGATTATTCGCTTCACATGCGCAACGCGTACGCTTTTGTTTGACGGGTGGGGGCATCGCGACAATGTAAGTATGCACGCGTGAAGATTACTGCGAAATAAAGCGAAGAGCATTCACCACTGTCTTACGCGCGATTGCGTAATCTATTTATATCGTTATCTCGTATCGAATATTACGTCAGATGGCGCCGAGCAACGTGTGCGAAATAAAAACAAGTTGGAGACAGATAATTTTTCCAATCGCGTCTATCGACCGGCGAAAAAGAACGATGCACTTTCCTCGCGAGGAGAAACTACGGGAGGAGAGGAGACGTGGATCGCAATATGGCCGTCCGTGAGGTCGCGCCCGAACAAAATGGCGATGTTGGAAAAGCTCGCAAGCAAAAATATAAGGCAAAATGTCATCGTTAACGGTGAAATTTCCCGTTAAAGCGCCGTCTGGACAAAAACACGAAAATCGCAAACACTTACTTCACCGGGAAATTTCGCTGCGACGTTGATACGGGAAAGATGATGTATTCGTAAAAATACATAGAGGATCCGCCCGCACCATGTCACCCCATCTTACGATTTTCCAGAATTTCCTTGCGAGCTTCGGCGAAATTGGAAAACTTTACGAATAATCGTTTACGCGTTGTAACACTCACCTAATAAATGATATAAAACAATCTAATATCACAGCACGGGATGGGTAAATAGTGAAAAACTGCGTAAGCGTCCAAACTCGGCGTGCGCCTCGAGCGCTGCCCTTTTCAACAATGGCGAAGCGTAAAGGCCTGCTAGCTTGCCTGCACATCGACCGTCAGAGAGCGCAGGCTTCCCCGGAAGAGGGTACACGAGAGAAGAAAAAAAAAAACCCAAGGAAACTAACGAGCATGCGCTCTACTCCTAAAAGCTACGATCGCTTGTCGTGATTGGAAATCGCAGCCAGAGGACGCTAACCGACAAAACACATTTTTCCATTTCGATTCGTCAGAGGAGCAAACGAGTAACGCGCCTTTTACACCAAACAAACGGCGATACGAGATACAAAGAAGATATCATGGCACAGCAAACCTCCGTTTTCTATACGAATGTATTTAACCGTGAAAAGCTTTGAAAATACACAGATCAATAATTGATCGATAATGATAAATTGTTCGAATTGAAATAGAAATGGATAAAACACATATTTTTGTAGTAAACGCGCAACGAGGCGCATTTTGCCTAACCCTAATTTTAATTAACGCAGAATAATGAAAATAAGATCTTTCAGTCACGCACGCACAACAAACACAAAAAAAAAAAAAAAAAAAAAAAAAAAAAAAAAAAAGGAACGAAAGAAAATACGAATTCGCTTAAATAGTAACACTATAAAACTAGTCGAACGTACACCCTCGCAACAATTACACTACATATCTTGAAAGAAAAGAACAGAAACATAGACTCGTACGATAAAAATAAACGAATCAACGATACGTAGAAAGTATAGTGTCTCGTATGTTATTAACCGGCCCTGGACCGCAACCTGGCACGCGTACATAATGGCCGACTTTGCGGGCTTGGCAGAGGCAAAATGGCGAAAATGGAAATGATTTTTGTTAGAAAACGCGAAAGAATGAAAATCTCGGCACGTACACGTTTTACGCAAAGTTGTAGGTATCGCTGATTCACACTTTCTTACAAGATAACGCGGTTTAACGAAAAATTCGCGTTGATCGCCATATCAAATCGACCTGGTTTTCACAACGATAAATAAACCATTTGAACTAGAAACTAACGATTACGGCACAAACGACAAATAAATATACACCCAAGTTACTCACCTTTTATTGGCACAATTAAAATATCACAAGAGGAAAATGGAAAACGCGTTCTGCCCTCGGCGTACACTATCCAAGCGTCGTAGGTACTTTTTACACGATGGCCGTAGTGCTGCGCGTTAACGATCGACCCGTTCTGCGAGGGGATAACCGGGATATACGGAAACAGTGTGCTCGATCGTGGGGAGACGCGGCGCAGAACACGAAATTTGGCCTTCTGCGCAACAAGATACGAACAGTGGGGCAAAGAGAACGGTCGGTTAACGCAGGATCGTACGAAGAGTTTCAGAACCCGAGACTATTTATAGGGTCGCACGAGACACGTAAAATTCGTGGCAATACATGCACGAGGCACGAGACACGAAAGAATGTTTGGTTGGTAGATAGATGACGCGAAATAACAACGTTCGAAGAGGAAACGAGATTCGCGCGTCGCAATCGAACAGGCTAGAAACAACGCACGATAGCTGGCGTATATATCGCGAACAATTGAAAACTGTATCGGTTGTAACGATAGAAGACTCGGGTAATCGTCGTCGTCGGCTAAGCGTTCGAACGTTTAACGAGGAAGCTTCGTTAGGAAATTTGTCGAACGATAAAATTGATACGATCCTGATTTTCGCCGGTCTTTACGTTATTGCAATTCGTGGCGGTGGTAGGGATTCGCGTGGACGTAGTAGGGAGGATGGCAGATTTCCGTTGAGGGGGCGCGTTTACGGAGCGGCGTAGCGCGGCGGGAGAGGCGAAAGGCGGCGCGGGAGAAGTGGAAAGCCGGGAAGAGAGAGCCGACGAAGGGAAGAATCGGGGTCCACAACAAAATCGCTTAATCGCTTTGCGCCACCGTCCGCAACGGAACACGGGTCGTCCGCCGCCATCACGGTGCCCCCTAGCGTGCATTTATGTCTTTCTCTTTCTTCGTCTCTCTTCGTGTGATTTGCTACGCCACTCGGTGCCGCGACGCGCGACGTTTTCACGGACAAACCAAGAGTGACAGCTGCCAATCGTCAACGCGGTACGTGCTTCACGCGACGAGCAGCAATTGTCCGTGTGTCATTTAGCGAATACGTAAACTTTTGTGAAAATCCGTGGTTAGTTTGGTCGTTCTGTACGTAGTCGCGTGTTACGAGTGCCACAACCACGGCAAAAGTGAGTGTCTCCTGTGAACCTCGGCACGGGGTTGCCAAACATCGGTTAAACATTTGCTCCGGTTGTGATTTTGTTCGTAGGTCAGGTGATGGTAAGGTAAGTCTACCGGCAATAATTTTCCGCGATATAATTGATTGTTCCGTCTGGTCGAAAACGCTTCGAGCCAGATCTCGCGACGTCCAAACACTCTGTCCGTCCGATGATAAATACTTGCACGTTTGTTCTGTAGCGAGCGTTTCTCGATTTTTTCCCTCTTTTTAGCTGGCGCTATGCCGAACGAAAAATTGTGGTCATTATTCGGTTAGAGGAATCAGTGACAATCCCGTAGCTTATTCGGCAAAATTGTCCCGATATTTTGCATCCCGCTCACGCGTGCTCGCGCGTGCTTACGCGTATTGTTTTGACTTTCGACGGTTCCGTGTACCGTGCATCTCGCACAGCTGGTCAACTCGCGTGCGCGTAGTCGTAGCGGTGTGCGTGACAATGATCTACAACGTTTAACGACCTGTCGTACGAAGCAACGAATTAAACGAGCCTCGACGCGCGCCTCGTGGCTCCTCCGCCAAGGATTTGGAACACTTGCCGCGTGTACGTTCGAAACGCTGTCACCGATTACGGTAGGTCACGTGCACGATAACTGCCCAATAATCACCGATTACGTATGCGCAGGAAACGCTTATTTAATGTTTGCGCGCGTTACACGACCAAAACAGCGGAGCGAACGTGAACGATAACGCGTCTCGATATAAAATCGTTCGCTTAACAAATTACCGATCGATAACGGCATAGAAATTCGCGTGAACGTTAGTTCTTGCATCGTTTCTCTTTTATATCGTACATCATAAGCAGGTATCTCGTGAAAATTTCTTCGCAGTTTTACTTCCATCTTTACCGACTCGATACCCTTTTCGAACAAGAAAAGTATCATTTGTCTACTCGTTTCGATTCAGACGAATCGATTAAAGCCATTTTCGAAAAAAAAAAAGAAAAAAAAGAAAAGAAAAGAAAAAAGTAAAAAAAAAAAAAGAAAGCGGAACATGAGGGTAAAGAAGCGATAAGGTGACGAAGAAAGGCTGCGAAGAAGGAGTGCGGGAACGGGAGCGGAGGATGGGGCATGGGATGAAAGGAAGGTAAGGAAAAGAGGTTGAGAAGGGAGGGTAGGGCAAAGGTAGGACGATCCGCGCAGATGGAACGAAGGGAAGCGAGAAGAGTTGAAAAGTTGGTGGTACATATTCGGAAATCGCGATACGCGAAGAAGCGCGTTATGTATATATGAAACGTTTGGTAAAAGAATGGCGAGAACGATCGGAGCACGAGTAGGTAGTCGACGCAGGAATCGACTTTTCTTCGCGATCGTATGGCGCCTCGCGACGCAACGCGACACGACACGACACGACGCGACGCGACGCAACGCAACGCAACGCAACGCAACGCAACGGTTTACCTGTACAGTATACATTTGTGCTCGCGGTGCCGATGATAAAGAGAAATGTTGCCTAGAAAGCAGGTCTTGACCGAATCTAGGCCACCCTGATGGCGCGTACACATTCTCCACAATTTTACTGTTCCTTCTCTCGGCCTTGCCGCGTTCGCACCCATCGAGAGAGCTGCACCTTTTTCTCTTCCCTCTTTACCTTCTCCGTTCCTATCCCTTCCATCCGTCCGTCTCCCTGTTACTCCTTTTCTCCTATTTTTTCTTAGAACGATTCAAGGCTCGAGTTCTGGAGGACAACCGGCTACGAGAGGATAACGTTAAAGAACGCAAAAATAAGCTTAACGTTAACAAATTTCAGGTTGTTACTCGCGACGATTTATCGTTGACAAGATTGATTAGGTTTAACCAGAGAGGCCTTGAAACGCGAACACCGGGGTTAGACGCGAAAACGGATACGCGTCGTGAAAAGATAGCCGGTGAAATATCGTGAATCGCGCTAATAACCCGTGCGCTAGTTCTTCTCTTAATTTAGCTATTATTAATTATTATTATTTATTATTAGCCTTTATTAAGAGTACCGTTATCTGTATATTTATCTATGACATTTGTTTGTAGGATGGAATAAAAATGAATAAAAAGGAAGAATATTATGGGCAATGATTGTGTGTTAGAGTATCGTTAAGAGAAAAACCGAGAGAGACGAGATCGACCGTTTTCATCGAGCCGCAAGCGGAATCGCGCGTAGATGACTGACAGTGGGGCGATCGAGAGCGACCTAGAAAGGTTTCAAAAGACATTTTCCCGTTCACCCACGTATAAAGCTGTCCTCTCGCTGCAAAAGCATAGAGCCACATAACGCGAAACTTCGTATAGTTATCGAGACGGCAGAAGAGGGAGGAAGACGCGAGAGAAATGGAAAAAGTTGTGTACAAGCGTGAAGAACAGAGACAGAGAATGAAAGGTAATGGATGCAAAGGAACACGTAAAAGAAAGGGAACACGGGTGAACGTATATTTTTCCAGGATAGGCTGTATCGCGTAGTAGATGTACGCGCGGTCGCGTTCGCGTTCGCGTTCGCGTTCGCGTGGTGTGCATCTTGGAACGCGCGCGCATAGGAACAACGGAAAGTACGGAGTATAATACGGAGAAAACGTTGGTAAAAGGAAAGAGGCCCCTCTGCCTGCCTTTCCAATCGAATCGAACGCGCCTCTCGCCTTTGTCATTTTCTCTTTGTCCTCGTTTTGGGCTTGTCGTTCTCTCGAGCTGCCCCTGCCCTCCCGCTTTCTTCTTCCTCTCTCTCTCTTCCTCTCTCTCTCTCTCTCTCTCTCTCTCTCTCTCTCCCTCCATCCCTACCTCCCATCCGGCCATCTCTTTCTTTCTTCCTTCTCTTTTTTCCCGGGCTTTTCTTTTTCTTCCGCAGCTCCCGTACTCTTTTTCAGTTTCTATCTCTCGCGATACCCGGCCTCTGACTCACTCGCAACAACCGAACGATTTGGTCATTCCCTTCTCTTCGCGTCGTCTTCTTTTCCTCGTTTTTCGTCTTCTGCTTCTGCTCTGCCCCTCTTCTTCCATCTGCTCCTTTACCGTAGAGACTCTTCCTACCCTCGGCCTTCTCTTTCTTCGGTGCCCCTTCCCCTTCCCTGGTGTTTCCGTTCGAACGGAGAAAAGCACGCGAAGAAGGAGACGCCGGAGAAACAGGGGAACGAGACAAAGCAACAGAAACTTTTCTTGCTTCGCTCGACTTTGTTCGATTCCTCTTTTCACCCTCTGACTTTCCCCTTAGCATCCCGTCGACCGCCCTAGCCTCTCTCTCCCTCTCTTTCTCCCTCTCTTTCTCCCTCTCTCAATCCCTCTCTCAATTTTTCTTTCCTTCTTTCTTTCTTTCTTTCTTCCTTTCTTCCATTTCGATCTATGTACTTTTGCTCTCTTTTTCCTTCTCCTCTCCACTGCTTACCTTACTCCCCTTCCTCGGTAACTTCCTTCGCCACCTCTACCTCCAGCTTCCTCTACGTCAGCATCGCCACCCCACCTTTCCCACCATCGCCGCTACTGCTATTACCTTCACCATCGCCTCCACCGCGTCTTACCTCTCCTCCACAAGCTCCTCCGTTTGCTCGTTCGTCGCCGTCGCCACCGTCGTCGTCGTCGTCGTCGTCTCCTTCTCCTTCTCCTTCTCCTTCTCCTTCTCCTTCTCCTTCTCCTTCTCCTTCTCCTTCTCCTTCTCCTTCTTTACTTTCGTCCCGACTTACTCTACTCCCTTGAGCCTTTCTTTACCGCTGGCAACCCTCTTTGCTTTCTGCTTCTTACGTCGTTTCACGATCTTCGTCACGCGCCGTATATCCTGTTTCTTTAAAAGCGTTCGGGAAGAGAGAGGAAAGGCAGATAGAAGGGGAGGGAAGACCTTACAGGTCGATTCTTCCGTGGTCTCGTTTTAGCTCGCTTACGCGATATCTTGGAATCGCGAGTTTTCCGATTTATTCGGAGAAGCTCGTTAAAGCGTCGAAGCCGATCGTTTCCGACAGAGGTTCGTAAGTATAATTTCGTATCGTTATCGATCAGCGAAACTCAGCGAAACTCAGCGAAACTCAGCGAAACTCAGCGAAACTCAGCGAAACTCAACGAAACTCAGCGAAACGATAAACGCGAGTAAAATATTATCGATACATGGTCGGACGAGAACGAAGGAAAGTCAGAGGCGACACGCGTAAGGAACGATACGCGTGTATACCTTTGGTACCGCTCGGATACGATTGAAACGTACAATGTACGCGTATTCGTACGATACCGTGTCGCTCGATCATTAATCACGTTCAAAGATTGTTCGCGAGTTCATTCTGCTTCTTCTTGCACGTTTCCGTCTTTTACGTTTCTCTTTCTCGTTCTCTCGTTCCATCGGTGTTTTTCTTGCTCTTTTTCTTCCCCGTCGTTCATTACATCCCTCTCCATTGCCGTCTGAAAAAAGCAGTTTTGCCTCCTTTCCTTCTTTCTCCCGCCAATCTTTTCCCTGCTGCTCTTTCTCTTTCTCCCCTTAGATTCTCGCTCGCGTTCCCCTTATCTCCGGAGTTTCTCATTGTCTGAAAGGGCCATCTGTCCCCCGGCTTTTTCATCCTCCGCTTTCATCCCTCCGCCGTACACGAGCACACAAAGAAACTCTCTTATCCGCTGTTCGCCACCCTCTCTTCACCCTTTCTCCGGCTCCCTTCTTTTTCGTTGCTTCCGTTCGGTCGAGTACTCGTGCGCGTCTTCTCGTTCGTCGTTGCTCCTTTCTCTTTCCCGAAAGGTTCGCCGAGCGTCTCGAACGGACGACAGGAAAATCGGAACGAAATTTTCTCGAGAACAGAACCTCTCGCGATATCGCGCGCATACTCGCGCGTTCGAGGTCGATGCTTGCTCGAAAAGTCGTAGGTACATACATACATATATCCGAATGAACGGGAAAAAATGACGCACCCTCGATGCTAGGGAGAAAAGATCCCTCTGGGCAGGCCACGTGCGACCTTGGGCAAGTCCACGTCACCCTCTTACGTTGCACCCTTCGAAGGGACGCAACCCCGATCACGCGTATCTCGGGGGTGGTTTTCAACCCTCGTTTATCTTTACTCCAGAAGGATAGAGCAAAAAAGAAGCGTAGAGCGTACGCGCGTGGGTTAAAGGTAAGACGGGTGTGCAGCGTTCGCTTTGGTTTTTACCAGAAGAATACCGGAACAGAAGAAATTGCTCGTTTACCGCGTACTTTGTTTCTCGTTGAAGCGTCGTTCGAACGAGCTATCGAGCGATATCGAGCGTCGATCCAGAAGAAACAGCCAGCTACTCGTAGAAGGATATCGAAAGCAGCAGCGTCCGCGCCGGTACGATACGGGGCACGTATCCTATCCTTTCTCCTTTCTTGCGTTTCCACGCGTCACGCGTCGCGCGTCGATTCCTCCGCTCTCCTTCGGTTCCAGTGAAATTGGCGTTTCCGGGTCCGTCTGCTCCCTCCATGTCGCCAACTCGTCCTTCCTCCTCCTTCTTAGCGTCCTTCCCTTCGAAAACACTGTCAACGGCGGGAGGTAAAGCCGGTAGGAAGAACGTATACGCGACTGCTCTTCCAAGTGGTAAAGTGGTAAAGTGGTAAAGTGGTAGGGCGAAGGGGAACAGGTGAGAGGCCGAGAGAGCCCGGTTCTCTCGGAAAGGTGAACGGAGAGAAACGAAGAAACGAAGGGCATTTGGAATGCGGTACTGTTATGCCTTACGGTACAGACAGGACGGAAATTAGGACTGCTCCGACTCGTTGACCACTGCTCGTTATTCTCTTTTCGTTCGTAGTTTGATCCGTTCTCTTCCGTTCGTTTACTCGCCTCTCTCTCTCTCTCTCTCTCTCTCTCTCTCTCTCTCTCTCTCTCTCTCTCTCTCTCTCTCTCTCCCCCTCTTTCTCATATTGTATGCGTATATATATATATATTCTCTCGATCTCGCGATTCGGTGAACCACGTGGCACAGCGGTATCGTCTCGGCGCGGCGAGCCGACTAGCCGCCGTACGCGCGTAACGCGTAGGCGACGCGCTGCGCTGCCTCGAGATTCGCGCTCGACCAACGGACAGGTGCGATCAGCATTGTTTCCAACTGAAATATTAATAATACTATCTGCAGAAAAATAGACGTCGCGATCGAAAAGTATACGCACGGATTCGTTCGAACGAAGAACGCAAGGTTGCTTAAGGATCGAGGTTCGCGGAGAACGTAGAGCGATTCGATCGAGAAACGAGGCGCGCGCAAGTCCCGTGGCTCGTTCCGCGAGAACGACTAAGCACGATTTCCGAATTAAACCGCATCGTACGAGGTCGGGATAGAAACGCGATCGAATTCGATCCAAGAGAAATTGAACGTCCGTTCGTTTAGATATCTTTCGGCGATTCGAGCGTCGCGCCGAGGATAATTCGTACGATTAATCGCGATCGATCGTATTCCGTATCGGAAGTCGGGCTCGAACGAACGATGCACCCGTTTTAGGGGTACGCGCTCTACCATCGAAACACAGAGGTGACGGAATCGGTGCTAGTTCGTGGGGCCGATAGCGATGAAAATTTGATTATTGGCTGGACACGGGCGATGGCGCGCGCGCCCGACCATTCCTCGCGAAGGGGAAGAAAAGAGGAAGGAAGAGGGAAAAGGGAAGAGGGAAGAGGGAAGAGGAAAAAGGAAGGCGAAAGCGAAGCGGAGGAAACTATCCTGGAAGATTTGAGAGCGTTCCTTTGGAAACGCGGTCCTGACTGGAAGAACCGGCAGGAGGGGAGTAGTCGTTTCCGCTTACGTTTTCCCGGAGAAAGAGCTGGTTGGTCGTCCGGAGGATGGTACGACGAAAGGAAAAAGTCGGAGAAGAGTCGAGGAAGAACGTCGATAACGTTGGAAAAACGTAAAACCCGCAGCGACGAGGAGGAGAAGGAAACGGCGCGTACAGGAGGGTATAAGGAGAGGAAGAGAGGAGAAAGAGAGAGGGTAGAGACAGCTTCCCATCGAGCGAGAGAACAGCATGGTACCGCGTCGTGACGCGGCGGAGAGGAGAGAAGAGTCGCGATGAGGCGAGCGAACGGAGCGGAGCAGAGCGGCGAGGAGAGGAGAGGAGAGTTGAGGAGAGGAGAGGAGAAAAAGAGAGAAGGGTGGCGGAGACCGTGGAAGAAAAGGGGCCACGAGAAAATAGCGTCTTCGCGTCGTAGGGAGGGAACGGGGGAACGAGGGAACGAGTAAATGGAGCCAACGCGAGGAGAAAGAGGGAACGAGAGAGGAGAGGAGAGGAGAGAAAGAAACGATGAAACGACCGAGGGAGCAGGAGGGCGGGAGAAAAGAAAAGAAGGAGACGGAACGAGAACGGTTACGGGGGTAGAAGAAGAGGGAGGGAAGCGTGCTCGTCTACTCCACGAACGGCGGAGAGACGGACGGGGAAAAAGAAAGAGGACGGGATCCGAGGGAGGCGAGGTGAAATTGGACACAAAAAGCTCGAAGAAAAATTGAGATGAATCGTGGAAGGGAAAAATGGAAGGGAGGATTCTCTGAAAGGGAGAGACCAACGCAGTGTCCTTCTTCGAGGCCGCGAAAGAAAGCGCGAACACGCGAGGGATCGACGTCGTCTACCGATGCGACGCGATATATTTCTCGTCGATTTTCGTCGCTCAACTCGAGATTCGATCGTTTCGAAACGTTCCGTCTCCTTCTCCACCTTCTCCGTCTCCTCCTCCTGCTCCTTCTCCTTCTCCTTCTCCTCCTCTTCCTCCTCCTCCTTCTTCTCCTTCTCCTTCCCCTCTTGCTCCTTCTCCTTCTCCTACTCCTTCTCCGCTTCTTCTGTGTGCTTTCCATTTCGCGCGCTAACATTACCGCTGTTGCCGATCGTTGGAAACGTCGAGCGCGTCGAGAGTGCGCCAACTTTTTTACGCTCCGGTCTGTCTACGTACGTATATCATCGATATAAACGAATATCGTCGCGCCTTCCATATCGACTACTCGTTCGACTACTCGTTCGATTAACGTTCAGGCACGATGCCGCGTCAAAGTTTCCTTCGCGGTTAATGTTTCACGCGTTTCTACATAGTGGCGAAACGACGTTACGCGTCTCGTTCCGTTTTCCTCTCGTTTCTCTCTCGTTTCTCTCTCGTTTCTCTCTCGTTTCTCTCTCGTTTCTCTCTCGCCTCCATCCCGTTTCTCTATGTTGGTCGCGCGACCGCGTTCTCTTGCCGCTTTTTCGGAACAACGGGCCACGCGAATCACCGTTTTTCCTCGAAATCGATCCTCGTACTCTGCGTCGACCCGACGTCGATCTTGGTACTCGACGCCCGATTTCTTTGCATCCCGACATCAGTGAAAGTAAGCGGAATATGTATCGTTGAAAAGATGTTTGTATAACAGGAGGGAAGCCGAGTATAAAACCCGTGGAGATGTGTGCGCGCCTCGGGCCGCGCGCCGCGCGCCGCGCGCGCCAAAGATCGACCGTCGAGAAAGCGTATCGATCGATTCGATCGGGCACGAACGATCGCGGCATCGATCGAAGAGATTCGTTCGTGTGGTAAGCGCAGAATCGCTGCTACACGTTTCGACGAATCGACGCGACGATATACTCTTTTGGCGAATACGCGTGCCGCCAACCGAACGTAATGCCCGACGAACTGGAGCTGGTCTCACTCCGTTTCTTCGAGTCGCGTTACATCCGGTTTTCTCTCGATTCTCGCCAACGTTTTGCTCGCGCCTCCTTCCGCTTAATTATCCTTTTATGCTCGATCGTCGCGTGGTCGGAGCGTATTTCTCTTCGATCGTCGTCGTCGTCGTCGTCGTCGTCGCGTTGAACGTTATCGCGATTCGCGTGGAACGAAAGCGCGCGAGAAAATCGATCGATCCGCTATCGATTCGTCGCCACTTCTCGGTCGTTATCGCTCATTATCAGCTCGTCTTCGAGCGGAGCATTCCAGCTAACCCAATTTCTAGATATCGACGCAGTTGTTCCCGATACTAGCTGTACCGTGCGACACATCGAATTCGTTAAACTTCGCAAACGCCGTGATCGCATCGAACCCGTGGAAACTGCTTAGGAAAACGCGGCAACGCCTTTTCAACCCTTCGACGAACGACGCGTATCGATCATTTAATTTCGTGCCGCTCGTCGGTTGATCGATCGATCGATTTCGAATCGCAGACGGACAGAGAGTGGGAGAGAGGAGAACGTTACGTGTTCGCGACGCGAAGAAAACCGAATAACGAGCAGAAACGAACGCGAAAGAGTAAATGACGGAAAAAGGAACGAAACGAAAGAAGAGCTTAAAGTTTTCGCGTTATCGGCGCGCTTCTAAGCAACTGATAAAAGTCCGTGTTCCTACGGATAGATAAGACGGAATGGGCCGTATAAAAAGTCGCATAGATAGAGACAGATAAAGCACGGTCCACGGAACAGGTGAATATTACGAGACAGACCAACGCCCGAATTCGTTGGTTACTTTTGTCGCGTCGATTCGCGTCGATTCGCGTCGATTCGCGATTATTCGCGATCCGTATCGTATCGCGGTCGGCTCGTCCGTGAATCTTCGACGATCGATCAACGACGTCCGGTCAACGGGTTACGCGTACCGAACCTCGTTTTTCTCTCGTTCGTATACCTTTCTTTACCCGCGATCGAACGTCGCTCGCGTTATCGTCACCGATTCGCCGAGTAAAACGGAGAGAGGAGCAGAGAGAAAGAGAGAGCGCTTCGCGTCGCTCCTCGATCATCGTTGCCATCGTCGACGTTGACTAAACCTGCCGTGAAAGTGTTTCTCGATTTCGATACACCGGTATCGAAAGAAGGAAAGACCGGTTGTGCATCGTTTCTCCTTCTATTCGTTCCGCGTTCCTTCCTTGCTTTCTTCCTTCCTTCCTTCCTTCCTTCCGTCCTTCCTTTACCGATTTCCATCTTTCGGCGAGCAGCCTGTCTTCCTCCGTTAATCGTCGGCCGGTGCCGGATCGTTGATCGCGACTCGCACGCGTAAGTACAACGCGAGAAACATCGCCGATACAACTTTTTCGTAGCTGCGCCGGATTAGAAAACGAATATTTCATGGAGACGGATCGTTATTGGGGCGTGCACTACAGGTACTGTCCCGCTTTACGGATCGATCTCGAGAAGAAGGAAGAACGTCGTTGCGAGAGACGACTTTGCGCGTTTCTGCGTTCCTGCCTCGTTCCTACGCACTTTCCTACGTTTTTATCGTTCTCCTCTGTCGCGCGTACGCGCGTACGCGCGTCTGCACGCGTGTGCGCGACCTACGGAAAGAACGCGCGTCGTCGATCGCGATCGCGATCGCGAGTTATCCGACCAACTCGCGTGTAAGGTAATCGAGCGAAACGAGAATAGCGAGAATGATCGTTTCTCTGCGGTGTTTCTGTTGCAGCGGCGGCATGGCCGGGCAGCACTACTGCCTGCGTTGGAACAATTACCAATCAAACATGACGTCCGTTTTCCACCAACTCCTCCAGACGGAAGCGTTCGTCGATGTCACGCTAGCGTGCAACGAAGCTTCCTTGAAGGCACACAAGGTAAGCGAATCGAGAACGAAAGATAACGCGCACCTTCTTTATCATTATGGCTCCTTCTTTACGACCGTTCTTATCGATCGTCCAAAGAATCTATCGATTTCCCTGCCTCGCCGCTAATTCCGCCTTCTACCCGCTAATTCTACCCTCTCGATCTTCGTTGGTATCAGTGATTCTTCTGTTTGCGCAGGTGGTATTGTCAGCGTGCAGTTCCTACTTTCAAAAGCTTCTGCTCTCGAATCCGTGCAAACATCCGACGATCATCATGCCCCAGGACGTTTGTTTCAATGATCTGAAATTCATCATAGAATTCGTCTACAAGGGCGAAATCGACGTGTCGCAAGCGGAACTTCAGGTAGGAAAGCATTTTAGACATACTCTTCTCCTATAGATATCGAAATGTGTTCGCGCGAAGCGGTAACTGCACAATGATCTCTGTCATTTAGAGACGGAGAGTCGGTAACGTTCGTTGCCGGTCGGTCGTTTTTCCTTATTTCGGAAAATAACCAGCTTCTGTTTCGAATCGAAACGCGTTCGTAAATCGGCTAAACGTTCCGGACTTTCTCCCTTTCGTTGGTCGTTTCGCGTTCGCGTCCGATACCGGAACACGGTCAACGTTTTTACCGACAGCGGAAACGAATCGCTTGGCTGGTCCTATCGTTTTTCTGTGCCCCTGCACATCCATCGGAAGTTAACTTGATCCCTGTTTCCGTGTTCCGTGTTTCATGTTTCAGCGAAACCAGTCCGACGTCGCAACACGGATTTCTAATTTACCGATCGAAATTCTCGGGAACTCATCCGTCGCCGGTAACGAGGTTTACCGACGATAAACGTGCTTCCCAGATGGCGCGCCGACTCATGCCGCTCGATCTCATCTCGACTCGATTCTTTTTTACCGGTTTACATTCGACGATTCGAATCTTATCCTTCGGTACACCTACTCCTTATCGGCTTTTCTCCAATTTTTATATATATATATATTTTTTAATATTCTCGTATGCTCTTTCGCGTCGCGTACTCGTACAAGTTACGAATCGCTCTGATCGAATAGAAGATTGCGCGGCGTGTTCAAGGTGCCAGCTAAATTTATATGTACGAAAGAAAGTCGCGCAGCCGAGCGTCGTTTACCGAGAAATCGATGCTTCCTGTCGGAGAAAGTAAAGGAACGTAACCACCAAACTAAGAAAAATTAACCTTGGATATCTACGCTCGGAAATCGAAGTAAATTCAGTTCCGTGTCCATCGATAAAAATTCGCGCGAATAATCCGCGTTCGGCGGAACTTTCGTCGTTGCTTTTACTTTCTCTTCCGTTCGTTTCGTTCGTTTCGTTCGTTTCGTTCGTTTCGTTCGTTTCGTTCGTTCGTATCGCGAAGAAAATTCGACACCGAGTGCGCAACTGTTTTCGATAGGATGCTGCCATTATTACGCTTTCCACTTTCGCGAGATCAATAAGACAGTGTTGAACCTCGTCTCGTTAGATTCCATTGTCCGGCAATCAAGCTGCTACTACTACCGCTACCGCTGCTACTAATACTACTACTGCCACCAACACGTGTCCCAGCGCAGTGACACTCAACCGACGTATCGCCGCAACGATCGATCTCGATATACACGTTATTTGCACGATCGTTCTAATCGTCGCGCAGATCTCGTCTAGATTAATCGTAAACGATCGTTTTTGTACGCGTTCGATCAGTTGCACGATACGATTACTCGTTACCGTAAACTCGTTAACTTTGAAAGCCGTTCGTTTTCTTGAGGGGGGACGAACCGCTTTTATTTAGTAGGAAAAACAAAGTTGCGCGGTAATTCGAAGGGAATACGAAATATCCAGTTACGTTCGTCGTCTTTTCATCCTTACGAACGAAAATATTTAACGTAGATACTCGGAGCGTCGTTATTTTACCATTTTTTTTTTTTTCATCTCCCTTTTACTCCAGTCCGTGAAGCAAAACGTGTTGGCACGCAACGATGCTCGTGCCCCTGATCGGTGTTGTTCGTTTAGAGTTTAGAGTTTCGTATCTCGATGCCAGCATTCGCTTCGAAAGCGATTCGCGGCAACCCGGCAGTGAACTTGCAAAACGTTTTCTTCTCGAACGATTCTCTAATTCGGAAACTCTCTAACGTTTCGCTCTCTTTCTTATGCTCTCTCGATCAAACCGCGTTCGCCATACGACCAACAACTTCTGTTCGATATCTAGGAGACTTTTCGTTTTTCTTTTTTCGTTTTTCGTTTTTCGCTTTTCGCTTGCCGTTTCGAAGAAGAATCCACAGATACGGTCCGGTTCTCTTGGAGCGTTCGCGTCGTCGAAAAGAAACGCGCAAATGCGTACGCGCGCGTCGCCGTATCGCGATTTTACGTACGATGCCACTGTCCTTAAGTTGTTCGCGTCGACGATCGACCGAGGATCGACCGAGGATCGACCGAGATATCCGACGTACGAATATCTTCTTTTCATTTTCTTTCGTTTCGATCTCTTTCATTTCGATCTGTTTCATTTCGATCGGTCGACGCCGAATCGTTCGAATTTCATCGGTTGTGTTCGTTCAAGTTCAGCGGGAAACCTAGAACGACTTATGTAAGTATACGCGACCAGGCGAGCAAAGAGCGCCTCGAATATCGCGGGAATAAGGATAGCGTTCTCTAGTGACCTCGTTCTCGATCGGTATCTCCTTTCTTCGAGCGGTACGAGAGAAAGAACCACGGACGTCGCGTCGCGTCCTAACGAAATGAAAGATGAAGGGACACGAACGATCGGTATCGCTGTCGTTCTCCTTTCTCTTCTTCCTCTCTTCGTTTTCTTCGCCTTGAACTTGAACGCGATTTTGCGAGAAATTTAGTCGCGAAACGACCGAAAGGTATATTTCACGGACTATCGGGAATAAAATAGTTTTCTGTCCTCGTCGATGGATGCAAATTATCTGGAAGCGAGACGAAAGATAAAGGAACGAAGCGAAACGGGAAGAAACGAGCAGAAACGAGCAGAAACGAGCAGAAACGAGCAGAAACGAGCAGAAACGAGGGAATTGCCGCTTCTTCCGGCGACTGTACACGCGCGGTTTCTGCAGCGGCGTGGCGTGCGTGCGTGCATGCGTGCAGGCACAGTTGCACTTTATTCGCGTATGCGTGTGCGTCGAGAGGTGACTGGAGCCGCAGATTCCCTTTGTCCGCGTACAAGCACCGCAGTTTGCGACTCGTGTCCTCTTTCTTTCTCTCCTTCTTTTCTTTCTCGGACCAGACGCTACTCTTAATACTGCGTCCTCTGTCTCGCGTTGCGTTACGTTTCGTTGCGTTTCGTTTCGTTTCGTTTCGTTTCGGCCATTTCATCCTTTTCTGCGGCGTTCGCTCTCCGGAAAGCTACCATACCCTCTTCCCTGGATGACGCGCGTATAACGTCTGGCTCGTGTCGGGTGAAATGGAGTCAAGTCGGATCGACACAGGGCCGATCCGAAAGGCTTTTATTCTTCGCTCCGTTCCGTTAACGTTACTCGGAAGCAAGGACAAATTTTCGTTCGTTTCTCCGAACTATCCCGCGTAAGATTTGCTATATTCGACGAAGCTCCGGTTCGCGAACGCGAAAATATTCCTTCTTTCGATTCGTTCGCGGCGTATGGGATCCTAAGTTTAGGCATACGCCACTGCGACGTTTGCTTCTCTTTCTTCTTCTCCCCTCCACTCCTCTCTCTCTCTCTCTTTTACTCTCTCTTTTACTCTCTCTCTCTGTCCGATAGGCACGCATATATCTATATACAGTCTCAATCGGCACGTTCACGCGAATACATAACGCTACCTTTGTCGCGCTCGCGTTAAATCGCTTCTGTCCTTTCTCGGTCTCTCGCAAACCTTGCATCCGTCTTCGTCGCGCATTCGAGAAACGTGTTCCGGCTTTCGTCTTTTCCATCGCGTCTCGTTCGCGTCCGTGCAGATCGTATTTCTGTTCTCGTTCGGCCACGGGAAGTCTCGTTCGCTCCCGCGGGAACCGCGGCGCGCGTTCGTCTTCGTTGCTCGCTCGCGAGAGACGAACGCGTTTCGCTCGTACACCGCAGACTTGCTTCTCCTCCGATCCCCGTTCCCACCCTGGTGCTTCGTGCTTTCCGTCGGTCCTCCCTCCGCCGACCGGGCTACCCGGCGCTGCCCCGCGCTCCTCGCCGCTTTCTACCGACTATCCAGCCGCCCGCCACTTTCAACCCCTTTCCCCGCAGTCAGGGACTGGTCAGGTGTGCTCGCTCGCTTGCTCCATTCGCGCGTACGCTCAATCGCTCTCTGTCCACCGTCGAGCACGCATCCCCCGCGAGTCTCTTCCTCGCGTACGCGCTCGAGCGCGGTTCAATCCGTCCTTGTTCGTCGCGTCGGCGAATTTCGCGGCGTCCTCTGCCACCGCCGCCGCCGCCGCCGCCGCCGCCTCCTCCTCTTTCTCCTCTTTCTCCTCTTCCTCCTCTTCCTCCTCTTCCTCCTCTTCCTCCTCTTCCTCCTCCTGCTCCTCCGGCTCCGACTCTGGTTCTGGCTCGGCCTCTGCCTCTGCCTCCTCCCGCTCTTCGCCGCGTCCTCTTCATCTCCTCGCTCCTCCGAATGCCGTGCGCCCTCAGCACGGAGCGCCGAATGCCATTTCACTTTCGTTGGGCTTCGCCGCGTAGGAGATCGGGCCCTGCCAGGAATTATCCTCTCGTTCTACGTGGTCGTAACCTCCTCGTACACGGTTTCGTCTGGCTTTTTCACGACGTCGCCTCTACTAACGCCGACACCACCTCGTTTTCTCGTCGTAACCGTTCTGTCTCCTCTTCTTTTCTTCCTCCGTCTCCCTTTCCTCCTCTTTCTTCTTTATTTCCTTTCGCCTTCTCTTTCCTTTCTTCCTCCTTCTCTTTCTCCTCCTTCTCTTTCTCCTCCTTTCTTCCTTATTCTCCACCTCTTCCTCCTCCTCCTCCTCCTCTTCCTCTTCCTCTTCCTCTTCCTCTTCCTCCTCCGCCACCTCCTCCTCCTCCTTTCCTCCTCCTCCTCCTCCTCCACCTTCTCCTCCCCCTGCTCCTTTTCCTCTTCCTACTTCTCCATCTTCTTCTTTTTTTCCCTCTTTCTTCTCGTCCTCTTCTTCCGCCGTTTGCGTCTCGATATCCTGTTCGTTCGTTCGTTTTTCGCTTTTCCTTCTGTTCTTCCTTCCTTCCTCTTTCCGAACGTTCGACTTCCGTTCTTCGGCCGACTGTCTCGCTTCTTCTTTCGTTCCTTTCCGATCCTGTTTCCCTTTTACTTAGTCTCGTTCGCGCGTACCTCGACTCGTTCAACGAGGGACCGTTCGACTACAGACTATCGCAGTCAGGTGAGTGATAAACGATACAACTTCCTTCGCGCTAGGACGGAGGAGAGCCTTGGAAGGCGCGCCGCGTCGCGTCGCGTTATTACCGCTTGCCATAGAGTGGGCATTGCTCCGATGGACTTCTTGCAACAAAGAGGGATAGTGTGACTGGGCGACCCACGGTGATTCAGAGAAAGAGGAAGGGGCGCAAGGGGGGAAACGAGAGAGAGAGAGAGAGAGAGAGAGAGAGAGAGAGAGAGAGAGGGAGAAACAGCCAGACGGATGGACGGAGAGAAACAGAGAAAGAGAATAAGAGGAAAGGAGAAAAAGGGAAAAAGAGAAAAGGAAGCAAAAGTTTTACAGTGGATACACGACAATGTACTACGGACTACTGCCCGCCGAATCTTGAATAACCGTATCTCGCACGCGAAACCTCGTGCTTTTAAAGACGTTTCCGGCAAACTTGCTCGCTCCTGTCTTCCGGACGAGCACGAGTCGGTGCGGCGATCATTCGCGTGTGTTTCCAAGTTATCGCGTGAAATTCGAACGCCGCGAACTCCTGTTTTCGTGCAAGTGCCTTTAAACGGAACGTCCACGCAACGAGCGATGTGACCGGCGTGATCGATGCGACACCGGTGCGACGCCGAGCCGAATACGTTCGCCAAGTGTTTACGAAGTCTGCGACGTTCGGATGATCCGCGTCGGAATAAGTACATGCACGGATTACGATACGCGTTACGAGGATCGAGTGTGTGTCGCGTGTACGCCGTGTAAACGTCGTGTAATCGTCGGCCCCGAGCGTAACGTGCTCTCTCGATGCCAGCGTGTTTGCCAGCGTATTTACCAGCGTATCTGCCAGCGTATTTGCCAGCGTATCTGCCAGCGTATTTGCCAGCGTATCTGCCAGCGTATCTGCCAGCGAGTTCGTTAAACGCAGGTACCGTCGCGCGACTCGTCCAATTAATATTTCGAACAGCGATTCGAGTTATCGCGACGAATCGAGTGCGGTAATCGTGACTCGAGCGAGTGCACGCGTCGTACGCGCGTTGCTTTTCCGCCGGCGAAAAACGATCGAAAGTTAGTTCTGCCGCGTCCGCGTCCGCGTCCACGAATTCGTCTTCTTTGCTGTCGCGGTCGCGTTCGTAAACATTGTTACCGTGTCACGGTTGACTCGATTGACTCGTTAACGTGATTCCGCTAATCGTCGATAAAATCGAAACTTATTTCGCGCAGCGTCGAGAAAGGAAAGGGGAAACCGGCTCGGTTCGGTTTCGAGCGAAATCGGCCTGCTCCGATCCTCGAAACCGAACGTGGAACATCGTCGAGCGAGAATCGATATTCCGATCGCGAATTAGATCGTAAAACGCGCGTAAATTGGAGGAAAGGAAGGGCGGCGATAGAAAAATCACGACTAGATTGCCCGTGTATGGACGGAGACGCGGCGCGATCTTGCCAGTTGCTCGAAGAACACGTGGTAGCCAGTCGCGCTCCCATTGAGAAAGGAGGTTATGTAGCGTGGAGAATAAGAGAGGAAGGTTATGCTCGTGACGCCCGTTACATTATCAATTCCGTTATGACGCTGTATTCGTAATAGCGGAGACGACCCTACGACCATCTTTAGGGATTCCCCCGTGGCCGTGCGTACTGCTCGCCGCCTTCCGCGTCTTTCCCCTTTCTTATTCTCTCTCGGTTCTTCTTTCGACCCTGAATCTCTTCCCTACAGGTATACGCGCGTAACGTTCCTTATACCCGTCTGTCGGTACGGTCTTGCACGAACCAACCCACCAGCCACCCCTTCGCTTCCTTCCTGTTCTTCGAGAGCGTTTCCACAGTCAATCTTTTTGCGGATTTACACCTGTTGGACTTCTCCTTCTATCGCCGCCTTATTTCTTCCCACGAAAGAACTTTGTCCCGCGTCGGGTCGTTCCGCTTTCTTTCCGCTCTTTTCTTCGCAAAAAGAAAAATCAACTCCCTCGTTACTCCCTTTCTAAGCATCTTACCACTAACTAACTAAGCATCTACTGTTCGCGTTTCGTTTCTTTCCTCGTTTCTTCCCACCTTTCTTCCTGCGCTTCGTGGCTGCACGCGTTCGAGAAACCGTGGACGAAGCGGTCGGCGAGCGTCGCGCCCACCGCGTTCTCCGACCGTTCGCTATCGGGCACACAATTTTTCATCGAAAATCCGGTCGCCGTGGCCGACGAACGACGCGAAACGGAGGTAGTCAAGGTAGACGGTTTTTTTTCTTTTTTTTTTTTTTCCTATCCGTCGTCTCGCGTCAATTAGTTTGCGATAATTGGTCGGGCGATGCCCTTGAACCCTAAGTATTGATTGGTGAGGTTGGATTCTGCTGGTGGCTTTCCCTCTTGCCTCCGAACCGATGGCACCACCCCTATGCATCCACCGCCGAACCAACCAACTACCCACCCGGTCCCTCACCCCTGCACCAGTACCCGCACCGCGCTGCTCTACCCATCGTGTCTAGCATCCGTGGCTTCCCGAGTGCTGCCGCCGTCGTTTGTCGCATCACCCTACCTTTCGTTACTACTTTCGTCTTTCGCCGAATCGCGAATCGTCTTTGCTTCTTTCTCTTCTTTTCGATCGGATCTATTAGCCGGTTGTTCCCTTTACGCGCGTTACTCGCGAATCGAATCGAGCGTTACGGAAAAGTAACAAACTTCTCCTGAGCAAAGTCGTCGCGGTATCGCGTGTCCAACGCGCGAGTTCGATCACCTTGGAACCGATACCGCGACGCTCGCGAGTCCATGGCTCGCGAACCTTTCCACGAGGTTATACGTATTCGCTCGCGCCTAGGGGATGAAAGGAAGTGTGAAAGCGGCCGGGTGTAGAGAGAGAGAGAGAGTGAGAGAGAGGAGATGAGAGGAGAGGAAATGCACGAAGCAAGAGACAGGATATACGTGGATAGAAACGGTTGGAAGTCATACCGGTGTCGGTACCGCCGCGAGTGCCGAGCAAAGAGAATCGGAGGTTGGGGTGGTCGATACGGCCCTGGGGCCGCGACAGCCACGTCGGAGGCCTCCCCATTCTTCCTGCAGGCGTTTTTGCCTCTGTACTCCCGCTCCCCGCTCACCGCCCAACCCCGTCTCTCTTGGCGTGCGCGCGTCCCTCTCTATCCCGCTCTCCCTACCCCCCTCGCCCCCTCGGTTGCTCGCTCGATCGCTAGTTTAGTCGCGATCTCTTTCCGTCGTTACGCCGCTCTCTCTCTCTTCTCCAGCCATGCCGTTCCGAACCTAGTCCTACCCATCGCCACCCAGTTTTCCACCCACGCTCCGCGTTTCCAGCCGCCACCGACACCCCCGGCACAGTCTGCCTAAACCTCCCCACTCGAGACCTCTGCCTCCATCCTCTAACTCTTCCTCTGTTTCCTCACCCCTTCTAGCCGTGTCGTTACCATCGTTGCCTCCGCCGCCGCCGCCGCCGCAGCCGCCGCCGCCACCACCACCGCACCGCCACCGCCGCCATTACCACCATCGCCGTCGTTCTCGTACTGCCTGTCTTCTTGCCGACCCCGCCTAATCGCACCACCCCTGCTTTGATTAAAGAACAGAGAGCTTCAACTTCAACGCGAATCTCGTTCTCGTTTGTTTGTTCGTTCGTTCGTTCGTTCGTTCGTTCGTTCGTTCGTTCGCTCGCTCGCTCGCTCGCTCGCTCGCATGCTCGCTCCTTTTGTTTCGTTTCTTCCGTTCTCTCTACCTTCTACTTTCTATATTCCCTTATCCGTCTTTCTTTCGACTTGTTCCGATTTTATGCGGAAATTCTTATCTTCCTTGGTCGTTCTCGAGCGTTCGTGTACTACATCGGAATTGTCACGATAACCGTTTCCCGATCGAAAGTCGATGTTCGCGGTCGTCTTAGATTCGATCCACCACGTGGCTCCCGCTTTTTTCCTCTCCTTCGCTCGCGTGTCGTCGCCTCTTCTCGTCCGTCGATCTAGCTCGTCGCTCGTAGGTAGTTCCCTTTGCGCGGCGTTTCCAAGGTTAAGATCTCGAGAAAGGGCGACGAGACGGATCGCGCGATCGTAGGAAGAACGTTGCGCGTTTCGATCCGGGTCGACGCACCGCGCCGAAACTGAATCGCGGAAACTGATCGTAGACGGCCGCGGTAGAGAATCTCTGCCCCTTCGAACGAGTCGCAAGAACGGTTCATTTTTCCTCGGAAATATGCGAATCGAGCCTGCTCGATCCTCCCCTGTTTTGCCGATCATTTTCGAAACATCGTTCACCGAGACGAACGCTTTCGTATTTTATCCCCGATCTAATCCGCGCGCGACGTCGTCGCGTTCGCGAATTATATTTACACCGAATCGCTGCGAGTCCAACGAATATTTCGATAATCGTTAGTGCGGTATTTCGACGACCTTCTAGGTAAATATTTCGTCGTTTCCTCGTTAATCGTTATCGATGTTCGAATAGCTACGAGCAAAAGCGTTCAACAGAGTTTCGAAGCTTTCTCCGCGTAACGTATCTGTTCGAATAACGATCGTAAAAGCATACGTCGGAGGCAAATGAACAGAGGCGTAACGAGAACGGGAACGTGAACGAGAAGGAGATAAACTGGATCGTTTGTATCGTATCGTTGCAGTCGTTGTTGAAAACGGCCGATCAGCTGAAGATCAAGGGACTCTGCGAGGTACCGGAAAGCAGAGACGGTCCACCCTCGGTTAGTCTGAGTTCGCCACCGAGGGAACCCGGTACTCCTAGAATAAATTTCACCAAACTGAAACGACATCATCCGAGATACAAGAGAGCCAGAACCAGCTTCGAGCCTCGAGCGACGGACTCGAGACACTACGACAGGTACAAAGAAGAGGAATCGAACGAAAATTATAATCGAGAGAACAAAGAGGTAAGCGCGTTAGGTCGTCGATTTCCCTTCACCTTCGACCCGTTTCTTACCCCGTTAACTTCTTTCGCAGAACCACAGGGATTGGCAACCCGACGATGAAGAGTGCACGGAAGCAACGACCGCTGCAGTAGCCTTAGAAACTTGTCAACGCAACAATAACAACAACATCAACATTGCTAATACCAGTAACGTCAACAACAACAACAACAACAACAATAACAATAACAATAACAACAACAACAACAACAACAACAATAACGGTAGCAATAGTAGCAACGGTAACGCCGCCAACAATAACAACGGTAAGTCGTCGATTGCTTTAGACGCCCCACGCCTATACACCCTTTAGCACCGTTTTGGCTTTTCGTCGCTTTCTCGAGCCGCGGTTATCGAGCAGAAAAGGTGTCTAGGCGTGGGTCAACTTACGATTACGCGGAACAGCCGGTTTTCACTTTAAGTAAAAAGGTGACATGTTTTGTCATACAGGACTCGGTCATTATGGTCACCATCCGGATCCTGGAGAGGTCGATCTGCCTCCAGAGACCCAACCCACGCCGCCGAGCGCCACGTTAGTCGGGACCACGATCACGCATCTCAGAGATCCGGATCATCATGCCACAGGTGCGTGTGCAATCTTCGTCGGAATTGGGAAGACGCGTTCGTAAACGAGAATAAAACCGTAACCGACCATTAGACCGAGAGGGAATCAAAATAATTGGTCTAATCGAGCTTAACTAGCCGCGATTAGATTTGCGTTGCTCGGTTCGTAACAGCCCACGCAACCTCGTTTAGCGAACGCATCCAACTTTGTTCCGCTTCCACGGCGCGCTTCTTTCGCGCGATAGCCAGGTAGTCGGTGAACAATTAGATGTCCGCGTAGTCTAATTTCTCGTTTCTCTTCGCAGAGATCCAAAACTGTGACAGTGTAAAGATCAAGTTCGAAACGTTGCACACGATGGATTCGTCGGACACGATCGACATCGACAGTCACATGTCGGACCGGGCGAGCGTCAGTTCGAAGAACGCGACCGACAACGACAACATGATGATGATCACGCCGGAACTGCTCGGTTTAATGCCTTCCGGAAGCTCCGTTCACTCGGATTCCGGCGAAAATAACTCGAGGGGTCATTCCGGACAGTCCAGCTCTCACCATCACGGTTCCAAGTCGTGGACTCAAGAGGACATGGACGCCGCTCTGGAAGCGCTGCGAAATCACGACATGAGTCTGACGAAAGCCTCCGGTAATTAAACGACGCGAACAGATTTCCACTTTTCGCGCGTCAAATTCTCCCGCGTTAATCTCGTAAGATTGTCGATGTTCTTCTATATAGACTTCTATATAAGTTCGGATCGTTTTAGCGACGTTCGGTATACCCTCGACGACGTTGTGGCAAAGAGCGCATCGACTAGGTATAGACACGCCGAAAAAGGACGGGCCGACCAAGTCTTGGAGCGACGAGAGTTTGAATAACGCGCTCGAAGCCCTGCGAACCGGAACGATCTCGGCCAACAAAGCGTCGAAGGCGTTCGGGATACCTTCCAGCACCTTGTACAAAATCGCGAGAAGAGAAGGCATTCGGCTGGCTGCGCCTTTCAACGCGAGTCCCACCACTTGGTCACCCGCCGATCTCGATCGCGCCCTCGAGGCGATAAGATCCGGCCAAACGTCCGTGCAAAGGGCGTCCACCGAATTCGGTATACCGACGGGAACCTTGTACGGCAGATGCAAGAGGGAGGGCATCGAACTCAGCAGGAGTAACCCTACACCCTGGAGCGAAGACGCCATGACCGAAGCTCTCGAGGCGGTCAGGTAAATTTTTCTCTTCTCTAACTTTCTCTTCGAACCCGTCGAGACCGTATAGACCGTATAGGAGTCTTGCCGTTAGTCGCGTACGTGTACGATCTTCGGTCTCGCGGGGTTAATATATCGTTCCGCGTATCGCTCGAGACAACGATCTCTAACAGTCGTCTCTCATTCGTTTACGTTTCTCTCAGATTAGGACACATGAGCATCAATCAGGCGGCTATTCACTACAATCTACCGTATTCTTCTCTGTACGGCCGTTTCAAGAGAGGAAAGTACGAAGAACCAGCCGTTGGAGACTTGTCGCAAGACGGCAGCAATCCTCATTTCCATCAGAGTCCGACTCAGAATCATTCGTCCGCCGTACCGGATCAGATGCCGTACCAGGGCAGCTGAAACTTACCTCTCTATTAGAGGGATAAGCTCACTTTCTCCTTGAACACGTAGTTACAATTAATCGGATGTTTTGGAAACGACGAAACCCATCGACCAAAAATGTGCGTCACCGAACGATCAACGACTTTCGAGCGAACGATACCGCGGCTAAAGATACGCGATATCACCGGTATCGGGCAAGGGTAGACAAAACCCGCAGTATTAAAGATCGATTACCATAAGCGAATATTATGTATATTGTATGACTTGTAGGTCGAGTCGGAAACGTAGGTTAATTTATAATTTATAAGAATTATTTATAAAAAAGAGACGACTAAAAAACACTGTACAGTCGGGACGATCCCGGTAAATCTCCTTTAGCGCCTAAGTCGTCGATAAGCGGTTAAGCGAGAATAGAAAACATTTGAATATCGCATTGATTCGAATCGCGTTAAATCGTTCGATTCGTTTTACCTTTATACACGTTACTTTACGTCTTGTTCGAATGTTCCGTTCGAGAGAGAGAGAGAGAGAGAGAGAGATCCGTTTACTTTGGATTTATTCTCGCGACGCGATCAAAGTCCTCGTTTCATTTTAAATTCGCGTTCACGAAACGATACTGCCAACTTTTCGCGCGATCGCGAAACAGATTTCTTCGCGTCTCTCGTGTCACGCAATTTTTCCAATCTTTCGCGTATTTTCGTTGAAACGTACACTACGTTGTTATTTTGTATTTTTTTTTTTCTTTTTTTTTTTTTTTTTTTTTTTTTGAGAAAGGACTGAATAGCATATTTAAGTATAAGAAAACGGGAAAAACTGAGCGCGGACCTACGGGAAGTTTCATCGAGTTTTCGAACAAAACAGACTGTTCTCGTTCGACTAAACTGCCACGTGTAAAAATCTGTTACACTCATTATTAATTTATCATGCTCACAACTATTATATAAAAACGTATGAATAAACCCGAAGAAAATATATGAATATACTACTTATAAATATATGTACAGTTTATATATTTTAAATTAAAAAGTAATGCGATCAAAAAATACAACGTTTATATATTCTTTATTTCCCCGACGTTCAATTCGATCGAGCACCTAACAAATATATCTTCGCGAAAAAGGCAGGACAGCGTACAAAACGACAAACGAATCGCGACATCATCGATTGTACAGTAACTACATTTTTCACAGCTCGTCCATGTTTTCTAAACACTTTTCGAGGAACTCTACAAGCTTCAGTCTCGTATATTTCAAAATATTCGTATTCACACGCGCGAATTCGGGAAAAGGTACCACTAGCGCCATCCAGCGGCAACCGGCAGAGTCAGCGAAACTGAAAGTTACCTTTTTTTCGAGAAATTAGACACTTTTACGGATTGCTGACAATTGCGATACATTCTGCGACCTCGACAAGACGGAAGAAAAGCAGTCGTAACGCGCTAGAACCGTTAGAATAGAAAATGAAAAAAACTGCGATTTCGTGGACCTGAAAAAGCTTAGCCATCTAGCGGCGGAACTACGATAATGGAAATTTTCTATGCTCGATACTAGCGCCATCTAGCGGCCGGATACCAGGAGCTACTTTTAGTATCAGGATCGCAGAAAGGTAAAGGAGGTATGCGGAGTAGAAGGTATCCCGCGCAAACGGCGCGCATGCGCAATAGAACTGGAGTAGGCGGGCTTATGCGTATATTAGAGTAGTGATATAAATAATTAATTACTCTTTTCCTGAATGTAATTTATGAACTTTCATGATTGAACGATATCAATAATAAATCAGCGACCACTCTTCGGTCATAAAAGTGCATGAAATATATTCAGAAAACGCGTAATTAATGATATTAAATGAGCTCATATATACCGTTTGGCGCCGTGCCTGGACTTCGGATATTAGTTAATAACTAATTATTTTCAATAAAAAGCGGAACAAGTACGATATGGGAAAGTAGCTAAGGAATCACTGAACATTCTTTAATAATGAAAATCTATAAATTACATTCGGAGAATGTGTAATTAATGATTTCAAATTGGCTTATACGTACGTGGTGTAGCGCCGACTTTCTGTCCGATATTATTTAATAACTAATTATTTTCAAGAAAAATCTGAACAAATGCGATACGAGAAAGTAGCTAAGTGATCTATGATCATTCTTCGATCATAAAAGTTCATAAATTGTGTTCAGAAAATGAGAAATTAATAATTTTTCATACTGATATTATCTATTGCTATATAACTCTATTGCGCATGCGCACTGTTTGCGCGGGACACCTTCTATTCCGCATACCTCTTTCACTTTTCTGCGCTCCTGATACTAAAAGTTGCTCCTGGTACCCGTCCGCTAGATGGCGTTAGTATAGAACATAGAAAATTTCCATTATCGTCGTCCCGCCGCCTGCTGCTAGATGCCACTAGTGGTACGTTTTTCAGAGTTTGCACGTCTAAAAACGAATATTTTTAAATGTACGAGATTGAAACTTCTAAAGCATTTTGGAAAATGTTTTAGAAACAGACCCTAGTTGTCCAAAATAATGTTGCCGATAATGTCCGTATTTTAAATCGTGGAACACTAGTAACAATAATAATGTACAATCTATCTTGTACGTCGTACGTGAGGATTTCCATTTACCGAGCAGGTAGGAAAGAACTTTATTTGATTTAAATTTTTTTTCTTGCGCCGAAAATGTATTAAAATTGTTATTTTCTTTTGTAGGAAAACGTACAAACATTTATAAATACATAAGTACGTTCACTTGTATTGAATAGTATGTAGGTATGTACATAATAGAAATTAGAAATTGGTGATACGCGACATGATGGTGTACGTATGTCACGGATGTACACAGATACGTGTGTGCGATGACAATTATTTACCGATAGTAGTTGATCTTCAAGTATATCGGAAGAGTTTAAGGCTTGATTTAAAATATTGAGGAAACAATTCTGACATTAAACAACCTAATTACAGCATCTTATATGGCGACTCGCATAGATAATTGTATTTTTTGTAAGATTATTGTAGACGAAGCACCTAGCGAAAAAATATACGAGGTATAAAACGATTAAACTTAATTGTCCGATATGATTAACAATAATCTACTAAGCGTTCGGGAATAATTCGATAGATTTTTATGTTTAATATTGATTTACTGATCATATAGTCGAGCGGTTATTGTTTTCTTCAACTTTTGAGGTTAACTGTCAAACGCTTAATAATGTGTTTCATAGGACGATGATGTGGTATGCATTAAAGATATTTATCCAGCCTCGACGCATCACTACTTGATATTACCGAAGAAACATATAGTCAACGCGAAAGAACTTAAACCAACGGATGCGGAACTTTGTAAGTCCAACGAAATAGCAACTTCATAAGGGTTTAACGTTTTAGTTGTATTTAACGGGGATATTTTGACAATTTTAGATGACAAAATTGTTTGTACGATGGAAAGGATATTAGAAATGCAAGGTTTAGATCCATCGGATACTCGTACAGGATTTCATTGGCCACCATTTAATACGGTGCATCATCTGCATTTACACGTTATTTCTCCGATAAGTAATATAAATATCATTAAAAGGATTATGTTCAAACCAGATTCGTACTGGTTCGTAAGCGTACGTATTACCTGGAAATTTTGCCTGAACCTGTTTACTTATCTCTTGTATATATACTTATATCGATGAATTTTATAGGTAGATTATGTAAAATCTTATCTTCAAGCCAACAAGTAATATGCAGTAAATTTTGTAGTTTACTGTTAGGAGTTTAAAACATCTGTAAAATGGAAAGGTTAAGGATCTCTGTAGTTAATCAAGGGCAAGAAAACGATCGTAACATTCTTACGAGGTAAAAGACTTTGTTTCAAGATATATTAACATAGTTTATTATTAATTGCACCATTCAGCGTGCTTTCAAATTCACTGAAATATTTTAAGTTTGCAAAAAGTATATACTCGTAATAAGAAGAAAAACAGTGTACGATCAATACAAAGTTTGTACGTCGATACTTGATTCGTCTTAGTTGTACGATCGTTGAAACAGTCCTTTATCGTACATGTATCGCCATTGTTCTCCATCCGGATACGAATATTTTCTGACGCAGTCGTCTTTAAATTTAGTCGAATAACCAGGCTGGTCGGGTGGCATGTAACAAGCATTTTGTACGCACACAGGATGTTCGAAATGCTCGTGTTGCTGATCGACATATTCTATCACACGATTTTCAATGGATGCGCTCAAACAAATAAAGTCCCACATTTGAAGATGTTGAACCATTTCGCATAGACCTACTCCTCCTGCATGCGGACACACTGGAACTGTTACGAAAATTATTTAATTCACGTTTTCGATCGATAGAAGAGTAATTGTCGATACGACCTACCTTGGAGTTTCTTCGCCATCAAATAAACGGCCAATATCTCGTTAATTCCTCCGATTCTGGCCGAATCGATTTGACAGTAATCGATCGCTTTCGCCTGCAACAGTTGCTTAAACATTACCCTATTAGCGCACATTTCACCGGTGGCAACACCAACACCGTACGGTCTTAATTCGGCCGCGATCTTGGCGTGTCCCAACACATCGTCCGGAGACGTTGGTTCCTCGATCCACGTGGGTTTAAACTTCAACAATTCTCTCATCCATTCGATCGATTCGTTAACATCCCAAACTTGGTTCGCATCCAACATCAATTTATTATCGTATCCTATGGTTTCGCGTATCAGCTGACATCTTTTTATATCGTCTTTTAAGTTTTGACCAACCTTCGCTTTGAACGACGTGAAGCCGAGGCTTAAAAATTTATTGCAAAGGTCTTTCACTTTACCGTCGCTGTATCCGAGCCATCCAACTTGCGTCGTATATGCCGGATATCCATATTTTCGCAGAGTTTCTTCGCGTTTCACTTTTCCACCTTCATTATCTTTCAGCAATTTGATCGCCTCTTCTTTCGTAATGACATCGGTGCTGTGGAAAAGAACGGAAAAGAACGGAAAAGAACGGAAAAGAACGGAAAAGAAAATGTACGAAATCGACAAAGCGATTCGCTTGATGATAATCTTTTGAACATGCATCTCACATGTATCTGAAATCTATGGTAGAGACTAGTTGTTCCGGAGTTAAATCGGTAAGTAGCTTCCACACAGGTTTCTTTTCGATTCGTGCCCACAGATCCCAAAGTGCATTTATTATAGCTGCCGTAGCGAGATGAGTGACCCCTTTCTCGGGTCCGATCTATCGTTTGAACGAAGAAACAACAAGCATGCGTGCTTAATTCGAACTTTTCGCCTTTACACGAATTCGTGCGCATGTTACATTACCCATCTCAATTGCGATTCGCTAGTCAACTTTCTCCAAAATGATCCAAAATTCGCAAAGATTTCAATAGCATTTTGCCCTTTGATCAAGTACGACATTGACTTGCACGCTTGAACCACTGACAAAAAAATGATGCACACTCGTTATTATACTTTTTACCATGTACGTATCGTTTTATACATATAATACCGATTTCTGTTCCTCTGCCCAACGTGAACGTCAGTCCGTAACCCTCGATTCCTTTGTCAGTTTTAATCGTCACGTACGCACACGAATAATCAGGATCGGTATGCTGCAATTTACCATTCAACCGTAAGAGTTTTTCCGCAAAAGAAATTTCCGTAAGAGAAAATAGAATTTCGCGGTTTATGTATAGGAAAGAAAACAGGTCAGACTTATGTATTTATTAAATTTCACTTACCATAGCATCGCTCCCATCTGCTAAGAGAGACGTAGGGAACCTGATGTCGGTTACATCAATTTCGGTTATTGTTATTTCCATTGTTTGCATATACCAGTGATTCCGCAGAAAATTCAATCGGTAATTTTCGGTAGTAATATGTTTCGAATATTACGCTGAAATATCGAAACGCTCAAGTATCAGCCCATATCAACTACTGTTCTTTTTATCATCTTACATAAACATTTGTATAAAGCAGCATTATTATCTCTGGAATGTTACGCAAAAGATAATACGTGACCATTGATAACAGAGAGATATGGCATAAATTAATAAAGGATTCAAGCATACGAAATATAATGTACGTCCATTATAATTGCTATAAATATTTGATACTTGTTCGTGATCGCATGCTATCGCGACTCCTGTTTCTCACCAAACGTAACTTTTCTCTTACGTTTGCACGTACACTCTACAGGATTAATTTCAAACACTTTGTCGATTCGTAACAATTATATGTTATGGTAAAGTAATAAATTTAATAAGTCGAATATATTGGGGTTTCTCGTATTTCCATATTTTTCAACGTTCGCATTAATTCGCGCTTCCCGAACACTGTCGCTAGCGTCATCTATTGCGCTAGTTGTTAACCAGTGTCCGAATCGTCCGCAAAGAAACTTGTGTAAAATTTCAAAGAAATTGCTGTAGGAAATTTCGATTGGACGGATGAAAATGTTTCACGTTTCAAATGAAATGTGTACATGTATAGGATTTTCGAAGACTTTACGCGGAGGGAAACGGGTAGTTTGTAATTGAGCGGGAACAATAACGCGAATAACGACACGTTAGCGACATCTATTTTCGGTAAAGAATAGTATATTCTGGAAATATCGTGCATCGCGGCGAAGGCAGCGATGCCGGTTATTGGGAACGTAATTGTTGGCGGTGGTGAAGTTGTGCCTCGTGTCAAGATATTTTAGTTTCTCGGAAAATAGTAATTAAGATTCAAGTATGCCGGATCCATTTGAAATAGTGGTAGGAACGTACGAGCAGTTTTTACTCGGTTACAAAGTAAATAATATCGTTAACGTGAGTGAACATCTTTTTCTCCATCGTTACGAAAAATATAACCTATATTTTACAGTCGTATCGTTTCGTCGAGGCGCATATATCGCGCGTATTATTAGGAAAACTAACGAATCGATGAACTTGCAGGAGTATAAAATGGAAAGAACATTTGCGACTCATAATCATACGAGTAGCGTGCGCAGCGTCGCAAGCGATAAACATTACTTGGCTTCTGGCGGCGCAGACGATTCGGTTTACCTATACGATATGCGGTACAGGATAGAGTCTGGCAGATTAATGCATCACAACGGTACGTATAAAATTCTATAGACGTATATGTCGAGGAATTAACGATACTCTTTTTCTATAGATACCGTTAATTGCGTCGCATTTACCCCCGAGGCATCTCATCTTTTTACGTGCAGCAACGATGGAACTATAGCTGCTATTAAATGCGGTAATTGGCAAATGGAAAAGCATTGGCAGAAAGCGCATAAAGGATTGGGCGTTAATACTTTAGCTATTCATCCGACAGGAAAAATAGCGCTGTCTACCGGAGCGGACGGTATTCTTCGAACATGGAATTTAATTAAAGGAAGACAAGCGTACGCGACAAATTTAGTACCAAGATTGAAGTTGGACGCTAAAAACGTTAACATTCTTAAGTGGAGTCCAAACGGTGAAAAGTACTTACTCGCCGTTAATCAAAGAATAGACGTATATTCGGTGGAGTTGGCAGGGATCGGTAGCGAAATCAAATTTAACGCAAAGATAGTTTGCGTGGAGTTTTTGAGGGACGATTTGATCGCGGTTGGATTGGAGAATGGTCAAATAAAATTTTACGATCTCGAAAAATCGGTGCAAACCCTAGAAGCAATTGCGCACGATACCAGAGTTAAATGCATGGCTTTCAAGGACGACTTACTAGTCACCGCTTCTAGTTCTGGCGAAATTAAGCTTTGGAGGTATGGTAAGCATAAATTACGCATGCTGCAAAACGTTAATTGCGGTGCCAGAATCACTTGTTTGTCTCTCGCGATGCCGTACAAAAGTCTGTACGACGATAAGACGATTAAAGCGGAAGAGGAAGAAGAGGTTCCGAGGAGAAATAGATTTAAAATTGGCCAAGAAGTTATCGTCGAAAAGGAGGATGATTGGGAAATAAGTTCGATCGGTGGGTCCGGTAAAGGATCCGTGAAAGAGAAGTCGAAGAGAAAGAGGAGCATAGAGGAGGCACGAGACTCGAATACTCCGGATAAAAAGAAAAATAAATCATTGTTGAAAAAGAAAAAAAGCGAAGACGGGACGATCGACGATGGTCGAAAAAAGAGGAACAAGTTGTCGGACAACGAGAACGGAAATGTTACTTGGAATAAAAATAAAGGAAGAAAGAAACGATCGATACTCTTGGAAGAAAATAATAATAATATATCCAGCAAGAAGTTGAAAAGAGCGAAGAAAAGTATTTTAGAATCGAAAGAGATCGATAACCAGGATGTTCTCCGTCTAAAAAGGAAAAAGGAAATAAACGCGGAAGAGAGCGGAACGATTTTGAAGAAGAAAAAGAAAAAACAATGAATCGAGAAGGAATAATTGCCGACAATAAGGCGCGTCAATTCGTAAAATTGTATTCGCGTTCCGTCTAATATTTATGGAAGGTAAAATTGTATAGAAAAATATTCGATGTCGAGTTACGCGTTAGTTCGTAAAAGTTACAAATAAGTCTGGTTAGAATCGAAGGAAATATCCGTATCGTATATTCGAGAGCGCGCTCGTTGGAAAGCGCGTACAGAGACTCAGTGAAGGACGTGTCCCGTTTGGCGGAAATTTTTCGTTCATAGAATAGTCCGCACGGTCGGAGCTCGGCGTATTCGGTTACCACAAAATACACTTGCGAGGCGGATTCATCGGACTTCCAACAGGACAATTCCATGCTCTGGCGAAATCCTGATTGTTCGACAAGGTTCCGATGACTCGGAAGTGATTAGGCGCGTGTACTCCTTCTATTAATTTCGACTTTAACGCGCCGTTCGTATAATTACCGCACCATACCTGTAGGAGAAATACGCTTATTTCCACTTGTCAAGAAATTATTACGAGTATACTCGATGGAGTTTTTAATTGTTTTTCTGTTGTTGTTTTTTTTTTTTTAAACGACCAAGGTTTTTCAATAAACATTTTATCGAAAGGAAAGCGTTGTTACACTTACTTGGGCGAAACCGAGGAAAAACAATTGCTGTTGACTGTATCTGGCAAGACCAGGCAAAACTACCGGTCGATCACCGGTTCTCTTTCGAAGCCTTTGATAAGCTCTGAAAGCTTCGCGTATCCCACCGTTATCGGCTATGTTCTCACCCTGCGTATTAGCGCCGTTCACCTACGCAACGTTAATTCGTAACATCGGATTATCGGTAGAGCTACCTTGGCACGTTTCTTCGATTCCTTTCTCGTACAAGGCTAATACTCACCGTAAAATTATTACCCAACTCCGGTAAACGATAACTGCTATATTGTTTGATTATACACTCGACCTTCTCGTGGTAACGTTGCAACGTCCCGGCGCTCCACCATTGGTCAAGATTTCCGTTTTCGTCGTATCTACGACCTAACGCAGAACGAGTGGATTCGTAACACAAACTACTGTCTCGTAGAAATTATAAGCGATTCGTGATCCTAGGGTGGTCATCTCGATACCTTGATCGTCGAATCCATGGGTGAGTTCGTGGCCCATTATAGCGCCCATAGCACCGTAGTTGATGGACCTGTCGCGCGTAAACTGATCGTTAACGTTAGATCATCGAAAGAGGACTATCGCGTAGCGATATCGACCGCGGCAACCGATACGTACTCTAATCCATTCCCGTAGAACGGTGGGTGCAGAATACCGGCTGGAAAAGCTGTAAATGAAATATCGATGAAACAACGGGATTCGATGCGATACGATTGAATACTGTAGAGTATAAGTATAAGTATAAAGCGAATGAAAAATTTAGTCATCCAACGACTCTCGATCACTTACTAACGGAGTTTAAAATCGCGCTGTAAAACGCGTTCACTGTAGTACCGGTTGTTATCCATCGATTTTTATTCGGTTTCTCGCGCAAGCTGCTCAAACTTTTCTTAATTCCTACGTCGGTCAGTTTCAAGAACGTATCGAACAGTCGTCCCGGTATTACTTCCATCTACGATCAATCGATCACGTTCGTTTTGGAATCGTTTTGGTATCGTTTTGGAATCGTTTTGGAATCGTTGAGGAAACTTGAGGACGAACAGAAGTGACAACTCACCCCTTCGTGATATTTCTCTAATTGCGTCGAGTTGCTAATCCAATCTGGAATTCCTACGAACGGTCTTATCGCGTACAGTTTTTTGTGTGCTCGAACTCTCGTATCAACGTCCATCCAATCTAGTTCACCGAGCATCTCGTCGAACGCCGCTTTCACGTCCAACAACATTTCCAGAGCCTGAAAATTCCCGCCGAAGGTTCCTCTTCAAACTCGTCCCGTTCGTCCCGTTCGTCCCGTTCGTTCGAAAGATCGATATATCGATATATCGGAACGACGCGAAAACCAGCCTTACCTTCTCACGAGCCTGTTCGTCGAAACGCTTACGCGCGTATACGTAACTGAGTGCCATGCCGAAATTCGCGTTCACGTTTACGGTACACGCTTTCCATCGGGGCGTCTTCTCTTTCAAGCCGAAAACCTTTTGCGAGAACTGGAAACCCAGGTCGCGAAATCGTTGCAACGTTAACGGAGCGACCGTCGAGTAAACGCTCCACCAGGCGAATCTCGCTGAACAAACGTGGAACGTTGAGGATGAGAACCTCGCGAAAATATAAAAGACATATCTCTACCTATCGTAGCGGTTCGAGTGATCGCTAGCAGTTCGGGCAATCGTTGCAAATAGCGTAGATTTATAAGGAGCACAGGATCTGCGGCGGTATCTATCGTCACGTTCGTGTCGCTGAACACGTTTTCCACGTACCTCGTCCAATTCCACTGAAAGGTTCAGCATTAGTTAAATTTAATGAAAGTAATTTAAAGGGCGGCCACAACAGCTCCGTTTAAGATGGACGTTCACCTGTTGCACGCGCGAATCCGTAAGTCGTTGCAAGCCGTCGATGGTCGTTTCGTAAATATGATGATTTTCGCTACGTTTTTGCTCCGGTGTCTCCATGATCTGAAAAGACGGGAACTGTTCGTACGGAGAACGACAGGTTTCTCGATTCGAAGGTTACTCACGTTCGCGATCTTTGTACCGAAGTCGAAAATTTCCTCGGCGAAGGCTAGACTCTCGTTTCCCGCTCCAGCCAGTTCCACCATGGACTTTACGTATTCCTTGTACTCCGTCAACTCCGATCGGAAGCGTTGCGGATCGAGGAGATAGCGCTCGCTAAATCCCGGAGAGACCTGTTCGATCTGAAAAACGATTCGAATCGATATCGTTGCTACCCTCCGACGAATACCAATACCATTATTCTGTTTCTCGTGGTATTTCGAATATCCTCAGACACGTAAAAGTTAACGAAAAGATTCAAGCCCAAGACTCGTTGCGCGGTTCCGGCAACTTCCGAAACGTCAAAGTCCGATAAGATTTCGCCTGGCGCAGGTGGATCGTTGGGCAAACCCAAACGGCCAAGCGCGTCGTTGATAGGCTTCAGACCCAATGCTTCGACGCTCGCTGCAACGAACGATCGCGTTCATTTTCTTTCGGATACCGTTTCGGAAACGACATTTTCCTTACCCGTGTCCATGCAGGATTTGTACAAGTCTCGAGCTAATTTGATCGATCTCGAATCGTTGCCTTCGTCCGACTCTTCGAGAAGTATTCTCAAATCTGTTAACAATCGCTCCCTAAGAAGGCTCAACTGATCCCAGGAAGTTTGACTCTGCGGTATGGGGTTCTTCGAAATCCAGCCGCCGCAAGCGAATTCGTAGAAATCATCGCAAGGATCGACGGATCTGTTCATCGCCTCGATTATCCTAGCGGCTAGAACGGCAAAACGATCGTTTCGTGTCAACGATTATCCATCGTCGCGACCAGACGACCGGATACGTATAATATCGTTACGTAAGATTTGAAATCGAAAACTCGTATCTCCGATCTCCGTGCAATTTCATAGCATCGAGGATAAAAGGCAGAGACGGAAGACAGAAGGAAGGAAGGAAGGAAGGATGGAAGACCTTGATTTTGCGGTAGGTACCTGTCTTTACGCATTCTTCGCTCTGACACATCTCGTCTTCGTATTCTTCTTTGCGGAAAATAGCTATCTGCAAGGTCAGCGTTATAACCAAAGCGATTACGGTTACCGTTAACAATCCAATCGTTATCGCCAATTTCATTTTCTTCCCGTTCAATTTCTCCTCGCCTTCGTGCTCGTATTGCCTGTTCGAACGAATTGAAACGATCACGGATAACTAATATATAATTCCTGTTTCTCTGATCTTTGTTAAAATAATAAAACGCGCTAAAGTTATACTATCTAAAGCGTTAATTACCAGGAAATTATCGCGTTTCTCTTCGTTCTCTTCCCATTCGTCGCGTTCTTTTCATCGGCCTCTGGATCGTTTACCTACGAAAAAGGATCTCGGCTAAATCGGCACGCACCGCTAATGAAATAACGGAGCAAAAGTATCGTTTCGGTGAGGTTACGCTTAGGCACCCCGATGCTCTCTCACCTTGCTCGAAAATCGATCGTATCTCCCCTATTCTAATCCTTCTCTCGTTAAAGTCATCCAGACGTCGTGTATCGTTTTATTCAAAGTTATTCTCGCCGTTTTCGAATAATTCGCGTTCCGAACGAGTATTAGGATCGTACGAAGGAACAAAGCATTTATAGTATTTTCTCGCAGCCCGTATAATCGGTAAAAGAAAAAAGAACGGCCTCTTGCATCGATAGCTTCCACGATAGCTTCCACGATAGCTTCCACGATAGCTTCCACGAAGGCTGAACGCGTGAACGCAACAAGATCGGACGAGTATCGCGTTGGAAAACGAAACTTGCCACGCGATTAGGAGATACACAGTATACGTATACGGAAAAAGTTTCGCATCGGAACGTTGCGTTCGTCGAAAAGAAATAGAATCATTTTCCACGTCATCCGATTACCGAGAACGACTTTGTCCGATCGAGGAACAACTCGGTATAATCACAGTTCCGGAGAGCGTCGCTTTAGCTACCTTTATCGCTCTTTTATTGTCGCTATGATACGGCTATTCATAGCTTCTGTGTTAGGAGAAAAGAGTATCGTACGCTAATATCCGCGCTAACAACTTATGCAACGACAGTAGGTAGAAAAGTAAGCTTCCGACGATGACCGGTATCGTGTGCCGTGCGACCAGACTCGCCTTCGTCATAACGAAATTACGCATTCGTTATCTGTACCTAATACTCGACGCATCGATCGAGAAGAAAACGTGTCTCCGAAACAATGGGAAAAGACACGATTCGGCTCTCGATAGATAATCTCCACCGACCAAGTGCACGGTCGGAAGCTTTCTGGAAACGCGGAAGATTCATTTTCGATGTTGTACACCTCTCAGACCGCGCTCGCGCAATAAACGTTCGATCGAAGGACTCACCTTGTATCTCATCTTCGCGGTGTCTCCGTTCCGTTCGATTTCTTTCGAAGTCGGCTGCTCGTCTGAAACAAACGACGATCAACGAGAACGCTTGATCGAGCAGGAACGAAACGAAATCGAGATTTCGCGCACGTTAATAGAACGAAACGGCCTGTGCGCCCGGAGAAACGTCCTTTCTGCTCGAATCGAATACGATCAGGTAAAACCACGATTCTCGATCCTTTTGTTTCTCGCGAAATAACGATAAGACGAATCTTCGTCGAATCCATCTTGTTTCTCGCGATGCTAACGGCGACAAACGAAACAGTTTTTCCGCGACGTTTACCGCTCGCGAATACACTTTACCGATAAACTAAGGAATACCGATGAAAATGTTTGTGTCGTCGTCGATTCAAGATGCTATTTTTAGGAGATCCCTGGTCTCCCGCGTTCGACGGGAGTTCGACGGGAGTTCGACGTGCGTATACGAGAAACACGTGCTCGCGATTTACGCTCGTGTTCAGCAATACAGCAGACGCCTCGCGACGATTAAAGGTCTGAATGCTTTCGAGGATTAAGAAGTAAAACTGCTAAAAGAACTTACCTTCTAGCCGATCCTCTGAAAGCGTCGACGGCGATTTGAAACGACCACGAGTAAGATTCTAACTCTGATTATTTACTCTCGATCGATTCAAGAAGGATACAATCTTGAAATTTCGTACTCTCTTGTCCCATCCGCAAGTTCTCCTCTCGGCGCGTTTCTCTTGCAACTTCTACACCGCATTCGAATCTCGAAGAAGACGCGACGCGAGATAGACGTTAGACCAAACTGAACTTTTGACTCGCGAACCGGCGAGTATAATCTTCGAATCCCCTTCCACTTCCGCGCCGCAAAGCTGTCCTTCAGGAACGGCTTTTCTTCGTTTCGACGATCGAAATACGCCCGCTCGTCCACGCTTTTTCTTTTTCATTCTAATTCTAATACAATCTCCCTTTACGAACCGCGATCAAAGATCGATCCAAATTCGAAAGGTAAACGATCGCGCCTACCTTCTTTTTGTCCGGTGCTTTTCTTGTTCGCGAATTTTTACTGCTGTCAAATTTCTTGTACATCAGTTTCGCGATCGCGTACGTTCCTGTATACGAGTCGTGATCGGTGAGTATCGTCGATGCTCGTTCATCGTCGGTTATAAGCAGCGCGACACGACGCGACGTTTTAAAAGCTCGAACAGTTTCATTTGTTCGTCATCGTGCCACGGCGCGCGATCGCTTCTCTTTTATCACGATTTTATTTGCTTCGGTCGAACGCGAACCATCAACTCCTTACTCGTGGACAGCTCGGATACTATGCGTTCACCGTTTATACGACGTTATATTCGGTTATTATTATCCATCTCGATCAACGCACGCCGGTAATTAAATTACGCGAATAGATCGGTTACAACTTAACAGTGCATCTGTATACATATATTGTTTCTTCAATTTTCATAGACTAATCAAGAACGATACGAATACCAAGGTATCGTTAAAACTCCATCCGTTAAAACTTGAATGGGACTCGACCGATTCCAGCGTTAACCGCGGTGCAACGAATATGAAATTAAATAATTGCTTCGACATACATTCCAGGTTGATGATGAACGCGATCTAGCGACGCGAACGACGAGGTAAATTGACTGAACAGGCAGCCACCTATTTTCAACGAATGCGCGTTCAATACGCAGTCGTGTTCGCTTTGGCGTGCGCGAACGTCTCTGGAAAATTGAAAAATTACGCTGTAACGCGCGATAAAAGAAAAAGAACAAAATTAAGGAATACAGGACCTTTATTAAACATTCCTTTCTTAATAATGAGCTCCTTTATTAAAAATGCAAAAACAGAGTAATCCAGGTACAAAGACAAAACGGTACGAAACTGTGCGAAACGCGTGATTCGAGGTTCGACGTTCGACATCGGAAATCGAAATAAAAACGCATCGGGTTTACGCGTCGTGATATCTACAGTACGCGCTTTCCTCGATTAACTGTTGAGGAATCAGTTCTTCCGCCGGAGACAGATGCGATACCGTCACCGCGTGATTTTCCACTTCTTTCAACACCCTCAACAGATTTCCACCGACCAATTTCTTGATATCAGAGGCCGACCATCTTCGATCTCGCGTCAGTTCAGCCAGCAGCAGAGGGTAACTCGACACGTCCGGAAGTTCCACCGGTGGACTAAACACACGCGAACGTTGCTCGTGTACGCCTTCTGCCCGTGGAGGAGAACCACCAACTACCAACCGACTACGAACGCTAAACAACGGACAACCAAAGCATCGATCGCGCTCACCTTAATATTCCGTCGTAACCGGCTCCAAGACCCACATGGTTAACGCCAGCTATTCGCCGTATATGATTGATATGAGCTGCAAAGACAAGTATACGGAACGTTCTCGTGACATGGCTTCGTTCCTCTTTTCTTTTTTACGTTTCTCGCAGCGTACAAGTTTTCTTAATAATATGTTTGCTCTCACGCACGCATACCTATAATGTCGTACATGGAAGCTTTATCGCCGCAGCTTAAATGCGCGCTGTCGAAGCTGACCATAACTAGACCACCGTTCACAGCCTGAAAAACAAATAAACGACAACGAGAATTAGTGTTAGGTTAGGTTCTAATTAGTCTTAATTAGAATAAAGTTACGGTATTTAAGGTATCCTTTCGGTCAATTTTACTTATGCTTACCAAGTTACGCAGCACATCGTCCGGAACGTTGCTGGACGAATTGCAAAGCGCTCGAGCCGCACTGTGAGAGAATATCACCGGTGCTTTCGTTACCGCCAACGCGTCCCTCATGGTCCTTATCGATACGTGTGACAAATCAACCAACATTCCTAATCGATTTAATTCCTTCACCACCGCTTTACCGAACATCGACAGTCCGCCACTGTGAAAATCTAACGACGCGTCCGAATTCGAATCCTCCACCGAACACGAATCAGCCCTAAATACAATCGAAACTCTAGAATCGAAACCCTAAATTACACGTTCGAAACGACAAGTCGGATCGATCAACTTACCATGGAGTATTACACTTGTGCGTGAGAGTCATGTATCGCGCCCCAAGCCGATGAAAACTCCTCAATACTGCCATCGAAGTACCTATACTGTGGCCACCCTCGATTCCCACCAAACTCCCGATCACACCGTCCTTGTGCGCTTTTTCGAGCTCTTTGCTCGAAGTCACCAGCCTCGTTCTCTTTGGGTATCTCGACGCGAGTCTACGCACCACGTCTATCTGTTCCAGGGTAAGTTGTACCGCGTCGAGAAATTGTGCCTCGCAGGGCACGTAAACCGACCAGAATTGTCCACCGACGATACCCTGGCGTAATCGTACCAAATCGGTTTGCCACTGTGAACCCCAGCTAGCGTTTCGCGACAAATTCTCGTCGAATGGAAAGTCTCTCAATTTTGTGCTTCCTCGGTGTTTTCGAAGGTTCCAAGCGAAATCGTTGTGCCTGCGAATGTATCCGTTTCCGTTATTCGTCAAACGACCATTTATCGCGATAATACCATCTCGTTTACCGCGCGACTGCTTACCCGTCGATCAGAGGAATTTCGGACAGCATTCGCCGTACAACTTGAAGTCTAGCCTCCAGTAAATGCGAGCTGCGCAACTCTAAAGCTAATGGTAATCCTACACCGGCGACCAAGGCACATCCGAGGAAAAGGAAACCCGTCATCACGATCCACTTCCTCAGCATACTCCTTCCTACGTGCATACCGAATTGCTTCAAACAATGACAAGGAAGAAAGAAAAAAGTAACTGTTCGGTTCGTTTTAAACGCTTTGTAAAACGCTTTGTACGATACCGATCGTTCGTATCGCTGGTATACAATTAACGTCGTACACCGCCTAACTTACGGATAATACTTTTTAAATCACCGGCTAAGTCGTATTCGTTTCTTGGAGACGTACCGCTTTCTCGGGGTGCATCTTTATCTTTATCTTTATCTTTGTCCAAAGAGGTAGAAACGCCTGTTTCCTTTGAGTGGTGTATCGCATCGCCATTAGGCAATTTCCTCATTAACTCTGGCGAAGATAGTTGCAAGCAAGTCTACGAATATATTATTTATTATTTAATACAGAAAATTTCATTCGTATCCAGAAATCATGAAAATTACGTTCGTCGTCTCCTGAGTCTTTATTCGACCCGTTTTCTATTCGACCAGTCTTTTACGAATAAACGCGTATTAATAAATGCGAGTAAATCAATCGAGTTTACCGAGTTACCTCTAGTATATCGACTTCTTTTCTTCTCGGCGGTGGAGATCGGTAAACCATCCCGTCTTTATCCATTCCGTACAGCTCGAACATATTTTCTTCCTTTCTGAGGTCACTCGTAGCCCCTGTGAGAAGTTTCCCAGTACCATAAATACTAAAGGGAGCGTCCTATACCGCGATCTATTCACGCATGCGCCAACTCCATATCGACCCGACCCGACTCGACTCGACTCGAATCGACCCAACCCAACCCGATCAGAGCCCCCAAACATTTCGAAAGAATACACGCAGTCGTACGTTTTCAAGCAAAACCTATTTAGCGAAATATTAATCGACCTCGTGGACAATATACTTTATAATCACCGATGCTTACTTCTTATCTAAAACATCGTAAAACACATACTTGTATCCATTGATGATTTCCATTTACCCCGACCGTTCTTTCGTTTCACGCACTTCTTTCTTCTTTCCTTTTTCCTTTTCCTTTTCCTTTTCCTTTTTCCTTTTCCATTACCTTTTACCTTTTACCTTTACCTTTACCTTTACCTTTACCTTTACCTTTACCTTTACCTTTGCCTTTACCTTTACCTTTACCTTTACCTTTACCTTTTCCTTATCCTTCCTTCGCGCATTTAGCAATAGAAAATTTAGTCGATGAATATAGACGTTTCTTTTATTCTAATAAAATTATTAGATTATCTTAATTTCGTATTATCGTTTCTTTATTAAAGAAAATAAAAAAAATTGTAAGAAACGTTCTACTTGTGATTTGAAAATATTGTATTTCGCGGCTCTACGAACACGCAGGAAATTGCGAAGCACGCGTCGCTTCCGGGCTGCGCAGGAGGATATGCGTGATAACCGGTTCTTACCGCTATACGACGCCATATTGTTTGCGGTAGTCGCGCACGTAATTCGTCGGTTTGTACGTGGTCGCGTGAGTTTTCTTTCGTTCGGTGAGGCCCATCGGGAAAATTTGCAAACATTTCGCGAAAAAGCAATATGAAGAAAACTAAGGACGTGTCGGACGAGGATGAATATTCTGCGGATGATCCAGAAGAGGTAGAAGGAGCTTCCGAAGAAGAGTGGACTCCTGAAGCCGGAGCCGAAGTAAGCCCACGCTATGTCGATGCTTTTCTCTCGTTCATTGTTATGTAGTAAATCCAGTTCATAGTTCCCGATTTATCGTACCCGATCACACTCCCACTACACTTATTATCATTTCTATTATCCACGCTTACTTTTATACGCATCGTATCGTTTCCGAATAAAGATCTGTCAGCCGGAATCTTTCTTATGTCGATTCTTTGCATTATTCCTTCGATTAAATATCTACCAGTGTTTCTTCGCTAATTAATCGAATTTGTTATTTAACAAATATTCCTTCTTTTATTAATGCTGCACCTTTCCTTCTTACCAGAAATAAATCGTTTTAATCAGTTACGATAAAACAGATAACGAGAAAACAGAAATCAGTTATGTACTCGTGTAGTTTTCCGTTGTAATCGTAACTATATAGTACGCTGCTCGACAAATATAGTACCGAATGTGTTACCATTGATCGAATATTTCGCAAAATTTCTCTCTTATTCTAACGATACGTTTAATAGATTTTCAACGTAAATATCAATTTCTTCGTAAAATCGTACTTTTTCCAAGAAAGTTATGGTTGGAATACTGTTACGGCCGTTCGAGTTATCCTCGCCGGCCGGTCGGTGGCGCCGGTCAATGAATTTTTCAAAACAATACAACTGTCCGTTATACTTTGTTACCATTCTTTCGATGTATCTACGTTTTCTTTCATATTACTTATTCCATTTCGTAAGTAATTTTTTAGTATCGTTTGCGTTCTAATAATTGCCGTTGCAATATAAAAAATATTATTTTCAAATTCGATTCGATATCTACTTAGAAATGACAGATTATATGTTCCATCGAAACAAATTATTTTTACTACAAATGAAATGAAAACGTACAAAAACATATATATATTTTAGATATTGTTCATTTCAAATATTATGAATAATGCTTTACATCTATGCATTTTCTTTAAAGGACATGTTTATACGTCTACATTTTTTGATCAAGATACGTTTATTAACACTATTTAGAGTGGTGCTAAGAAGAGACCCCAAAGAGAATCTGCTAAAAAGCGACAGCATTCGGAAGAAGAGGAAGAAGAGGAAGAAGAGGAGGATGAAGAGGAAGATGACGAAGAAGACGAAGAATCTGATTCTGATCCAGGAAAGAAACCCAAAAGAAAAAGACGATCAAAGAAAGAAGAAGATGAAAAAGAAGAAGAAGACGAAGAAGATTCAGATGACAACAGCTTTAATGAATCGTCAGGAGAAACTCCAAAAGATTTTACCGTAAGTTATGTTTTAAGTATTATGACAAAGAAAGCCAGAGAGTGCTCTGACAATGACAAACGGAGGTTTCATCGTGTATATCGATTATTGTAGTCTGGTGCATTCGTTGTTGCAAAAGGCGACATTGGTGGTAATACAGAACCAACATTGTGGAGGATAGATGGGAAAGCGTTGCTTCAAAAGTTTTTACCCTTCAAAGAAGACGGAAAAACATTGTACAAAAGCACATCTACGGTAAGTTTCGTATAAATATTCTTATCGTTTTTACAAAGTACTTACATCTTCTTTTTTTCCATTTAGTATTCCGGTTGGTCCGTGAATAATAAAGATAAATACTTGGCTGCACAAGTTACTTTCAAAGTGCAAAGTAGAACAGAAACAATCGTTGAACTTCACCTTGATCAACAACAACAGCCGGAAGTTGTAAAGTATGTTTCTTCTTTTTCTCAATTTCCTATATGATAATTTTCATGCAACTAAATAATCACATGTAACAAATATCGCTTTTGCTTTGTTTTTTCCAGGGACGAAAAAGAAGACTAAATATAGATCATATTTGATCATATTTGTTTATATACATTTTAAGGTACGATAAGGAAGAATACATTTACATTCACAAATACACGTCAACACTACACAGACATGTTATGCCAACACACGAATACAATTTACAAGATGATATTCTAGCAGATTCGTGTTTAAAGGTAACATTGAGTGGACCATGAATCTCAGTTCATTAACAACAGGTAGCTTTACAAATACTTGATAACATTTCGATTAATCCTTTCGCTACGATAGCGTCGATTCAATAGAACCGCGATATCAGCTACTCACGTATCAGCAGTCACGTTAAAACAAAATTATTATTCGATCTTCAGTTTTTTTTTTTTTTTCTTTTTTTTTTTTCTTCAGTGTTTCGATATATTCATCTTCTTAGTTATCTTCTTAATTATAGTTATATAAATAATAATTATTATAATATAATATAGTACGTATCTTCTACAGTTATAAAAATATTATTGATCTTGTATCAAATTTATTACATTTTTTAAGAAATGTTTACCATCGCTCTAGTGCATTTGTATAAACTTGACATTACATTAATTCGATTTGGGGTGGGGATTTGTGAATCGTATCGTCAGTAAATAATCAAAACATTTGATCATGATCACCGATTAGTGGATGCCGACGTCAGAAGCGAAACGATTAATAATAAAGCTACCTGTAAATCTGCATGGTTATTCAATTTCTTAAATAACATCCACCTATATTTTATATTTCGTATTTTATAAATTCAACGCAAATTTGAATTTCTTATTTTAATTAATTCTCTATTCTTATGATACAACATTTTGATCCCAACGATCATTTTATCATTCGATGGACTTCAAATCTAATATATTTTTATGACAAATTTTCAGTAACTAAATTCTATATTACTTTTAATCATCGAAACACAGGATATTAGATATAGAAAACAAATCACAGTGTCAGTTACCGTTGTGGTTTTGTGTTCCTATTGTCGTGTAAATTCGTTAAAAAATCATTGTTTTTAATTTTGTATTTAAATTTTGGAAATGTTTCGTGGCTATAAACATTATGTATACTCGATTTATGTTGATAACGGTATTATGAGTAAGAAATCAATTGTACTGTCATAATTCATGTTCAGTGGTATGTTATTTCGATCTAGCTTTATGGATAAAAATATGGTTCACGTACATGGAAAAAAAAAAGAGTAAAAACTAATTGTGTTAATTGTTTATTCATTATTCCTCTATTATTTGTACATATTTTTTTACCGATCTCCTATCCTGTTTGTAAAATCTAAAGTTATTGGAATGTAGGCGCATAGTGCGAATTACAATTTGTATTGTCTACGTTAACATTAAATGATAACTTAGAGAGGAAACAAATACCTACAAGAATGTTGTTACACAAAATTTGTGTTACATTATAAAGCGTTTAGGCTTAAAATGTTTTAATTGATAATGAGCAAATAAAATTTTTATAATGTCATATATAATTCCATTGTAAAATGTTTACATTAAAATTACAAAGAGCTCCAAGAAAATAATTTAATTCTCATTAAAAGTAATTACAGATATATACATATTTGAAAATTAAAAATGATTAATGATTTTATTTAGAAAAAGAAAAAAAAAACTGCAACTGTACTTAGTGTTTTGGTTTTAATTTCGATTGTGAATCTCGAATTATTTCTTTTCGGAGCATATGCCTTTAAAAGTAAAAAGTACAAACATTATAATAAGATAAAACAAATGTTTATGCTTGCCGTGTAAAGTAAACTTGAAAATGTTATAAATGTTGGGTCGATCATGATTTTCACGATCATTTATATCGAAAATCTAAAGCATTAAAAATTCTACAAATATCGCACAAAAGAGTGTGGAGGAATGAATAATTACATTGTACGTATATACCAATCAAGAAGCAGTAATATATCGCTGAAACTTGTTACTACTGCGAAAGCTTCCGAGACTAGATTTTCAACTTAATGTACTGAAAATAGATACTTGGCATACCTGTAATTTATTTTGCAATTATTTTTAATGTGTCATATCATTCTCAAAATAGGACATTAAAAAAAAATACATTTCAATTGTGCTTATAACATTAACGTATCCATGTGCGTGTATATATAATACACGCATACATTATAAATAATATGAAATTAAACAGTAATAAAGTTATTCAAATTTTAACATAATATTAAGATAAAAATTCAACGTGAAGCATGTATAAAATCTGTTGTGAAAGTAACAAGTATAATAACTTAGTAGTAGTAATAATAATAATAATAATAAATTTCAAACATAACGAAATATTACAGTTACTCGTACTAATGGAAACAAATATACAGTTATCATAAATGTTATATCAAATATTAAACCCTAATACCTTATTCATATTTGATGCAAAATAAAATTTGAAATTCTAACAAAATATTTACATCTTTATTTATAATTCAAATCATAAAAATATAGTCATTATAAATAAAGATGTTTTTATACGTACAAAATATTGGTATGAATATCTTTTATGGTATTTTGTCACTCCCTGCGATAATTTTGTGAACCGCTTCCATTATGTATATAATAAAAATTTGGCTTCGATTGTGACAAATTTCAAAGTTTTACATCATAAAACGATACACGTTGCGTAAACATGTCTAATTGTCATTACTCTTCACAAATAGTCCTTTTTACGCGATGTATATTGCTACATCTAAATTAAAAACCAGGTTCTAAGCGTACGGATAATACGTTGTTTAGCATTTCTCGAATTTCTTTCATTTCTCTTCTACTTTTTACTACCATGTTTTCCAAGTTCTTATTTTTTTGAATAATTTTTTCCATCCAATATTTTTTAGTACCAGAATGACAGCAACAAGTTGTTTCTTCCTCCTTATGTACAGATTGATTCTTCTTAATACAACAGTCATTATCATATTGCTGTTCTTTTTTAACTGAACTACTACTATCAGGTTGTGCACGATTATTCGCGTCGGCAGATAACGTACACGAAGGATATTTCACAATAGGATTTTCGTTGATATTTTGCATTGATTCTATCCGAATATTTTCACCATCTTCGCAAGTATCATCTTTCGTATGCAGATTACATTCTAATTCTTTGTGGTGCATAGTATCAGAAATGCATACTTCGGAATCACGATAATTTGTCGTATCCGTGTCGCTTATCCGAGTCTGTCGTTTCAAAGTTCTCCTTTTTCGTATCAGATTAGTTTCATTAGTATTCTTGGTAGTTTGGACAAATCCATCACTATATCTTCTTCTTTGTATCACCGATAAAGTCTTTACCATCGTTGTATCGCAAGATCCCGAGCTAGCCCTTCGAATATCGTTCAAATTGTACGGCGTTACATTCGAAGATACATCTTCTTCGCAATTAGCATTTTTATCGAAATTTACATTTTCCGCATTGGAATTCCCTTTATGTGTTTCTATCGACGGTTCAGTATCGCTATTGTCGTATTCAGCATTCGCCGCGAATGATAATCGTTTCGGTACTATTTTCCTTATTTCTGTAATGTTGTAATGAGCAGTGTCACTGTTCGTTAAATCAGCAGATGTTTCCAAATTTTTAATGGTGCTAGAATCATTATTCGAATCGTGTCCAGATGATTTATTTGCGTTAGAAAGGTCGATTTCGATTAAATCTCCATCGTGGCCGAACGCAAATGACTTTTGTCCTAAAATATCGAAGTTTTCATACTACGGTACATATGTATAAATTTTCAAAATACAGTACATACGTTCGTAAAATACGTGGAACAATAAGTATAAAATGCAATTGGTTCTTACCAATAATCATACGTTTATTACGCATATCAGGACTTTTTGAACGTGGACGTTCCAAAAATTGTCTGTTATCAGGAGACAATACAGAAAGTGTACCATTACATTGTAAAGGACTATATTGTTCGTAAGAATTGTACGTTGCATATGGATCATGTTCATGACTTTCATGTTCTCGTAAACGTTGTACAATTTTTTGTACAATTTCCGACGGCTCTACGTACGGCGATCCTTCGAAATAAAAGATAGAAGTCATTCCATATTTCTTCAGCGAGTGAACGTAATTAGTTACATGCTACGTAATAATAACAACAAGTATACTATTATAACAATTTAAAGAAGCGATAACAATTAACAATACGTGTGTATCGTTAACAAAATAATATGCAAATTATAAGAATTCTTATCTTATGGCGTACATATTAAAAAATAAAAAATATGAAAAACAAAATCGTTTTGCCAATGTTAAATTTCAAATATTAATTTGATTATTTAATACATAATATGTAAGGATTAAAGTCTCATTTTCACGTTAAATGCTCTATTAATAATAACGTTACCATCTGTTTCATGCATATTACATTCTCGTGTTATACAATATGATAAATGAAACACTCAAAAAAATTCATGAACATCGATGTTTAAACGTAATTGGAAAGCAATCAAGATAAATATATTATATATAATATTGTACATTACTAACTACGAATTTAAATTCTTCAAATAACAGACACGATTTTGCAATAAAGAAAAATGTCACTGAGAAAGCCTAACAGTCATAAGACTTACAACGTTAATTGGTCCAGAATGTCTGCGACGTGGAAAAAGTTTAGACACAGATAATGTGCCATCGCTTCCTATAAAATTACCATGTATATAACAGACTTACTTGATTTACAACAATTTATTTGCAATCTATTTTCTGATCATTTATCATTAAATGCAATGATTACTAGATTATGATTTATTTGTCATTTAATCTTCTATTACATATCTGCTCTGACTATTAATTAAATTTCTTATAAATATTTTACCTGTTAGACCTCTGTATCCTAATGATACAGAATCAAAGGATTCGCTGGTTTCTTGCTGTTGCTTCATAAAATCATTGATGGCTATCCCCTTTAATTTTGATGGTTGTAAAAATCTTTTTGGTATTCGAGAAAAGGAACCGGTTTCTTGCGGGCTGTTAGAGCAACCACCAAATCCAAGACCAAGCAAAATTGCTTCTGGATCTGCCTTTCTCAATTCTAGTAAACTTTCGACGCTACTGCAATGACTACTATCAGATTGTAAACTAGGATCACGCATCAGTTTATGAGGTAACGAGCTGTAAATAAAAAATCCTATAAATACAATTATTTTTATGCAAGGTATACTATTTCGTATTATTTAATACCTCGGTAGGCCAGTGGTATTAATCGTCGCTGTTGTATTGGGAACATTGATAGGTGCTGAAACGATCATACTTGGCTATTTTGTTTTTTCAAAACATGGAATATCTTTAGGCTCTGTTTGTATCAATGAAATATCAGGCTTTTCGGTTAGTTCTCTTTGCTGTTCATTTTTTATTCACAAACCTGATTTTCTAGGTCCTGGTAACGAATTGATCCATTGTTGAACCCGATCATTTGGACGCCTCATCTCCCGAAATGCACGTAACCGTTCCAATACTTGCTGATCTATGACTTTACGTTTGCTTCCTGGTAAAATACGAAGAATACAGATAACAAATATAGAAAGTTAAAACAAAATACATATCAATGATTACATGTACAGAAAAATTTATATGATAAGCATGATATATAACTATCATACATAATTATAAGAATTATGAAATCTACAAATCATCCTAGAGTAATTCATATAAAGATTTCAACATAACTGAACGATAACATAATATATTAATACAGAAGAAATATTGAAATATTATTAAATGTACATATATCAAATGTTACAAACGTCATAACAATTTATTATCCCTCGATAAAATACCTGGATCCATATCCTTTAAGCAGCATAAACAATATGATATCGTTAAAATTAAATAAAAATAAGACATTCGTTTATATAAATACGCATTAGGAACTCACTTGTTTTATGCTGGAAATTACGAAAGTATAACTTCAGCAATGTATATTAATAAGACGATATAACATATGAAATGCAATATATACATACCTACCTCGAACTTAAGAGTGACAATGCAATAAATAAAGCATTTCTATACAAATCAAAATGTCTTTAAACGCACGTTTAAAGAATCATCATTCTATAAACGACTTGTGCTCCGCAAAACGATCGAGAATAGAACAGCCACTTGTTACTGTTACCAACACTAAATACTTCAGGGCCGTCTGATACAGTGCCACTATTTCAAAGCGCAATATACATACAATAAAATATTAATCATTTGATTTTTACAAATTTTATCCGATAACAGTTTTACATACAGTTAATGTAATATTCATAATTAGAAAAAAAATATTCTGAAATTTTAGTTTGTTTCCAAATACATAATAAGTGCATCTGCAAATTGAACAGATCATTTCAATAATTATATACATATACATATAATATATACGCGTACATATATAACAAAAGTTTTATTTTTCTGTATCGAAAAAATATATTGCAAAAAATAATTGTAAGTAATGCTAATTTAAAATGTTTTACGATATAATATACAGTAACTACATACCATAAAGTAGGTAATGTGTACATCATCATTCTGTTAGATCGGATAAAATATTCGTGCGCGCATCATAACATATGTGAACACGGTGCATGCGCCGTCCATACATATACATCACCGATTATTGACATGATCAAGAGTGATAAACAGTGGCCAAAGTAACTGAAAGTAACCTCAGAACCAAAACCGAGTGGATTTTTGTTGGATGCGTTCGTATGATTTCGCAAGAAATTTTATTACGAAACATTTTGAAGTTTCGTAAATGTCTTCGCGCGGGAAAAAAAGCAAAAAAAAGGTATTATCGAGACGACCACGATACGTTGTCGGAAAAGAAGAGAGGTATCGGCAAGAAAGAGATAAATCTGACAAAGAAGATGAGGGTACAGGTTAGAATGAAACTTTCTATAACTTGTTTAATTTGAAAAAATAAATGATTGTTTCGTGTTTAATTTCCAGAGATAGAAGAAGAAAAAGTCAATCCTCTTTCTTTTCCAATTGCAATGTGGGACCTTGAACAATGTGATCCTAAAAAATGTTCCGGTAGAAAATTAGTCAGACACGGCTTAGTGAAAATACTCAGGTTAGGGGCTCGATTTTCAGGGTTGGTTCTTACTCCAGTTGGTCAAAAGGTAACAGATACATTGCGTACGATGTACGAAATAAACTTGTTTCCGATAGTTGAAGGCAAAATATTATATTGCAGTGTGTAAGTCCGACAGATCGTGATATCATACAGGATTATGGGTGTGCAGTTGTCGACTGCAGTTGGGCACGTTTAGACGATACTCCATTCAATAGAATGAGGACTTCTAATCCTCGTCTCTTACCATTTCTGGTCGCCGCGAATCCAATAAATTATGGCAAACCGTGTCAATTAAGCTGCGTAGAAGCCATAGCTGCTACTTTAATTATAACAGGTTTCGTCGAAGAAGCCAAATTTTATCTTGGAAAGTTTTCTTGGGGTCATTCGTTTTTGGAAGTGAACGAAGAGTTGTTGAATAAATATTCCCTTTGTACAAACGCAGAAGAAATTATAGCGGCACAAGAGAAATTCCTGATAGAGGCGAGACAAGAAAAGATAAATAGATGTGGTAATTTTTATTTCTTATCATTACAAAAGGATTACTTTGTTTTATTATCGCTATAATAATTGTTCGATCGTTAGCAATTTCAGACTTTCCACCCACCGATTCGGAAACGGAGGAAGAGGAAAAGGAATCAGTATGTGTAAATATTGTTTCTCATATAGATAAACAAATAAACGATATGAATATAATGTAAAAATCATTCGTGTACATTTGTATATATGTAATAGATTGTATCTTTGTACGATCGAACCTTATCGTAACTATTATGACAAATTTTTGTATTGCTTTAATTTTATGCGTAACGAATAAAAAGAAAAATGAATAAACATTTGTTTTATTCGATAGAACTAGAATAGGAAGTTAATAAATCGTATAAATTTATACAATAATTTCATGGTATTTGAATATCACGGTTACTTAACGTTACTTGACTGTGCATGCGCGATATATAAATTTCAAAATGGCGAATTTCATCGTAGAGCGTACGAGTGAACTGGCCCATCAGTCGCACAGCTGATATTAGAGTGACGTCAGTAAAACAAAGCCATGCGCGGTCGATCGCAGCCGCGAAGTAAACCGAACGGACTGATCCGTCTTGCTAACAAACATTAGGCGTCGGTGAAACCGTGAAGTACATTTTATAAGATTTTTTTGGAGTAGATACGGGTTACGTGTGCGAGTACAGCCGTTTCGCGTCTACCTGATAAACGATGCCGTTCATATCGAAAGATTGGCGCAGTCCTGGCGAGGAATGGGTCAAAACCGTCGAAGGTTGGGAAAAGAAGAAAATCCTCGAGTGCGCCAACAATAAAACGCTTTCTCTCCTGCTACGGTAAATATCATCATAGACAATACTCTTGATCGACGGTTTTTTCGAGCCGTTACATATGTACCCGTGGCTGTTCTTTGTTTTCAAACAGCATCGGATGCGGTTAGTTGCTCTCGGACATTCCGTCTGTCTCACAGATGTTACCATCGATCGAATGACAGTTGTCGGTTTGTTTACCAATGGATCGTAAGACTGACCTGTATCATCATTCCCGTATGTTTTATCCGTAATCGGACAAACGTTCGTCTAATTGTAAGTTTAATATCGCATTCAACCTAAGTTTGAAACCTTAGGAGACGAAAGTCAGGAGGTAGAAAAATCGTTCCGATGACTTTTCACGGTTATTTAAGCATTTTATGCAATAAATCACGGGAAAGAGTTTGTTTCGTGTTTCAATTAACGGTAGATGCTGCGTTTGCTCGTTAGATGCGCGTCTACGCGATACGCACACGCGAATATACTTTGCACGATTCCCCTCTCGTCTTTGTTTGCGACATGCGACATGCGACAAGCGACAGGCGACAGGCGACGGGTGACAGGCATTCGTGCAGATGTTAAAAATATGTTCGTATACGTATCCTTTTCGCGTGTGAATTTTAGCATTGGTATCGCAAGTTATCAATCGTAGTCGAAGTTCCTCGCCACACTTTCGCGAGAGAAATACGTACGTTGCATATTTCTCTTCTTCCGTTCCTTGTACGCAAAAAGAGAAGTCGTTTTCGTTCGATTAATCGAAAACCGAAGAAACGATTCCGCGTGGTCTTTAAATTTACACGGTCGTGCTACAATCCTTTAGAACTTTATTATAACTAGATATGTACTACAATATTTCGATTCCGCGTTTGATCAGCGTAGTTTGTCCGTAGTTAAGAGTTACGTGTCCGTTGACCTTGATTCCTGGATCTACACAGTTGATTCGCTGCAATCAGCAGCACCATTCGTTCGAAACACATTATAAGTCGCACAATGTACCTTGAACTTCATTAGGTAAAGTTAGTAGTCATGAATCGCTATCGCGTTTACCGTGATCGGTGAAAAAACGATGCCGAGAATAGTATATGCCTACTTGTTAGAAAGAGAGGAAGGGTATCGATCATGTTACTCGTTTGATATTTCGTTAATTGTATCGAAACAAATGTATTCTCGAAATTATAAGAAATAGTCCACGCGACGACACGCTGTTTGGCTTTCGTGTCTACTTAGAAGTAGGTCATGACCTAGCTAACCCAAATGTGAAGCAATTTTGCAAATCTCCTTACGTATCGCCAATTTCCGATAAATTCGATCGAGACGGTGCGACGCTGCGTGATGAATGGCTAGCACGTCTCGAGTTCACCCTATGAACGCGACGCGCCCATTGTCGACCCAAAATAAAAGCCAACAATAAAAATTCTATCGTTTCGATAAAATCTCACAATGGCTTACGATTCATTGTCGCATTTCGAACATTTCGTTTTTCTAACGTAATAGGCGTTTGTGCACGCAAATGGCAGTACATGCAGTATACAATATACGGCATAGACGGTCGCAAACGCGTACGCTCGTATGTAACGCATGCAAGTATGAACGTGAATCTACGCGATTCACGACGGGTGGTACCAACAGTTATGTAACGTTACAAATTATTATCGATGTACATCGCGTATATAAACGGAAGATATTTTTCGACGATTCTTATGTACCAGTCCGTCGGCTTCGGTTTCATTTCCAGATCGGTGAACGTGTCGGGTAGCCGACGCGACGTTTCATGTTTTACATTTTACACTATCGTTCCTTTTCCTTCGTGCATATTCCAACGATAAGTCGAGTAAAAAGTTATTCCCATCGGGAGCGAGAGAATATCATTTCGAAAGAAGTTGAAAGAAACGACGATTCACTTGTGAATAGCACTTTTAACGAGCAACGTTCACCGTTTGTTTACTTAATTCGTCAGTGAAGAAGTATTTACACCTACGCGTATCGCTCTTTTCTGTTTGTCGCGTAATGAACAGTAACTCGGCTAAGCGGGGGGTGTCATTGACTCGTACACTGTACACGATACAGAGGGCAGAGGTAAGCAAGCAGGTAGAGATATCTCGATATCCTGATACATTCGGATAACTCGATCAGGCGCATTCCATGTTCGCCGCTAAACGAGAGATTCAGGTTCTCGATGAAGGTCATCAAATGTTTCGTTCTCTTCTCTTTTCTTTTCTTGTATCGGACAATGCGCTCTCGACGCGATTTTCACGTTGCCCGATGCGTTCTATCCCCATGGAACAGAGTACACCGAGTCGCTAATCCAATCCGTAAATACGGTGAACGCGTGAAATCGAATAGTAAATCGGAGAATACTCGGTAATTTTGACTTTGTTTATTTTACAGAGGCGATAAAGACGCGCTCGACAAGAAGGAGAAGGACAAAAAGAAAGGTAAGCTGTTCCACTTGTACTTATTGCACCGTACTACGTACTACGTACTACGTACGTGCTTTCCCTCCGCTTATCGGTTTCGTCTCGCTTTGAGAAAATTCTCAACTAATTCTCTTTTCGTATAATTTTAGAAAGCATCGTCCAGCCGCATTGCCGCATCACGCTAAAGTGTACACGCGAGGTGAGTGACTTGTACCGTCGCTGTTTATATTTAACTCAGGCCCGATGAAAGAGGGGAGGAATAGAATTTGTTGGTTAAGAAGGTCGTACGTAGGACGTCTATCGCGTATGGATGAAAAAGGGAAGAAAGGAGAGCTTACTCGGAAACTAAAGACGGAGGAAAAACGGAGAAACGGGAAGAAAGAGTAACGAAGACGGCGAAGAAGGTGGCGAGGTGGAGCGATGCGGCGTCCGCTCGATTTTCCCTTTCATTGGATCGCTATTCTTAGGCTCGAAATGCAGCGATTAAACGACGACCGAAACGAAAAGGGAAAAGGATCGCGACGTAATGTCTGTTTAAATTCGTAGATCGCTGGTTTCAACGGGTTGAGCGATGCGCTGAAAAGGTTGGATTTTTTGTCCGCGGTACATGATTGTCGTCGTTTCAATTATATCGTACGACTGCTGGATCTTCTGGTCAGTCACAGAATGGGTGGACTCAGCGGATGCGCCCAGCGGGTCCTCTTCAATATGTTAGAAGAAGTCGCGTTAGAAGGTAAACGTTCTGCTTTCATGTTCTGCGACCATGATCATGATCTTGATCTTTATCGAGATCGAGGTCAATGAGTTTCGATCTATTTTGCAGTATCGTTGTCGCAACAACAAACCGGAAGGCTTCGTCGTCTGATCGAAAGGGTGCGAGCTTTTAGCGCGGGCTGTTGTTGGGGCGGTAGACCTTTAGGTTCAGTGATTTTATGGGAAAAACACAAAGCCGCCCTCGAGAGAATCTTGCAAATTGCTTCGTCTATCACCATAACTCAGGTAAATTATGAAAACGTTATTACGCGTTATTATTATTACGCGTCCAAGTAACGAAACGGGTGATATCGTTGTTGCTTTCAGCCGGACGAACAACAACAGCCGCAATGGTCAGATTTGCCAGCCGAATGTCGCCGAGAAGTACTTCTTCGACTCAGCGATCCACGAGACATCGAAGCTTCTTCGGAAGCATGCGAACACCTCGCCGTTCTCGCGCAGGAACAAAGAATCTGGCGCGAACTAGCTCAGTACCATTTTACGCCCCAGCAAATAGCCACCACTAGACAAAACAATCCTGGGAAAGACTGGAAAACCATATTCACCGTTGCTCGAAGGTACGTGTTGTCCCGTTAACCCTGTGAGAATAAGATGAAAAACACGATGACTGGTCAGTTGTTCGTTGTCCGCATTGGTAAATATGTTACGTTCACGGAATGATTCGATGGGAATGCTTACAGATCGTTCGGTTTACGAGAAGAATACGCAGAAATGATTCAGTTGTGTCGCAACTGTCGTTGCTTGTTCTGGCGATCATTGGGCCATCCCTGTATCGCGGACCAAGATCCGGCATTTCAAGAAAAACTAGCAGACGTCGACCGAGCGTCCCTCCATGTTCCGATTCCCCCGCAAACTTTTTTGAAGTTCTTCTCGCTGTGAAAGCTTCCACGTAGTCTTCCTATCCGTTTAGAAAATGAAGATACAACAGAGGTATATACGCGAAACACGACCAACGGAGATACCAACGATGTCGATCCTGTATTCACTGTATCGCGTTCTCTGTTCACTCGGCAAACGGTGACGTTTCAAAAATGTTGCTCTTCGTTCGAAGAAATTGCCTCTACGAAACTTTATCTTTTCCTAACGTGTATCGTAATCGGTCCTCCTGATCGATATACCGGTACGAATCGAGTTTCAAAGTTGCGCGCTTCTAGACCCGTTTTATCCTCTTCGAGATACCCTTATCGAACTGTGCTTGTTCCGCTAACGGTCAGCAATGGATATTTTTCTGCTTTTCTCGAATGTACCACGTTAAGGAATATGGGCTTCGTTTTTAATGACAACAGAGATAGTAATAATAATGGTATACAGAATTTACGGTGGATCGAAATATTGCCAAAAGATTTGATCGAACTGGTCGGAAAATTACTAAGTGTTTGCGTCCGTCGAAAATAGCGAATATTTGTTTCGTGAAAACATATAATTTCAAATTATTATTGTTATATATCCTTTCTACGTTTATACGTATGAAAGAAATATATATATATATATATATATATATATATATATACATATGTGTTTTAGCGCGTAACAAAAATGAGATGCTCCTACGTTATCTGATTTACAGAAATTTTTATAGTGCCTGCTATTTGTTTCTTGTTTACTCGGCAGCTATTCCTATGGCACTTTTTCCCCCATTTAGATACGTCTTGTTCTTTGCTTTCCAACAGTTGCATTTACTTCAAATAATCATCGAAACTTGTTTTTATGTATGTATTTTTATAATTACTTGGTCAGTTTTTATAAATCTTATGCGCATCTTTTGCGTATGTATTTTTCTACTTTATGATCCTTGGTGTAACAGTTTCATTCTGTAATGAAACCCGTCTTTAAAGCGAAACACATTGAATGTAAATTTCGGAAGAAAAAGAGAATGAGATGATTTGACATTCGTAATTGTTAAGAAAAAGATTATTACGCGATTAAGATATAAGCAAATTGTGAAAGATACTTTACTGGTGAGTCGTGGTTGTAGCAGGATTTTTCGATTATAGAGAGATATATTTACAAAAACAAATGGAAAAGTAAAAAAAAAAAAAAAAAAAAAAAAAAAAAAGAAAGAAAGCAAATGAAAACTGAAGATTAGTCGTGTTGATGTATTTATCGTTCGCATTCATTCGGCGCCAGTATCGTTAAATTTCTTAATATTTCATAAATACATCAATATTTAGTAACTAATTATGTGATTAATTTGGGGCGATGAAAATTATACTGCCAAAATCGATGCTGTTGTTTTCAACGAATCGAATTGAAATCCTGTTTTGTACTTTCTGTTTAATATAAGATACGATTTTTCTATATGTTACATTTTCCTTTTAGCGATAACCATAATAAGATTTGTTGATGCGCGTATGTGTACTTTACAAATGATAACTGTAAATGACATTCACCCGTGCGCGCGTTCCACGATTAATAATACAGATCTGCTACGTGTACTCCGGTATAAAAAATACTGCGTACCCGACTTTTTAGCAACTCATAAATTTTATAGTTTTGTTCACGGACATCTAGATATCGTAGAATAACTTTAAAGCAACATTATTTTCTTTACCTACTCGATTGTAGAGCAAAAATTGTGCATAAAGCTTTGAAATAAAAGATTTATTTGTATATTTATGGTAAATTTTCTTAGTATGAGTATTACTCGGTTTAACATATCTTTATCAATAGCAATATTTCTTTTATCTATCTTATATACTTACTCGAGATTTTGAATGGAGGATCTTTTCTCTCTGTGAACTAAGTAAAACATGTAATATCAATGTATTTATTTGACAGATTTTTGTAATTTATAGAAATTCATTTAAATTATAAATTTTCACTTTATACATTATTCCGCTATATACATATTTATATACGCATGACATACATATGTTAAAATTGATGTTTTCAATTTGACGTGTGGGTGCGTATATACATATACATGAATATTTAAGCTTGCGAAAACATATACATACATATATATTCACGTATACGAGTAAATATATGAAACAATTATTACATAGAAACGATCCACATTTGATATATGTTTATTATCGAATTTTGAAAAGTTAATTTTCAATAAATTATATATAATATTCGTTCGTTTCCGTTTATGACGGAACGAATTTGATACTCCTAATTTAATTTTAGCAACAACGTATCTATTCTAGATATTATTCGCTTTATGGTTAAATTCATTTTCGAACATCTTGCGACACCTATACGACAAATTTGAAACTTTAACTATGGAGGATTGCGCATGCGTAAATGAAAGATCTAGTGACGCTGTGTCCTGTCGCTGGATACCGCGACACTCCGCGGTTCGCGTTTGATTCATATCAAATATTTTACAGTTTAATAGAAAGATATCGGTGAAAATGTCAACTTTACCGCACAGTAAGAAGCGGGTCTGCTACTATTATGACAGTGAGTGAAAAAATTCAAAAACTTCTTAGTATATTGTAATCCCGCGAAAACATCGCACACACACGGGGAGATTGTCAAAATGTGTTTGTGCTATCCGCGCTTATATCACGTACCATATACTTATTTCACATCAACCAGTAGCTTTTAATACGTTTTCGTTCCAATAAGTTTTTGTAAGATTGAAAACCTTTAAAATGCATGAATTTTTCCTACGGAATTCATTATTTTTAGTATTATTTAGACGTCTTCGCACGGTTTTACACGCGTTAAAGCGAGAGATTCATAAGTGTATCTTCGTGTTACCTTACTCGAACTAAGAAAGAGCGTCAGCTTTACTTTACTTACATACTCGTACAGTTGCCATTCATTCAACACTGGATATCCTCTTTTTTTATTTTATTTCGTTTCAGATTATTTTCCTACGTAAGCTATAGATTTTCTATCTTCTTTCTATTTAAATTATTGTTGTAGACATTAATTCCCGATGTATCAACGTTGAACAATTTTCGATCTTCGTAATATAAATTATCAACTACAAATGCTATAATTAACGGTTACATGTAATATTTATATTATTAAAATTAATGTTATTTATTAACATTATAATTTTATTATCTTGCCGTGGTCGATCGTTTTAAATAATACAAATTAATTGTAGGTTATGAAGGAACATTTGAAAAAATGGAAGAAATTCATAATTAATTTAAGAGTGGTCGAGTAGATTTATGAATTTGCTTAAAATCTTCCATAAATCTTCAAATTAATAGAATTTTCTATTGTCAGTATCATCGGTATTCCTCTTTTTTCATGAACAGTACGAGAGATTCTCAAGTACATTTCGCTCGACCGTACTACACTACAATTTCAAACATACATTTTAAGCTTTAGTTTTGCAGCTTTTTTAAAAATATTCTTCATTTAAATCGTATAGCTTTTAGTTTTTACGTATATTCTAATCCATTAAAACAAATTACTTGAAACATGTAAAAAAATTATGCTCCAGGTGATATTGGAAATTATTATTATGGACAAGGACATCCTATGAAACCACATCGTATAAGGATGACACATAATTTACTCCTAAATTATGGTCTTTATAGGAAAATGGAAATATATGTAAGGATTCAATGTAGTAATATATTTTTATTTTTCACTTATCTTTCACACGTATATATTCTATTGAATCTAAAAATATAAGAAACATTAATATTTTATCGTGTAAACGTTTATAATTTAATATTCTGTATTTGTTTTGTCCTTTTATGTTTAGCGACCACACAAAGCTACTGCAGATGAAATGACAAAATTCCATAGCGATGAATATATAAGATTTTTAAGGTCAATAAGGCCTGACAATATGTCAGAGTATAACAAACAAATGCAACGATGTAAGGCTTCAAAATTAATATTTGTATCTATAATAAAAACATAATGGTATTTTACTTAAAACATATAATAAAATTTTTATCGTTTCTTTAGTTAATGTAGGAGAGGATTGCCCCGTTTTTGATGGATTGTATGAATTTTGTCAATTATCAGCCGGAGGTTCCGTAGCTGCTGCTGTAAAACTTAACAAACAAGCCTCAGAAATTTGTATAAATTGGGGTGGTGGTTTACATCATGCCAAAAAAAGCGAAGCTTCGGGCTTTTGTTATGTAAATGACATTGTGTTAGGGATATTGGAATTGCTCAAATATCATCAAAGAGTTTTATACATTGATATTGATGTCCATCATGGAGACGGTGTAGAAGAAGCTTTTTATACCACCGACAGAGTAATGACAGTTTCTTTTCATAAATACGGTGAATATTTTCCTGGTACTGGCGATTTGCGTGATATTGGTGCAGGAAAGGTAAAAATTTGAATGGTAACAAGTATGGCTGGCTGTATCTCATTATGTTAATACAGAGAATATTTTATTATAGGGAAAATATTATGCAGTTAATATACCATTGAGAGATGGTATGGACGATGAAAGTTATGAATCGATATTTGTACCTATAATTTCAAAAGTAATGGAAACTTTTCAGCCTTCCGCGGTTGTTTTACAATGTGGTGCCGATTCATTAACAGGTACAGATTTATACATAAATGAGAATAATTATTCAATAAACAAAGAAAGAAGATAAGAAAATTAAATATGTATATTAACTGACAACGTTTCAATCTAATGCGTTATTTGCAGGTGATCGATTAGGTTGCTTCAATTTAACAGTGAGAGGTCATGGAAAATGTGTTGAATTTGTAAAAAAATATAATCTACCTTTTTTAATGGTTGGTGGCGGCGGATACACAATCAGAAATGTATCTAGATGTTGGACATACGAAACATCGGTAGCTCTTGGCTCTGAAATTGCGAACGAATTACCTTATAATGATTATTTTGAATATTTTGGACCTGATTTTAAATTACATATTAGTCCTTCAAATATGGCAAATCAAAATACGCCTGAATACCTTGAAAAAATTAAGTATGTATTACCAACATAGTTAAACATTCGAATGTTCTTCGATTGTTCTTTATTTTACATACTCAATATTCTTTATAGGACAAGATTATTCGAAAATTTGAGGATGTTACCTCATGCTCCGGGTGTACAAGTTCAACCAATTCCAGAAGATGGAGCGGTTATTGAAGATTCAGAGGCAGAGGAAAAAGTAAATCCGGACGAGAGATTACCACAACGAGATTTAGATAAAAGGATACAGCACGAAAATGAGTATAGTGATAGCGAAGAAGAGGGAGAAGGCGGTAGAAGGGATAATAGGTCGTTCAAGGTAATAGTTAATGAGTTTGTAAATACTAATATTTCATATTTCTATTTTACCCTACAAGTATAATGTTACATCTACGTTAAATTTTTTTATACTTAATTTTCAATTATTTTTTCTTTGTCTTAAAGGGTTCAAGAAAACGACCTCGCCTAGAAAAAGGACAAGAAGGTATAGAAAGTGATCTCAAAAAAGAGGAAGACATAAAATCGGAACCTAAAGGTATATATATTTCATTTTTTATATCTTACACGCGCTTTAATCGTTATTATTCTTATAATAAAACAATGATATTTTATAGAAAATGAAAAGGATGAAAAAACAAATGCTACGAACGAGGAAACAAAGAAGGATGCCGGAGCGAATCCCTGATAAACGGTTTTTGTTTTGGAATATTTAAAAAATTGGGAAAAATCCTTATTTAAATCAAGTATAAATAAGTGTAGGTAACTTAAGTAAAAACGAAAAAAAAAAAAAAACAAAGCGTATGATGTACAGATGTTCGCTGCCTCGAACTCGGTATACGATTCTAAAGCATCATTATGTCATTATTATTTTGTTTAAAAAGCATGTACTTCGATAGAATAGTCGTTGTATGTCGATTGAATTCGTGGCACGCGACATTATTATCATGTACACGTATGAGCGTGTAATCGACATTGCAAACGCTCTACACTTTTGATTATTATCCCGTTAAATTTTCAAATATATCCCGGAGTTAGTTCTTGTAATATTTTTGAAATCATGTAATGAACGATATCTTGAATAATTAGTCAAATTTTATGATCGAGTTAAAATCTTAACATTCACATATAACAAGTAAGCATAACTAGTCAAATGAAATAAATAGGTATCTTGAGAAAAAATTGTCATATCGATAAAAACTGTACACTTTACAGCTATTGTTTGAAGTTTCTACCAAGATCATAAAATAAAGGCAGATTTTCAAGATATTTATACATTTATTGGATAGCACGTTCTGGTCTGAATCGTGCAAAGATATAAAAGTCCTAATATTTTGGACGATCGAGTTCTTTAGCTTATTCATTATTTACAAGGATTTTGATTAAACGCTTTACCGAAAACAATTTTTATTCGAAATAGATACGTTTATACTATAAACAAGTATTATGAATTAACAAATTTTTTTTTATCATTCTTGTACATAACGTAAAATCAGATTTAAACGAAATTCTACATGCAATACTAAATAATAATAAGAATAATAATTATAGTAATAATAACAGTAACAACAACATTCTTTTTCATATGTAAAGTATATTATTTTATACGTGAAAAATTGAATGATCAGTGAAGAAAGTATGAAAAAGTTAGGACGGTTGATGAATATATTGAATTCAAGTATAGCTCTAGAATTTTAATCGTAAATTAAGGAAAAGTAGTTACTAAGAGTTGAAAATTATGTATGTGACAAAGTCGATTTATATCTGTATACTGAGGTCGCCAAACACTCTCGTTCAAAGGAAAAAAAAGAGGAAACAGAAGTCTCACTAACACGTCTACAAAATTGTTACCCTCCAATTATATTAGTTCAAACGTTTGTACGAGAGTAAATATACATTAATTTTGTGTACATAAAATTTAACTTCACGCACCTCAACAATATTTTAAAAACAGATGAAATTCGGCTAGTTACACGATGACAGATAATTAATCGAAAGAGAAATGTGTCTATTTATCTAGTTGTAATTAAGAATTTAACTTTACTGTAATTAATTATCCACAAGATGAAAAACAAATTCGATATAATACTGCGTATGCATAAGTCGATTTGGAATAAATCAAGTATGATATATATATATAAGTGTGTGTGTGTGTGTTTGTATGTACTAATTTATATATACATATATGTGTACATACATACACACATACATATATATGTATATACATATATGTCATACTCTCTCTTTCTCTTTGTCTATATATATATATATATACATATATATATGTGTGTGTGTATATACATATATATATATTTATGTCCAAACATGAATAACACGAATGTTTTTAAATATTTATAATAAAAAAAATAAAGAAATCTATTACTTGTATTTATATACTCATTTTTTCATTATGGAAATTAATAGAGTATTTTTTTCTGTCGAATCAAAATGGTTACAGTCTCAAGAAACCAAGTGGACAGTCAAGGGTTTCTTCCGACTATCTGCATCTGTAAACAATAATGTGACGTTTAACAAAAATGTGACATTCAAATCGTAATAATGATACGTTCAATATGATAACAAATTATACTATTCGTTTTACACGTAATATATAGTCTGGTATGCAAACAAATCACAATCCTAACCTCGTTATCACGACAGCTTATGTTCTGAACATAATGCACAATTATTATTTATAAACAATGTGAAGTTTCGAAGGTTCTGTAACGTAACACAACACTCTTATTTGGTGAAATAACAAATTCGGAAAAGGAAAATCTGACAATCAATCGAACCAAAGGCTTTGAACATTTCAAGAGTTAATCCATATAATATACTTAATTTATTGTATACATTGGAAAAACCGTTTGTTGCAATAATTATTAAAATGATTTCACAATTATCATATGTTATGACCCTTGCGAACAGCATTATCGGAGTAAGCGTTCTAGCAATGCCCTTTTGTTTCAAGCAATGCGGTATTGTTTTAGCTACTTTGGTTTTAATAATAAGCAGCATTTTATCGCGACTCGCTTGTCACTTTCTGATTAAGTCAGCTGTAATGTCAAGAAGACGAAACTTTGAACTTTTGGCTTTTCATGCGTTCGGTCATATGGGAAAATTTTTAGTGGAACTATTTATCATTGGCTTCCTTGTTGGAACATGTATTGCTTTTTTTGTTGTTATGGGCGATTTAGGTCCACAAATTGTTGGGAAAGTGATAGATAAAAATCCAGAAGATATCAGAACTAGTTTACTCGTAACAACAAGTGTTTTTATAGTTCTACCTTTAGGATTACTTAGAAATATTGACAGTTTATCTAGTCTCTGTACTGCTACCATCATTTTCTATCTTTGTCTTGTATTGAAGGTAAATAGTTTGTTATTAATTTTATCGTAAATAGAAATGTTGAAAATTAATATGAAATATTTCTTGTTTGTTAATAGATAGTAGCAGAGTCCATGCAGCATATTTTTGCTGGCGATTGGTATGACCATGTATATTATTGGAAACCATCTGGTATACTTCAGTGTGTACCTATATTTTCCATGGCTTTATTCTGTCAAACTCAGTTATTTGAGATATATGAAACTATTCCAAATGTGTCCTTGGAAAAAATGAACGAAGTTGTACGAGGTGCATTAAATATATGTACAATTGTGTATTTATGCGTTGGGTTTTTTGGTTACATAGCATTTTGCACGCAACCTTTTACAGGTATTTATAATATTTCTTTATACACATCCTCTTCCTTTCTTCTTTTTGGTCGTCTCAGAATTTATTAATTTAGTATTAAATTTGTAGGTAATATACTGATGAGTTTTGAACCCAGCTTGTCATCTGAAATGATTAAAATGGGATTTGTGTTTTCCATCGCATTTAGCTTTCCCTTAGTCATTTTTCCATGTCGTGCAAGCTTAAATTCTCTTTTATTTCGCAGGGTTCGTATAATTTATATAGTTTGTGTAGGTAATAATAGTTAAATAATATCATCCGATTACTACATTAATTTATTTCTCACAGGTTTACACTCATGAACCTTCTATAAATTATTTACCGGAAACAAGATTTAGATGTCTTACCGTTACGATTGTGATTGTTTCCCTAATTACTGGAATTTTAATACCAAATATTGAATTTGTTCTTGGTTTAGTAGGATCTACGATCGGTGTAATGATATGCTTGATATTTCCGGCAATATTCTTCATATCTATCAGTAGCAAACATACTAATGAAAGATTATTAGCACAAGTAAGATTATTAAACCAGTATATGAACTACATACATTCTTGTTCAATGGTGTATCATAAAGCTTGTTTCTTTTAATACATGTTTATAGGTAATTTTATTTATTGGTATATGTATCATGATTTTGAGTACATATGCAAATTTATATGCATTAGAAGAATCTACTAGTACAAAAGTATTAATAGCCACCAGTAAACCATTTAATCAAATTAATAATCTACCATTAAATTTGAACAAGGATGATATCAGCGCTAATAGCCCTGAACTTCTTCCAAATATAAAAGGTATCAAATATTTGTTAGTAAACCTAATTTATGTATTATATAATAATGTATTACTAATTTATGTAATGGCATCGATAGCGATAGCAATAATAACAGTAATAATTGATGATTCCCAGAGAAAGCAGATCACTTATCGGATTTGGACATTATCGATAAATCATTGAAGCTAAAGGCAAACGATATACGACAAGAACCACCAATTCCAGTTGAGCGTATAATTGTCACGGAAAAGGCAGCAGTAGAAACACAAAAATCTGTTGCAAATTTAGTAATCACTTTTGCTCCGATGATTAAAAACATCGTAGAAGAGATAAAAACGTTGGATGAAAGTTTTCACAAGAAATCGGGGATATTAATGAAAAATGATATCGCGTCCACGGCAGGATCTATCATTTCGAAAACAGAAGAAAGAAATCCGGAAATAAAACAACATTTTATAGATATTCAAAAAACTGATAATCTTATCAATTCTGATGCAATTAAAAAAGAAGAATCAGAGTTAGCTGCGGACGCAGAAGCTGCTAACATAATGGCTGCCGAGAGACACGAAAAACTGAGAAAAACTTTGGAAAAACACAAACAAGAACAATTGCAAATGATACAAGAGCAAAAGGAAATATTAAAGGATTTGAAAGAACAGAAACAAGAAATCGAAAGACAAAAGCAGAAAATACTAAAAGATACGGAAGAGCCAAAGGAAAATGAGGAGAAATTTTCAATTTCCAATCGAAAACCGGTCTCGCACATAAAGAGGAATTTTACGGTGTTAAGCAGTGATAAGGAAAGACAATCTTTAAAGAGAAATGAGGAAATCAACTCCGAAACTAGAATTTCTCACGCAGAATTTCAGGGGATAAAATTAAACGAACAGTTTAAAGACGTGTATAATGAAAATTTTGAAAGTAAAATTTCGGAAAGTAAGGATGAATTGCGCGTTCCTGCGAAAACTAAAAATATAAATAAGAAACAAAGCATTTCGATGATTTTAAACGAAAGTTCTGTCCTTACCAAAGACATAAATAATAAAACAATCAATAACGAGATAAATGGTGAGAAGAAGACGAAAGAATTAAAGGTGGGTGTAAGTAATTCAAACGAATTACCACAGGGACCTATTTTGAACGCTTTGACAAAACGGATATCACAAAAATCCCTTTCTCCTAACGAGTTAAATAATAATAAGGAAAATGATAAAGCTGCGCACAGAACCAAAGGTATTTCACAGGATATAGCTCCCAATTCACACGAGAAAACAAATTGGAAGACTGAGAATCAAGACACGCAATACGAATATTCGTTGCCCATTGCATTGCAAATGCGAAATCAGTCGAATATGGATAGTGCGTTTGTTTTACCACTAAATAAATCCAAGGAAAACGTCCAGATAATTCATAGAGACATATTGGAGAATCATGAACGCGAGAAACGAGAAACCGATACGATGAATGGAACCAATGCCAAAGTTATGAGTGATATTTCAAATATTAACAACGACGGTTTGACGAAAAATTTCTCTGTCAAAGATGATCGGGAAAAGTGTTCGAAAAGGAACGATCATACAAATGAAAACTTAACGAGTGAATCAAAAGAAAAATTAAACGAAACGCCGACTAAAAACGATGCGGTCGATGATGCATCGTTGATTAAAACCAACGTGTACTTGTCGGAACAAGAATTTGCAAATACAGTTTCAATAGATTCGAATATTCTTATAAGAGGAGAGTATGCCAAATTAAAGCAAAGGGACTTAAAATCTATGGATACCGATGAAGATTACAATATTTAAATTTGAGGAGACCTGATTAGGAATAAATAAATACGATCTATAATATGTCTGCGAAAATTTAATTTTATAAATATTAATCAACGATTAGTTGTAATATTGTTTCTTTTTTTCTCTTTTATTTTTGATCGCAGTTCCTTTCCACTGTATTTGTAAATTATACACTTAAAGTAGATAATTGACTTTACTAACAGATGTTTATGTATACCATAACGTTGTATATTACGTATATATCGTTATTTTTTTATGCAACAACTATCATCAATGGAATAGTTATCATTAATTATGAATATATTTTTACATTAAATAAAACACCATAACTGTTTCATTTTATACATTTTTCAATCATTTTTTTTTTTTTTTTTTATAATATATATATATATATATATATATATATATATATATATATATATATAGGAGATAAACATCCTCGTATACCTTACTTTTCATTAGAAGTAATCTAAGAATGTCGCTTAGCGATAGGAATAATCCGCGAATAATTCAGTATTTATTGGATTCGGTGTTTATCAACGGGTACGGGATTCTGACGTGTACTCGATTAATTTTTGTTTGTCCGAATATATCGTACTTGAAATCAAGAATGTTTCTATCGTTTTATAATGAATCGATTTTCTCTTAATTTTGCATATATTTTACTTTTATTTCTATTTTTTACAGTTGCTTCGCATTTTATAGCTTTTCATTCGTAATATACGGCAAATGTTGACAATTGAACGTTTCACAACAATATTGTTTAGCGTTAAACACGGCAGATAGTTCCACTTTGTTGATAATTCAAATAAATACACGCGATACTGTTTACGGCAACGCGAATTATTGGTCAATGGTCGAAAATGAAAACGCTTTTTCCGTCGTAGTAAGTCGACGAAGAAATAAGAGAAAGATTCATAACGGAATATTAAATTTTTTACGCTAAAAGGATTTTGTAATGAAATTTTCTTTTCATTTCTTCTCTCTTTCATAAAATTTCAACGTGCAATTTATGATTCTTCGTATTAGCTATCGTGACGCTAGAAACGATAAATCGCGGACGTTCGTTTAAAAAGAACCATTGGTTCTGTAGCTTTTTTCCAATCGTTAATCATGTACTATGCAGATATAACAACTCGTTGGCAAGCGGAAGAAATGCGAATCTGTTACGTACATATAGCTGTAGAGACAAGTTTTCTTGAACACGATTCAGGCATTTTCGGCATTTATCAAAATGGTCACATTAACTAATATACTTACGAAACTCGTGTAACACGAAAAATCCGAGTAGTGCGAACAGAATACATCTCCCTGGTCTTTGTGCCGCTTCACTAGTCAACGAATTGTCTCTGTATAATACAATACTCTCGTAAAAGGATTCACGTAGAAATACGTATCACAGTGCACGTATATATACATACATACATACATACATACGTTCATATTCATACGCGCAACATACACACACACCCACGTACGCGCGCGCGTACAACAAACACATACATAACGCATTCACAGAAAGTTTCCGACTCGATTCGCACTCTTTAACAAATATCTTTGTAATTGTTAATGATTCGTGATATTAAAGGACGCAGAATCGGCAATTGAGAAATTCTTGAAAATATTTCGCCTATCAACGCGTTTCTCTCCTATCGTACAGCGCATTTTTTCCGTCGAACATTTCGGAGTATCAACAACTGCAGAAATATTTGAGATGTTCGAATTAAGTGGAACACCTTGTACACGCGTGTGCGCGTGTACATAATACAATATAAATTTTAGCCGATTCGCAGACTCTTAGCGAAACTGTGCTTACGCGACACTCGAGCTGCGTATTTCACGAATGTTCACGACACGCACAGATGGAACGTTTGAAACATGTATGTACAGATCGGTCTCACGGAAACCAACCACGATTCGTACTGAAAACTTGGTCGCCAGTGTCTTCGATACGAACGCGAGATTCGTCAGCCATGTGTCCGTTTGTGCGATACCCGCGAAACATTTCACCGTTATCGGTCCACCTGTGTTTCCCTGTATACGACATAATAAATACATTCGAGTTCAAAAGAAAAAAAAAAGAGCAAGAGACTTGTCAACCTTCGGTTAAAATTTCGAGGAGAAGGCGCCTTAAGCTGTCGAGACCGGTTAAGAAACCACAGTCTGGCCCTTGGTGGACCATGGAACTTGAGTTACAAGCCATGCTTGAACCACGAATAAACGTCGTATGCGCAAAATCGATCATTCTCACATCGACATGAGCTTCTTGCGCATTCACAGAAGGTTTTTCTTTCGTCTTCGTCCGACAAGGGTAAGATGTATACCTGAAAGGAAAACGACAAAAGAAGCTACAGTATTTTCTTTCCTCGTACAACAATATCACCGCAACCAGACGTATATGAATCGATCCGTTTCTTTTACCTGTTCGAGACACTGGCATAGTCGATTTCTTGGTGTTTTTTGTCGTAAAGACGAAACAACCGATGTTCGTGCCTTTGCCGTTTAGGCCCACAATCCGATACAACATCCGTGTCGGAGCTGACGTCCTCCACGCTAGTCGAACTCTGTCCGAAACAAAATTCCTCGTTGGCAGTACCGTAAAGCATCCACTGTTCGTATCTGGGAGTTCGGAGCATTTTGTCGATCAAGCTGTTCGTAGATTCGACGAAAACGGTCTCCTCGCTGCTGAGATAACGATTATTACGAATTGATTATTGTTATCGCTGCTGCTCTCCTTCTTATTCTTGTTATTGGTATTATCGTTGTTATCGACGTCGTTTAATTAATTTGCTTTTTCCAAATGAATCAGATACTACGTATAATATACGGGGCACGCAAAAATTTCACGTTATCAAAATTCTATTACTTGTTTGTTAATCAGCGAGCTGAACGAACCGAAACGAAACGAAGCGTTTACGATCCAAGTTGTAAGCTTTTATTTCGCGATAAAACATAGTAAAGTTTTTACGCACCCCCAGTCACTAGATATCGTGCGATGCGATCTACGACCGTTTATTTATTTATTTATTTATTTATTTATTTATCGTTCGTTCGAATAACGTTTGAAAACTGTTCGCCGCGTGATTCTGCACATCGCATATACAGGATGCCGAGTAAACGGTGACTTTTCTTACGATGCGAATAACGTTACCAAGATTTGTCCGACAGTACCGGTATAAGCATGTTATCCGATTTTTCGTAAACTCCGAAGGCTCGAGGGCCTGGCCAATTCACCGTTTACCGAACTTCTTGTATACTTTGTCCCGATTGTAAAGACCGAATTTGAACCGATTGAATTAGAAAAACTAGGCGTACAAAGCGTTCGTGCGCGCATACGCGTGTTCTATTCGCAAGAAAGGATCGCGAGCAACGAATCACGATACGCGTAACAGATAAGAACCGCTGTAAAATACTGCAACAGATATAAGTGTAGAGTGCAGAAATGAAAATACAGAAGCTATAGGCGAACACTCGACACTCGCATACGCACACGTATACGCGTGTGCTTCGTGCATAAATGTAAGTACGATACGTGTATGCATGAAATAAGATAAATGACCCATTTTAATTTACGTTCTTCGTAATAGATTTTCTTTTCGTTTTAATGCATCGATATATAAATTCGCACCTAGTAACGTTCGTAGAGCTGTACTGTACGCATGAGCAACGATATACCTACGAAAGGATTTTGAAATCCACCACTTTCAGCTCTGATCCTCCCCTAGTAAGAAGAAACTGATCGGGCTCGATTAGGGACTGGTATTGCCGCGCTTTATTATAGTTCGGCCGTAATAAAGAGCAGTTTTCTAAAAATTGACGGTACACAGAAATATACATGCTTAAATTTAGAAAATATCGCACTTTCGATCGATCGATCACGATCGTCGTATTTATACAACACGTACATATGCGTGGTTATCGATCAAATTGTATTCCATTCGCGCTTCGCGAGAAGTGCGAAACGACCACGAATGAACGCGATACCGAAGATGCGATATTTCCTCTGAACCGATTTTTAACGAAAAGCATGATCGATGTAAGCTAGAAATGTATATAGGAATCATTGCAACAACTAACCCTCCAATTGTCTGATGGAGTATGTTACCTACGTGCCATATAATATAATACCAGTTCGTGTCGTTGATACGATATTTATTTATTTATTTTTTCATTTACTCGATTCGTTAACGTTTAATCGACGAGTAAACGGGGAAAGAAAAAGAAGAAGCACCTCTTGATTTCGATCTGCGCGAAATTATACCGAAATGATGATCGCCGAATGAAATACGTACCAAAAATAATTCATCGGATCGAGTACATACTTCATCAGATAACTTACATTATCAGCTCTTTTTTACTAATAAAAGTATTAGAGGGTTAACTTTATATATGGATTCAAATTATTTATAGTTATCAGTATCTAGATATACTATCATGTTATAGAATTTTCATAGGTAGAATCAATAGAATATCCGAAATGAAATGAAAATTATTAATTAAATTCGTAGCGTTGCGACAGGTCGCCTCTATGTGAATTCATTAAAGAACAGATTGTTTGCGGGAACAGGCAAACGAATAAAAACCAACGTTTTCGTCCGAAAAACCAACGATTTAACTTCGATAAGATCGCAACGTTACGAACTTATTAATTTCGATCGTTCCATGCCGAATCGATCGTCTCGAGAAACGAAACAGCGAACTCGAATGCGTCCTTCTACGACATTCGTTCATTTATCAACATCCCAGTTATCTGCTACGTTACGAGAATCCTACTCGTTTCTCGCGAATGCCCTCTCGCGAACGTATCCTCTCGATTTCGTCTCTAACAATCGTTCGAAATTTTCATCAAGTTGACAGATCCGATCGATCGAAACGGAACGACCAATTCTTCTCTTCCGAAAATGTAAGCCAACGTTTGTTACCTGCTAATAATCGAACAAAAATAATTGATCACGAACCTTGTGGGATAAAAATTGGTTATATTTTTCGCCTCTCTAGATGTTGTTTCGCCGAATTCCCTGTGGAAAGTCGTTCGGCTGATTTCTTCTTGAACCGAAAGATTACAGTCTGTAGAACTATTACTTGTATCGCCGTCGTAACACGTTTCCGAACTATGTGGACAGTCGTCGACGAAACTAGAATCGCTCGATTCTTCTTCCATTCGTAACGTGGACGAAGACCGGCCGAGTCCCGACAAATCGTCCGTTTGACAACCCTCGTAAACAACTAATAACGAACTGGAATATGTGTTTCGATCAATTAATAACATTCCGATCATGACATTCTTACCTTCGGTTATACCACAGATTGCCTTTAAAACACCTGTACGAACGCACTCACTCGCGCACGCACGCTCGCACGCACGTGCGCGTGCATACATGCATACATACATATTTCTTTACGTGTTAGTAGGAAACATTTGATGAAAATACTCCAATAATCATTCTACTTGACGACGTACTTACCACGAATAAAATCGATAGCTACTTTGCCTTTCGATGGCATGTCGTAATTGTTCTAACCGAGACACCACTTTTTCGATAACCATTGTTCGTAAGCAAAAACCGTTATGAAAAAAGCGATACAACGCTGCTTTGAAGCCTTCTTCGTTCAATTCTCTGCCCCAATACTTGTCTTTTTTCACGTAATGATTAGTATCTGCTTGGTACACCTATAAAATATCCTTTATCTAGATTCTCGGACAAAAACTATCTTATGTTTAATATCCCGATTATCCCAACGATTCTATTCTTTCAATTAAATGGAAAACGAGAGAAATGCGAGCATTTCTGTACTTTATTAAATATTTCGATTCGACGACGAACCTGCATTCCGCATAGTCTCACACCCAAAGAAGCTGATGTACTGGCAGCACACTTTGCAATTTGTTTATTGCGTTTTTCGGCTGATGCATCGTCACCGTGCTGTCTGGTTCCCATTTTTAAATCCAATATACACGGGTGAGTATACTGGGACGTTATATTTTCCAACAGAAGGAAATCTATTTCAACAAACAAGTAACACGTTTCTATACGAGACTATATAAAATATGTTCACTGTTATATTGTTTCGGTAAAAATTTTCGTTTACGATAACGATAAACGTATCGTTATTTTCGTATCGTTAACGATACGAAGAAAACTGATAAAATAGGATTAAATCTACCCGAATATGTTTATAGAATTTAGATTTAATAAAATATCACTTTATACGTACACTGTCTGTTCGATGCATTGTCCAAATGCACTCCTGGTTTTAATATCCCCGTTAAAGTGTTATCACGATGAATTTTCATCCTATGCACAATGATTATAATAGTTAATTTTTGTATTAAAAACAAAAAAAAAAAAAAAAAAACCCGTACAATGTACAATAACTTTTGATTTCTCGAATATCGGAAAGATTATGGTAACATATATATATACATACGAAGGAGGTTTACCTTAGCACATCGTCTCGTTTCCTTTTTGTCGAACCATGTCCTTGTCTATTATCTTGTTCTCGAAAGCTGGGACTATACCGCTTATCCAATGTAATCTCGCCGCTATTGGAAGCTTGAAGAACTCCTAAACGTTTAAAAAAAAAAAAGCATTTTTTTTTTTTTACAAAAATAATGCCCTTATTTTAACAAATTTACTACGATATTAACTTACTATTTGTTAACGGCTGTGTACATATATTTTGAACATATATTTTTTTCGACTATATCAGATGCCTTACCTTTAAATTTTGGAACAAAGATCTGTATATCTTGTGGAATGTTTTGATAAAAATCAAGTTCCCTGCAGTTTAATGGTTTGCAAATAGTATTTTGATTGAGTAGAAGTAATCTTGTATGTCCGCCAACCTAAGAAAAATATAGTTTGCATCGTGTTAAAGTTCCAATGTACAATCGATATATTCTTTTCTATGACTATTTGCTATTTTAATATTTTTACCAATATCAGATCCTTCTTGAATTTCTTATCTATAGAGAATTGAAATAACCACATTCGGTATAACGCAACCGACACAATATCCCTAATCTATTGTTTTCTCTTCTGTTTATTTTATATTTATTTATCTGCTTTGTAAATAAACTTTCTACTTTCAAATGAACCCATTAAAAAACACGAAAATACCATGGAACGAGTGTTTTCTCTAACAAAAACAATAATTGTTACTTTATAAGAAAATATATTGACGTACTACGTATTAAATAGCGACAGCGATAATTTTTAATGTCGAAAACGAAAATAAACGTTACGCTTTAACGGCTGTAAAGTTAAAAAACAAAATGGTCAAACAAATGATAATATTTTGAAATGGTATTTCGTTGAAATGATGACGTGCACGCACGTTAAAGTATCATCTCACCTGATTTTTAAGTGGTAACAATGCAACTTCTTCATCATTTTCCTGCAGAAAGGAGGAAGAACTATTTGTACTGTGGCACTCCGATTTAGTCTCTCCCATACCCCAGACACCCGATAAATATACCATAACCGCTGACTATAGTTTAACAATTAGGACTCACAAACCAACGGATATTGTTCATACGATTTATATTTCTGCGTTTGTCGATATCCTCTCGATATTTCGCACCCATCTAACATTAACGAACAATTTTATTGGTACATTTTTTCTTGAATACTTCACCACGTATCAGAAACGCTTCAATTTCTACGAGTGCGTGTAAGTTAGGCTAAAGTGTTTATACCGTTTTCTCACAGTTACTATTTCATAGTTAGCAATGTATAGCGCGTTACAGCATGTGACATTACGGGATCAGCTGTGCTATGCTATGATTAGCGCAGACTCAGAGATGATGGAGAGATGCAAGTTGCACCTTCTTTTTCGACATGAAATGAAAATGTGAAACGCCATCTCTGAGAGATTTTCATGTAAAGCGATCAAAGAAAATAAATTACTTACGTACATACTTATTATAATGTGTGTATATATATTATCGATAAAAAATAAAGTAAAAAAACAACATATTTATTTTATCCTACGGAAACAAATTCTCTCTCTCTCTCTCTCTCATTATATGTATATGTATAATATGGCACGCGAAAGACAAACTTCATCATCTAGAAAATTTAACTCGTGGTAGAATGAATGAAGTACGCTAATACGAATGTAACGTGCAATAGAATCGGATTTCTTGATCAGCCTGAAATTAATATCTTAATAATATTTCAAGATATGATTGTTTGTCAAAAATGCTTACGAAATTGAAAAATATTACTAAATTTCAAAATACAAGCTTTAACCATCTGCTTATCAGACAATATAATCGAAAGGTTAACGGACACTGTATTTTGCCAAATTGCATGTTAAAGGTTTTAAATAAATAGAGAAATAAAATATATTGTAGGGCTCCAAAATTAATTATCCAAGGAGAATATTTTCGGCAATACAACCAAGTGGCAACGTGCATTTGGGAAACTATTTTGGTGCCATACAGAAGTGGGTAGAACTTCAAAATAATGGAGAAGATGTTCTCTGGAGCATCGCTGATCTACATTCTATTACTTTAGAGCATGTAAGACAGTCATAAAATATATAATATTAAACATTCTACTTTATAAATAAATATATGGTTTGTATGAAATTATGTAAAGTACGCGTTGAAAGTGCCTGTTTCGGAACTAAAAACATTAATAGAATTTTTTTTTATAACAAATACTTTAGGATCCTAAAAGATTGTATGACAATGTGTTGACAATGTGCGCTACATTATTGGCATGCGGTATAAACCCAGAAAAGAGTATATTATTTCAACAATCTACCATAGCTATGCACACTCAGTTATGCTGGGTTTTGGGATGTATAACAACTTTAGCAAGATTAGCACATTTACCTCAATTTAAAGAAAAAAGTGAAAGACTAAAAACTGTCCCATTAGGTTTATACATTTATCCTGTTCTACAAGCAGCAGATATATTACTATATAGGTAGGCTTTTATCTACAACATCAATACAGTCAGTTTAACATTTATCTTTCATTTATCTTTCGTTGCTTTAAATAATCTATGTATAAATAACCAGGTGTTTGTTAAAAAAAAAATATTTAAAATATAAACCAACTTGTATAAGTATTGCATATATAAATTACAGGGCAACTCATGTTCCAGTTGGACAAGATCAAGTTCAGCATATTCAATTGGCACAAGATTTAGCTGCTATATTTAACAAAAAATTTGGCGATACTTTTCCTATCCCACATTCTTTGGTTAATGGTAAATAGCTAATGCTTAAATCGCGTTAAATCCTAGATACAAAGAACTTATAGAAAATGTATGCAAACCATTATTTCTGCAGAGAATGCGAGTCAACGTATCAAGTCTCTAAGGGATCCTTCGAAAAAGATGTCAAAATCAAATGAGAATCCGAAGAGTAAAATCGATATATTAGACGAGCCTGATATCCTACTTGAAAAAGTTAAAAAAGCGGTAACAGATTGTACGTCGGAAGTAACTTACGAACCCGAGAAACGACCAGGTGTTTCAAACTTGGTCATGATTCATTCGATGCTTACGAAAAAAACGACGGCCCAAGTGTGTTTGGAAGCACAGGGATTAAATACTGGCAAGTATGTGGGATACAATACATTTGATGTTGTATCTTCTGGTCAATAGACAGACTTATGTACGTAATTTTTTTTGTGTAATTCAGGTACAAATTAATGTTAGCTGATTTACTCATACAAGAATTAACTCCGATTCGTGAAGAATTTTCAAGGTTGATAAAAGAGCAGTCATATTTAGAAGAAGTTTTGAGGAATGGTTCGAATAAAGCGACGGAAATTGCTAACGAATGTTGGAGTCAAGTTCAAAAATATGTGGGCTTTGAAAATAATGGTTTATCTGTGAAGGAGGAATACATGAAGAATGTAATACATAAAATATAATGTTTCGCGAATCAAGTTTATTGCTACTTGATCGAATAATTAAATTAATTTGAAACATATTACTGTAATTTTGAAATTCTTGTTAAGAACACTACCTCATATCGACGACCAATTTACCTCTTAAATGGCCACGAGCTACTCTTTCGTAGGCCAACGGTAACTCGTGAAATCGATATACTTTTTTGACGACGGGTATTACCTAAATAAAAAAAAGTCTTATTAGCTACACGCTACAAGATTAACGAATCAAGCTAAAGTAACATATAATTGTTTATACCTTTCCATTTTTAACAAATTCTTCAAGCACTTTGAGTCCTGTTGGTGAAGGCATAAAAAATCCCCATTTTACGGTACCTTTACTTTCGATTATCGGAATATTATATTTCACTAATTCTCCAATATTTTTCATTGTTCCAACTATTAATCCACGCTGATCAATGTTTCTTAATAACGGCGAGTTTAAAGTAACATACGTAGAATGTGGATAACCTTTGAATCGCACATGATTTGGTCCCAGATTAGCACAATCTAAAATTAGGTAGTACCTGGAGTTGAAATTACGAGTAAATTTATATTATATTATGTGGTACATGTATTAATGATTACACTACATACGGTCCCTCTGTAATTATTCTCCAATCAGCATCCTCTAATTTGTAATCTATTACAACATCGGCACCCAGTTTTTGTAGCAAATTTACAGCGTCGCTGCTACAAGTAGTAACAACCTAATAAATCAGTTATTGCTAATGTTATATCGTGTATTAGAAAAATAACTATTGCACAAATTCTGTGAGCTCTGTAAACAACCATACATGCATGTTCCAAGCCTTCAAAAGTTGTACTGCCAAAGTTCCAACTCCTCCGGACCCACCGAGTACTAACACGCTGCTATTAGCTGACACAGTTTTGGAACATAGTCCTCCAGTAATCCATAACGCGGACCATGCAGTGAGTCCGGCATATGGTATACTGGCTGCTTCGACGCACGACAAATTTTTAGGACATGGCCTAACCTGCGTGTAAACAATATTTTGTTAAACATCACTCATTATTGGAATTAGCAAAATCTATATCATGTTATGCTTCATGTTACGCTCGAAGATATACATAATTGAATACTTACCATATCGCTATCAACGACTACATAATTAGCGTGACAACCTTGCTGTTCTACAGGTACTACACCCCATACTTGATCTCCTAACTTTAACCTGGTCTCTACACCATGCCCCTTTGAGACTACTATACCACAAAAATCTCTGCCTAAAGTTAACGGAAGTTCTAATTCATCGTATGGAGCACCAGTAAAACTTCTTGTTCTTCGCATAAAGTTTAGAACTGTTGCACCGTACCCTCCTAGTAAGATGGCAAATGGACAATATGTTTAAAAATCGACGAAAATAACGAGGAGAAACGAGATATTGTGTACTTGTCATAGCGATGTCTATTGGGTTTACGCTAGATGCCTCGACTTTAACGAGAATCTCTGTTGGTTTAGCGATCATTGGTATTCTAACATGTGATAATTTTAATTCTTCCAAGCCACCATATGAATGTATCTGCCAAGCTTGCATTTTGTCCTCAACATTTTCTTTAGGTTTTATCGATAAATTGCTAATAAAACGCAACCCCGCGTTGTTGTACGTTATTTTTATATGAAATCCGATTCTTTTTAACATATTAAACTGATTATAATCGAAAATGAAAAAATAGCATAAGAAAATATGTAGGTTATGTGAGAGAAATGTTTGAAATTGATCAATTTAATCTGTTGATTAATTGGAAAAATTACTTTTACACCAATTTCAATAGAATCGAACACTCGTATTTAGACGAAGACCCATCAAATTTATTAATTTCCTTTAAAATGTTTCTTCCTGACCAACTTATTACAATATGTACAATAGATTTGAACCTAAATACATTTTTATTATATACAGTGTATCAAAACACCTGACACGCATGTAATGGGTCTTTATATAGAAATACGAGCGAGGAAGCGTGTTCGTTTTGTTTATTCCCTAACTTTGGTGACTAACTTCAGGGAGAGTACCGCCGCATAAGAATCACGAACTATCGTATATTGTACACAAGTATTTACGTCAGATAATTTTTAAACATGATTCTTGACACGCTACACTTTTCAGGAAATCAGCGAAGAAGCGATCGGACAATAATATGAACTTAAGATAAGTGTTTCTAATTAATTGCTACGCATATGTATACTTACGAAGGGACGCAGAAAAAATGAATGTAATAACGCGTATTCATCGTCGACTAAACGAACGCGTTGCGTCAGTAGGATAAGTTTTTTGATCTTAACCGGAAAATGAAATTTATTGTTGTTTCTATAGGTATATAGACGTAATCGAAAATTGAAAATTGTAGTAAAAGGGTGTTAGAAGATGAAGTTCGAAAACGGTATTTACAGATAAATCTTGGAAGCGTAAAACTTAAAGCGATTAAGACGTTTATATTAATAGAAAGAAATATCTAGCGGTTTTCAGGACTTGTGTGCTTTTAACCGAATAAATATTTCAACGAAATATTAAACGCGCACGGAAAATGTCGTTAGAAGGAAATGGAGAACGTTGGATGCGCGTGCGTGCGTAAGTTTTAAAGTCGGAAGCGCATTCTAAATTCTGATTCGTAATGTGAAACGGCCGATTACGAGGATATTTGAACGATATATCGGCTAGGATTTATTATATACTGGTTTCGCAAAAACGTAATAAAATAATGATACAGAGAAAGATTGCTATTTCTTTCTTTTTTTTTTTCTAAGGAACCCAAATAAAAAGGAGAAGAAGAGGAAGAAGAAGAAGAAAAAGAAAAAGAAAAGGAGGTTTTGCACAAAACGTAGTTACATATAGGAGACATATCATTCGTTGGGGTTGAAGATTGACACAAGAAACGCTCACGGATATAATAATTGATCGCATAAAACGCGTCGATGAATGTTAAAAAGGTATATTTACGTACGAAAAAGTAAATTCGACGAATATTCGATATGATACGTAAAACTAGTATAACAATGTGTAACTTATTCGAATTGTAGTCGTTGCAGTGTAAAGAAATAGAAATCGAGGAGGCGGAAGAGCAAAGAAAGAAAATAGAAGAGTAATGATTGATTGGTTCGAGTCGAGGTAATCGTGCAGTAGGTTTTTATCAATGGTTATAGCGAATCTAGCATGGCATGGATTATCGAAAAGCTAGTTTTCGTACGTAATGTTTGTTACAGATGATAGGTAAAAGAGGATAAAGCGAAAGAAAGAAAGAAAGAGATACGACGGGGGTGGTTCTTTCAGTTTGTACGAGTTAGCGCAAGAATGCGCATGCCAGATATCGATCGGTAATCACTATGGTTACGCCTCGGTATAGAAGCACGACGGCAACTACGACAGCGACGACGACGACGACGACGAGGACGAGGACGGCGACGACGACGACGACGACGACGACGACGACGAGGACGACGACGACGACGGCGACAGTGACGACGACGACTACGACAAGGACGAGGACGAGGACGAGGACGAGGACAAGGACGAGGACGATAAGAACGGTGACAGCGTTCGCCCTCCTGTATTCGTTTCACGGTGAGTTTAACGTGATCGACCGGTCGAGGCCGAGTGTAATCGGCGAAGTACCAAGACGAGCAGTGATAGAAGAGAAGATTTGAATTTGAAAGGTGAACGAAATCGCAAAGTGGAAGTAAAACGTTTGTGTAAATTGTACATTTTGGTAGAATGAAGTTGTTTTCGCGCGGCAACCCAGTTAAATAGTCGAACAGACAAATCGAGTCGAGGTGCACCGCGAAATCGAGAAAATTTGATCGGGGGAAGAAAAAACAAAATCACGTAAGCCATAGGAAAAAATGTAAAAACGGGGAAAATGTAAAGAATATATAATTTAAGAGGTTGTAAGAGAACGAAAAAGTATAAGAAATGAAAAGAACGAAAGAGGAGCGACAGAAGAAGCGAAACAAGATCGTACGCATATTTGTAGATATGTGCGTGCGTGCGTGCATGCGTGCGAGTGTGGGTGTGTGATAGAGGGAGAGAGAAACGGAGGTGGGAGAGAGAGAGTGAGAGAGGGTGGGCGAGGGTTAGGAAAGGAATGGAGGGGAATATAAAGGCGTTGCGCGAGAGACGGTGCTACGGGAGGGAGGGGATGTTCCAGCGAGGGTGGCGGATGGTAGGGGAATGGAAAACGCATGCAGAGCTGTTCAGAGTAACGTGGAGCGCATCGCGGGCGCAGCAAGAGAGGATATTGACATTTTCGGTCGAGGGGCGCGCATTCGTAGAAGAAGGGGTGGTGGGTAACGGGGCAGTTGCCTCTTTTACCCGATCCTGCAGTATCCATGGCTACGTCGTCCGCGAGGATTTTGCGCGAAATACCGGGAATTTTCAGCTCATAATCGTTTTATTTTTTATTTTGGATACCGTCGGTGAAGTGTCGAGTGGCTTCGTATCATCGAACGGCCCGTCATTAGGTAGATCGCCTTTCGTATCGTTCGACGACCGATCGTTCGCCAATTACTTGCTTTCGAAAAGGGTGGATACCGTGATCTCGCCCCTCTACTACGACCACGGTAACCCATCCCTTCTTTGATCCTGTCCCTAACTCACCCCTTCTCTCCCTCTCTCTCTCCCTCTCTCTCTCTCTCTCTCTCTCTCTCTTTCTCTTTCTCTCTCACTCCCTCCCTCCCTATCTATTCGCTCGTTTATCTTTCCATCTTTTACCTTCTCGTGTACCTCCTCTTCTTCCTTATCCTACCTTTCTATTTCTCCACTCGACGTACTCCTTTTCTGTACCTCTCGTTTCTTACTTTTTCATTCTATTTCCGCCTTCTTCTGTCGTATTTCAACCAAATACAACAGCGTATAACAACGTTCGACGCTTGAAAACTATCGAGGCAATACTAGATTCTTTATTGTGGCAAAAACATCGCCGACGGTGAGTCTCGTGCCGCGATAAAGTCATCGAAATTTGCAAACGCGTAAACGTAAACGAACGAACGGCCGTACGAAAAGATGTGTTATGTACAAGTGTAGGTGGGTTAGGTGTGACACGGAGGGTGGGAGAGAGAGAGAGAGAGAGAGAGAGAGAGAGAGAGAGAGAGAGAGAGAGAGAGAGAGAGAGAGAGAAAAGGGCGGGGAGAGAGCGAGGAAAAGAGCTGGATGCGAGACAAGTAGAGGGTTAAAAGGGGAAAAACGTGGAAGGTGCATCGAAGAAATTGTGAAAAGGGACAGGGTAGAATAACGATAAGAAAAATAACGGAAGCGATGCAACGTACGAAAGCGTTAAAGCCGAAGAAAGTGTGCAACTGTGCGAGAAATCTGTATCGTTAGGATTTCTTCTGTTCGAAGATTGGATAGCGAGGGGCGTTGATCGAGCATCGAGCATCGAACGACGAATAACTAGCGGATGGTGCATCCAGTGTTGGCGCAGTGTTTATTCGGGTACCGGGCTCAGGTGGCTTCGACTAGGATTAGGCGGTGACGGTCCTCTTGTAGTTTCTCGGCAACGCGAATCCTCCGATTTCGGTCTATCGATCATATTTGATCGCGAAACGATTTTGTTCGATGATGCTCGAAAAAATACTGCAGCTTTTTTAAGTAGCTCCTTTCTTTCTTCCCGATCGTACTTTTAAGAAGTTCGTTACGTTTCTTCTTCTTCGGTTTCTTCTCGTTTGCGCGAATGGTGGACGATTCGTCGACTCGTAATGCGTGACTCTACATTCTAGATCTTGACTGATTCTACATAGAGAAATGATACGGAACGCGAAAACGCGATAGAGTTTGGGTGGCCGGCTTTTACAGTCCCGGTAATGTTTAGGCGCGGGCGAAAAGTAACGGTATCATGCTCAAAATCGATATAGTGTTTAGCAAGTTTTTTCCATTCAACTTTGTACTTTTCGAACTATCACGATCGCGTATGTTTATTTCGAATGTTTGATCGAGGCGATCGATCTTATGGAATATCGTTAAAACTTTGATCCGTTATCCGATAAAATGCTATTTGCGTTTTAACTATGTTTATCATTGTCATTATCGTTGTAGTTCTGATCCTTCGTCGAGGAACAGCGTTGAAAGTTGCCAGTGTACATTTACGCGAAATAACGCGTACATTTGCGCGCATTCTCGTCAATTTTGATCGCGTTAGCATCGTTAGTATCGATGGATACGCTGTACGTTTTGTCAGAAACCGATAGTCGCAGGTACATACTGTTCAGCGTATGGAAAGCGACGTATGTTTGTGTGCGTGGAAGTATGTACGTATAGATGAAAAGTCGGTATATCGGTTCAGTAACCCTCGATGCGGCGACGCCACCCTTATTATTATCCGTGACACATTCACGGAACGGAATGGAACGGAACGCATCTGAACGCAAGTGAACGCAAGTGAACGCAAGTGAACGCAAGTGAACGCAAGTGAAACGCAACTACATGCAACTAAACGCAACTGAACGCAACTGAACGCAACTGAACGCAACTGAACGCAACTGAACGTAACGCGACGCGGAGCTTCGTTCCATTCCGTCCCGTTTCATTGATCTTGGTAACGCGTGTGTCGTTTATCGTGCCTCGATGCCTTCGATCGTATTCGATCGCGGTCAGGGGAATAGCTCGCAAACGTAAAGGATAAACGGAAGAATTCTCGAAACGTTTAATGGAGTAATCGACGGGAAATGCGATCGATTCGTTGTCGGTTTCGAAGGATCGCTCGAAACGCAGCGTTTCGTTCCGATCGCGTATTCTTCGTGCAAACACGGAAACTAATAACACGTAATCGTTTTATTTGCAGCGATCATGTCAGGGACAAGCTGATGACCTTTCGAACGGCTGCGACGATGTGACAATAAAGATACCTTCTTCCGCGTCCTCTCTTATATCACGGGGGTATTATCCCTGTTGCATGGTGCTTCCCGGAATAGAACGAGAAAGCGACATTCGAGGGATCACCGGTTAGATCGGTGGTCGAAGGAAACGGTGCCAAAAGTCGATAGACGAGCCAACCAAAGCGAATTTACGGCATCCGGATGCTTCGATGAACTTTGCCGAACGTCAAGATAATTAAGAGAAGACGAGAAAAGAGAGAAAAGTCAAGCTATCGAGCAAGGAACCGAAAGAGAAAAACACGCGACCATTACGCTGGAGACGACAAATAAAATATAAAGTTGCCCGTACAAGCTGATCGGTGGAAGGAAGGTGAAAGTGTTTAATTAAAGAGGAGAAAGAAAAGGGTGGCAGGAGGGAAGGAAGTGGAGGAGGAGGGGGAGGAGGAGGAGGAGGAGGAGGAGGAGGAGGAGGGGGAGGTGGAGGAGGAGGAGGCGGTGGCGGGGGAGGTGTAGGAGGAGAGTCGCGAGCAAAACAAAATCCTAAGGACAATAGAATGGGCAATAAGTTATCTTGCAGTTGCGCTCCTCTTATCAAAAAAGCGTATCGTTACGAAGATTCTCCATGGCAAGCTGGGGCTAGGGGAGCAATGGGCGGCAGCGGAGGTCGCAGGGGTGACACTGGCCACTTGCTCAGGTGCGGAAGCTTAAGAGAAAGGAAGAGGTGCGCATACCATACCATTCAATCGTTCAACAGTTCGACCACTCCACCGTTCGACTCCATCGTCGATCTCTGTTTCGTTGAAAAAGTCAATCGTACGCGTTTACGTTGAGCGTATCCTCGTTCCGTTTCTCAGGTAGAACATTTATCGAACAATCACGCTCGTTCGTTCAAAGTCGATCTTCCGACCTCGCGAAACAAAAATCTGCGTTTTATCGTTTAACTGTACGATTTAATTCGTTCATTGATCATTACAATCGACGTATTAGAAAATCGTTCGAGGTAGTTACGTGCCGTACTTTTGCTATTTTCTACGTACGTATTCTCGAAAATGTAACGTGTCAAAGTTCCGTGTACAGTTTCCGAATTTCGAATCGTGTTGTTCTACCTGAGTTTCGTGTTCGTTCGCTCTCCGCTCTTCCCTTCCGACCTATTTTCTTCTTTTTATCCATTTCTTCTCCTACTTCTCCTTCTTCTTCTTCTTCTTCTTCTTCTTCTTCTTCTTCTTCTTGTTCTTCTTCTTCTTCTTCTTCTTTTCCTTCTTCGTCTTTTTCGAATACACAGAGACACGCACGCGTAAAATCGTATTTGCATCCAAATATGCGTTTAATCGAATCACTTTCTCTTCCTTTCTCTCTATTCTGACTTTCATTTCTCTGACGCAAGTGTATTCTATTTCGTCTATTCCTGATTTTCCTTCGTTCGACGTTTAAAATTATACTTTTCGCCACGAGATGGCTAGCCCGAATCTTCGATTACGGTGTCTACGAACATGTCCGAAACGCTCGACGACGTCTTTCGCGTGTCGTGCGCAACCAATTTTCGTGTCGATAAACGAGAAAGAAACACGAAACGAGAGAGAATACGTATTCGTGCGCTAAGAAGTTCGGAGAAGATTTGGAGAAATAGATTATTCTTATAGAAGTTTGGCTCGGTCACGATCGGTACGGTTATAGTTACGTTAGGTGTCGTGGTCAAGGGAGCAACTGTACCGCGTACGCGAGCCTACGCCGGACCGAGCATGAGATTTTCTTTGCATTCTTTGTTTCTTTCGTACGTTCAGTAGAATGCGCGTAGTAGTTTCGGACAAACGAACGCTTCGAGTCACGCTTCCTTTCGTTTTCTTTCTCCCAAGTTTCCTCCTTCCGAGAGAACTCGACCTACCGGCGAGAAGCTACCGCGAGGCGATTAGTCGTTTTTACCCTATTCGTGGCCGATCGTCGTGCCGTTTTGTCACGGAACGAAGAAACTGATTCTCGAAAAAGAGACATCGACAGAGAAGAAAGAAAATTGTCGAGCATTTTCTCTCTTTTCGTCGATCGATTTCGCTGAATTTTCTTGCTGCGTATCGTTGACACGTTCTATGTTTCGGTGTTTCGATGTAAGAAACAATGTTGTTGTCGAGAGGAACGATTCAACGACGAAAGTTTTGTAGGCTGTGGGCGGAAGTGTTCCACGTGAGTGCCAGCGGCGCAGGAACGGTAAAGTGGCAGCAGGTCTCCGAAGACTTAGTTCCTGTAAATATCACGTGCATCCAGGATTCGCCGGAATGCGTCTTTCACATTACCGCGTACAACAGTCAGGTGGACAAAATCTTGGACGTGCGGTTGGTTCAACCAGGTAAGATTACGTTTCTTATTGTTGCGGTAGGTAAAGAACGAACGTTACCGAACGATCATTCGTCTCGTTTTTTCGGCTTGTTCAAGGAACACGTATCGGCCAAGCATCCGAGTGTTTCGTTTACTGGAAGGATGCCATGACCAACGATACGTGGGGACTGAATTTTACCTCACCGATAGATGCCAAACAGTTCCGAGAATGTTGCGTAAGTTTGCAAAGACGTTAGTTCGCGTTGATGCGATTGCGGCTCGAATGTTCGCGGTGCTTCCCGATTTACCGATAATTGCTTTCAACCGATTAATATCAACTTCTTATTTCCCCTTGATCTCTTTTGCAACCTCGTTTCGCGACTTTACGGAAACTCGTTTGATAATTGATCGTTACTAATGGTAACGTCGAAAAGGACCGTGTTTATACTCGCTAAACTGCAAAGCTCCAAACTCCAAGCTCGTGCGCGAACACGAGACTAGAATTTGAGTAATTTATAGTTATTAGGTAATTTTTCGTACAGTCACCGTCGTTCAAGATTTCAAGGAAAGCGTCCTCTTCTTACTCGTTGAAGCTCGAACCACCGAACAAACAGAAGAATAAACCACGGAGGAAGCCGCTGTCGACGCCAGCCTCTCCCAGCAGATCCAGGGAACCTCAATGTACTTGTATGACTCCGGAACAGTTCGCTAGGCTTCGGAATCAAGAAGCCAGATACCGAGGTTTTAGCGGTACGATTCGTTCGTTTCTCTGCTGACCTGACCGCTCGAGCACTCGAGCGGTCATAATATAAATATAATACGGGATAATAAACGATCCGATTGTCGCGCGTACAGGTACGTCCACTCTTCCGAGAACTATGGCACGATCCACGGAGATGGAGATGACTCCGGCTCGCGAGAAAATAACCGCGGCTACGTCCAGCGCTTCTCTTTACGATAACGTGAACAACGCGAACGCGACACCGGGGAAGACGCCAAAGGCCGCCGGTGGCGAATCGACCAAACAGAAAGACAAACAGAACGAAACGTGTCAGACTACGCCGAAAACGGCGAACGTCGGCATCGAAACGGTCACCGTTGGATCGCAAGTAAGTTTCTTCCACGTTTATCCGAACGTTCGATTCCCTGGCCGAACGTATCGCTGGAAAACTAGACGTTCGCCCTTCCATTATTCGTTCGATAATTGATACGATCTCGCGAATCTATTGCAGATCGATAGTCCGGAGGAGAAAGGAGCATCGTCGATATCGCCGAAAAAGTCGCAGAAACAAAGCCAAGATACGTCTACTCAGCAAAATGGTGGTGAAACGTTGAAATCGGAAGGTACCCAGGCCGGTGGTACGTTACAGAACAAATCGTTACGAAAGGAGCAATTGCATCATACAAAATCTGCCGATTATACCGATGTGGAGATGCAAAACGGCAACATTTTCAACATAGTGAACAATAATCACGGTGGAAAGAAATCGAAGAGTAAAAGCACCGACGATATGAGAATCGAGAACGCGCAAAACGGCGGTATCAGTTTAGATTCGAACACCCTGAAGAGAATGCTGAAACCTATGTCGAGTATCGACAGTCCCGTTACGTCGCCCGAGATGACCAGAAAGAGGCATAGTCATCACAGTTATCATTATCATCCGAGCAATAATAATCAGAAGTACGTGATGCAGGAGACCGATAACGAAAACTATGCACATCCCTATCGAGCTCCACCGTACACTAACAAGTTCCAGGCTTCTAGGAGCGTGCACGACATCGGACGCCAATATGCTGGTACACGTTAATGCTCAAGTCTTTAACGTCGAACGTAGCAAGTAGACTATACGATAGTTTGTTTTCGCTGCAAAAATCTTTCTCTCTCGTTGATTAATAAGCCGTTGTTCTTCGAGGGCATCCTATGCGTAAATCTGATCGGCTTCTGCGAACACGGCCGATTCTCTTCGAAATTCTTCTCTTTTAAACGTTTCAACAGTTTGAACAGAAAACGATCGAAAAATGAAGCGAAACGAAAATTCGATAGACGGTCGAAGAATTGGTATATTTAGTCGCGCGTTCCTGGAACTTCTCCTGATACGTTCGTTAACGTTCGATCGAGCAGGAGAACGGGTAGATCGAAAGAACGCGTTCTCGCGGAACGTACGCTCGCGACGAATCCGTGTTCTCGTGTCTCTCGTAAAGTTCGTCTAATGTCACGGGATCTCGTGCGTTTAAAAAAAGAAAAAACAATGAAAAAAGAGGAAAGGTATTACGCTGTATAAATAGAGCGAGAGGGTGGGTAGTAGTTGGTTAACGGAGATGCATGCCGTATGGCGCATGTCGACGCATCGTCGAACCAATCCGAACACGTACGTAACCGAGTAACGATTCCTTTCGGTCAACGGGTGAACACGTTGTTCATCAGAAGATTTTCGATAACCGCAACGAGCACCCGTTGGTAACGGACTGTCACTATGTCGTAGGCGGCAGAGGCAGGACCTATTTAGATTCGGAACGTAATCGGTGCACGGGTGACGTGTCGCCGCCATCGGATAATGTCATTTTCGATAATCAGTGTTACGCCACTACGCCAAGTTCGTCAAACGGTAATTCGGACATGGAACAACCGACTCACTGCAATTCGCGTCGTTGTAACGGTGGCCAGACATATCAACAACAGAGCATGCAATCCGTCTCGACACCCGGCAGTCCTACCAGCAGACTTCTTCTCGAATACGAGATGCATTTAAGGAACACGTTGGCTCAAGGTATGGACGCCGAGAGCTACAGTTTGCGTACCTTCGAGGCGCTTCTCACTCAAAGTATGGAAAACCTGGGTAAGTGGAAATTTTGCTTATACCTTTTCACTTATTTCCCTTACGTTTCTTCCTTCCTCTTTCACATTCTCGTTTCACTTTCTCTCCTGCTGTCCTTTCGTTATTTTCCTTTTCTTAACCAATTTCTATTTATTCGAACGTGTATCAGCGGAGGAAAGTAATCATATCGAGCATCGTTGTTGCAGAGTTCGCGGAGAACATACCGTCAAACGTTCAGCGCACACCACACGTATCGCGAAGGCGTAAGTTTGTCGACTCGAAAGTATAATACATACGCGTATACGATGATTGCGTTTCGACGCGTAAGATGCGCGTTACTCGTCGGAACGTGATTTCACTGAATTCGGCGCTTTCTTTCCAGGCTCCGTTTCCAACAAGTCGTCCACGTTGCCGTTATCGTATCGCTATTGCAACGAGAGGCAAAACAGTAAAGACAGGGACGGTTATTACAGCGATCGCAACGAAATAATACGAGAGAAAAGGGAAAGGGAGAGAGAAAGAGAGAGAGAAAGGGAAAGAGAAAGAGACATCGATCGAGATCGCGGGTACCTCAGCGATTATAATTCCAGGTATATTGTACGTACATTGTATATTCGAGTGTTCGTCGAGGAGCGCGTGAATTATACGCGGAGCTATGAATTATACGCGGTGCTATGAATTATACGCGGTGCTATGAATTATACGCGGTGCTATGAATTATACGCGGTGCTATGAATTATACGAGACGCGCGTACGAGACGGAGAAGGGTGATCGCGTGTTTTCTGTTCGATCGTCGGGGTAGAAAATCGTTGTTACGAAAAGCACGGGTGAAAAGCACGAACGAGGAAAGCTCGGAGATAGTTAAGTAATAAAGGTACGCACGATGGTTTTAAGATGCGCGAGCTGTATCGGAGAATCGGCACGTGCCCAGTGGTTTCGGCACTCCGACGGATGGCAGTCGGGCAGTTCGACTCTCGGTTCTGGCGCTTCGAGTTCGATAAATCCCAGTTATTCGGGACATAAACGAGAATCTCCGTGGGATTCTTTGCCATCGTTGAGACACGAAGGCAGCGTGAACGACAGCGGATACAAATCGAATCGGACCGATTCTCTGGAACAAAGGTACGGAAGCTAGCCGTGGCAAGGAACGCGTAAACGACCAACGGCCGACTATCTTTAGGTATCCGGGCTGCTTCGGGAAACTTGTTCACCGTGAACACCGTACATATTGTTCGTCGTGAAAGTGATCGAAAGGTCGTTTGACATGTCGCGTATCGAAGCGCGATGAAGCGCGACGAACATCGTTAACGCCTACCGAATATCGCTATTAATATCATTGAAATATTTTATTGCTTTTTTTTGTTCTCTTCTTTTCGTTTCGTTTCGTTTCGTTTCGTTTCGTTTCGTTTCGTTTCGTTTCGTTTCGTTTCCCGTTCTTCCAATGAAGCGTAACATTTGTCTCGTAACGTATGCTTTTCAGGGGCACTTTCGACAGACAAGACAGCGTGAGGTCGGATTACATGTCCGACAGAGACGGTAGATACGGAATCGTTCAACAAGCTTCTCTGGAGAGTACGGACTCGAGACTATGCTACTTGACGTCTTCGGAGGTGAGTCGTGCCTGAACAGCCATTGACCGTTGACCTCGTCGATACATAATACGTATACGTGGAACGCGATCAAGATTCTACTCGAATAATAATCTGCATCCTGTTCGATCGGTAAACGGTAAAGATAAAGACAAGATTCGTGAGAGTACACGGTATCGACAACTGCCGTACGCGATGAATCGACTCGAGCAGTTAACTACGTACGCGTTCGTTCGCGCACCTCGTTCCGTTGCTCCATAAAATCGCTTCATAAAATACTGTTATCAATACCAAAACCGATTCTAATGTTTGTACTTTGTGTTCGTTGCGATCGTGAACGCGGTAGACAGCTATCTATGTTGATCGTTCTCGATATCCACGAGAAATGCACGATATTTATCCGATAGGAATCCACGATCTACCAACGTTGGCTACGCACGTACGAGTCACCTTTCGATATTTAAATTCGAAGACAGAAAAGGAAGAGGAACGAGCACGAGGAACGCACCTCCGAACGCGTATAAACATAGTAACGGATCATCGACGAATCGTGTGCATAATTAATATCGGAACACGAAAGGCCACGGACGAACGTTTCAGAAATTATACAGTTGTTCTCCTACGGTAGACCGCACGCGACGTTCGCTTTACGCTACGTATTAGCCATATAATCGGTGAGCGAGGATACGGGTCCATTATCGCGTACGTATTCGACCGGCTAGGAGCGCGCAACGATACACGCGCTCGAGAATCGTTCGAGAATCGTTCGAGAATCGTTCGAGAATCGTTCGAGAATAGCCGAAGCGTCGAGGGTTAACTGAGGAAGCGTCGTATCGATGGTCGACGGTAGGAGTAGATGCAACAGCCTTTTCGTCGCCGCTGCTTCGGAAACGTCGCTCTCGTTTCCTTGTTCTCGGTAGAAAGGTTCTCCAGCAGCGACGCTACGCGATGCGGAGCGGCGCGGCAGTATGCATCAACCCCCGTTCGTCTCCCTCCACGCGATTCCCCACCAGCTTAATTCCACCACCCGTTCCGGTAGCGAGTAGCGTCACCCGTTTTCCCGTTCCAACCTCGATTCCAGCCTCTTCGCGTCCCCCCTCGGCAACCTTTCCTTTCCCTACTACCGGCTGCTATCCCGACCCCCTTTCGGTTTCCACAAGGACCGCGGTATTGATTCCCCTCGCGGTAGCAGCTCCGCTTCCCTGTTCTCCAGCAGCGCACCAGTCTGGAGCAACGACGCGTGTTCGCGGCTACGAGATCTAGGAATTTGCACCGTTCCTTCGTTCGCAACCTGCTCGAGAGTTCGCCGAAAAATCCGTGAAACCGAACTGGACATATTTCATCGCTATTGCTCGACATATTTGATCGTTAGTTGGTGGTTCGTCGTTAACCCAGATACCAACGGGTTCTCCAACGATCGGCGGGCCAATTACCGTCCGCGCAGCTGGTCCGGCGAAACGTCGGCCGCGATTCGCGATGGACGGGAACAATGGATACGGGATGCCCGATCACTGGCAAAGGGAATGCGCGCAAACTTGTTTCGTCGTCAATTAAACGAGTTATTCGCGGCTCTGTTATCGATAATTGTTCGATCGAGATATCGGCGACGACCATAGGGAACACGATCGAAAGTAAATCTGCTTCGATGCTCGAGCGGTAATTTCGAAAAGATAACGATCTGGTGCGGTGCAGTTTGACGCGGCGCGTACAAGAATACTTGTGCGCGAGTACTCGACGGAAAACACCGTGTTCTTCGAAGAATCGCGCGTTGAACGCGTCGAACGCGCGCCTGCTCGCGCGAACACGATTTCGGCAACGACCACCTACCAAAACTAGTCTTCTGCTAGTTGCGGACGCGTACGCGATTATCGTGTACTGGTGACCAGGTACCTGGCGCGTGTCTACCGTTTTCGTTCCTTCGGACGCGTTATTTCGCTCGTCTCGAGCGTAGACGAGCGGAAACGAAACGAAACGAAACGAAACGAAACGAAACGAAACGAAACGAAGCGAAACGAGATGATCGGAAAACGATATTAATTTGGCAAAAAGGAGGGAAACGCGTAGTCCGCGCAAACACTATCAAAGTACAAAGTACGAAAGAAAAGGAACGGGTGCGGAGAGAAGAAGGGACGTCGAGAAGGAAAGCTCACGCGAAGGGAAAGTCGAGAGAGATGTCGTGGAGAATATCGAAGAACGAAGAGAGGACGGAAACTGTTCGTTCGGGAAACGAAGGAGAAACGTAAGCCGAGGAACGAGATTCGACGTTCGAAGAGGATATTTGTCTCCGCGTGTTACGTATGTACGCGTACGCGCGCGCACACGCGCGTGCATACATACATACATACGTACACGCGAGCACCTGTACACGTACGAGATCGTAAGGACGTAACGGAAGAGGACGCGACATCGACAAATATATCATATTTTTATACGGAGAATTCGTTTCTATACGCGCGTATCGCCGAAATATTCTATATATTTACTTGTAACGTTTTAACTCGCGAAAAATAGGCTGTAGGAGCTCTGCTCCCGGAGAGGAGACCCGGAAGAAGGACCCGGTACATGGGATTTTTAAAGAAATTTTACGAATAGTCGTTTCGAATCGTTGATCGGCTTTGGAACTAGGTCGACGTTTCTCGGAAAGATCGAGGAACGCGCGAAAAACGATTTCGTCTAATTATGGTCCGCGCGGAACGTCGCGACGCGTACGCGTCGAACGAGCCTGTTCCTGCGCGATCGATACGATGCGAAAAGGATTTGCCTTAAGTAGAGATTAAACGCGTACAAATAAGCGGAAACGGTGTTTGTCCAGCGATGCCGTTTTCCTCCACGTAGCATAGTTACGAGAATGACCGAATCTTTCAAACTAATAACAAGCGTCATAGTTGATAAGATACCAGAAGAGTCTCTAGAGGAATCCGTATCTTCCTTTCTTCGATCTTTTTCTCCTTCTCTGCTGTTTTTCTCGTTACGCGTACCTATTTATCGGGCGAACACGCGGAAAGCAACGAAGAGACCGAGACCGAGAACGAGAACGAGAACGAGAACGAGAACGAGAACGAGACTCAGATCGAAATCGAGATCAAGACCACGATCGAGAAATATCCGTGTAACGATACCCGTAATTTAGCATCGATGGATAGAAGAAAAATGTTGGTCGCTGGTCGACTTTGTTTCTTTTATTTCGCGTGCACAGTCGTGGTCGGATTTGTTCAGGTGCTCACGAAAGAATTGGAACCGTTGGCTGTGATCTTTGTGGGGCAGATTGCTCGAATTTACGATCGTCGCGACGAACAGCTTTAAGCTCGAGAAACTCGGCGAAAGAACGGCGAAAGAACGGCGAAAGAACGGCGAAAGAACGGCGAGAACGGAACAAGGCCGATTCTGTCCAACTCGTCCGGGGTTGCCTCTCGGACCGTCCAGAAGACAATAAGGAACAAGAATAAAGAAGAAAGCAAGAGAAGAGAAAGAGATAAGAAAAGGGAAGAATCGTTGATGGGACAGAGGGAAGAAAGCAAAGCGGAATTTAATTTCGCCGTTAGTTTCGTTGTTAGGAAGTTTCTAGTTTCGAGATTTCGTCTCGAGATCGCTCGTCCCAGAATTGCCAGATTCCAGAATCGTTTCGTTCGGTTCGACCGAGGGATCGAATCGGATCGAATCGATCGTACGCGACCAGACGAACGATGGTAGAACCAAGATGGTCGATCGAGAGTACCGACAGTAGCTTGAGTTTGTCGAATCCGAGCGCTAGTTGTACGGACTTGAAAGCGTTGCGCGGAAAACGCTGCAAAAAGTACTTTTGTCTTTGCAAGAGGCATACCATCAGCGCGATATGCATCAATGAGACGAGGAAGTTGTATTGGTTCAATTGCAAGAACGTTCGGGAAAAAGTCAACTTTGGCCTCGGCGACGGTTATTATTTCAAATTGTTGAGGATCGTCGACAGCGCTCTGAACACTTGGGCGCAGCGTTATATCGACGGACTGGACATTGCTCGCAAGGAGATCATGTTCAAGATCAATGGTACCGCCAAGAAGAACATGAAGCTTCTGAAGGAGGGTTGCTATTGTCATTACCATCCGCACATCACGGCGGATGCTTGCAACGCCGACTTTTTAAAAAAAGTTGTAAGTTTTTGGGCCGGCGAAGGTCTTAAAGGAATACGCGACAAGCTACGCGGTATGACGAGTTACGCTAAAAAGGTAGAGACACGAGTCTCGCGTAAACGATTTTTCGCTCGATCTTTTCTCTATTTACTTGCACCGTTGTCGTTGTCGCTATCGTCACTCCCACGCTCTACGTCACAGATATGCCCTTATTTATTCCCTATCCTCTGTCCGTGATCCGTTGCCCCGACGATTGTATCGCATCAACTTATTCGCATGCGATCAAATGTTTATGGACGATGCACGATTTTCCTCGTTGATACTGTTAGAATCGTACGCGTGCTCCCAACGATCGACGACGGTTCTTCTTTCGTAATCGTTAATTATATCTTTCCTTCCTTTCTTCCTTCCTTCCTCCCTACTTGCCTCTCAGCATCCCCCTCTCCTTCCCCCTCCTCTTCTACCCTTTCCCGCATCTAACCATACCCAACCCTCTCTCTCTCTCTCTCTCTCTCTCTCTCTCTCTCTCTCTCTCTCTCTCTCTCTCTCTCTCTCTCTCTCTCTCTCTCTCTCTCTCTCTCTCTCTCTCTCTCTCTCTCTCTCTCTCTCTCTCTCTCTTTTTCTCCGTTGCATACATACGCGTAATGCCGTGCCGTCACTTTTTCCTCGCCTCTCGATACGTTCCGACGCACACACGCGTGATCCCTTCGTTGCATCCGTGTTCGTTTTGTCTCCCTGCGAGAACGGGATATACCTTTGAATTCGCGTTGCTTTCGCGTCCTCTGTATATATCCACGATGTTCGGTCCCGTCGATTACGGTTCTATGGTAACGAAGAATTTTCGCGGACGATCTATTACGAACATATCCGCGACTCTAGACTCGCGTACGACGTACGCCGTACCGACCTTCTTACCGATATATACCTTATTTTCATTATTTTCTCGTAGAAACTGTAGCCTAGACGCAAAAGGGACAATTATCGAACGATTAAACGTTGCAGATGTCGGACGACGACAGAATGTCGCTAACTACCGCCGTCAGCGACGACGACGACGGCGAAAGCGTTATAAACTCACCGTACCGGGGAAAACAAACTGGCACGGCTGCAGCTTCGTTTAATTGTACGGGAGCGGTTCGAAAGGCTGGGTAAGCGTTATGCTCGCGCTCATATTTCTCTTCGATAGCAACGACTAACGACCATACCACGACAATTCTAGATTTCTGAGCGTGAAGAAATGGTTGCTGAGGAAGAAGCATCAGATCGAACTGGCGAGGAAAAGAGGCTGGAAAGGCTATTGGGTTTGCCTGAAGGGAACCACGCTTCTCTTTTATCCGTGCGATTCGCAAGAGAGCAGAGCCATGGAAGCCGCGCCGAAACATTTGATCATAGTGGACGGCGCGATAATGCAACCGATCCCGGAACATCCGAAAAGAGATTACATATTTTGCTTGAGCACGGCGTTCGGCGACGCTTACTTGTTCCAAGTGAGTGACCGATCAATACTTAACCCTCTGTTGGCACGATAAGCGACCAAAAGTTAAAAGAACTGTCCGATTATTATTATTGTTATTATTATTATTATTATTATTATTATTATTATTATTATTATTATTATTATTATTGTTGTTGTTGTTGTTGTTGTTGTTGTTGTTATTATTATTATTATTATTATTAGGCGCCGTGTCAGGTGGAACTCGAAAATTGGGTAAACAGTATACATTCGGCTTGTGCGGCGGCATTCGCGCGTCACCGTGGCAAAACCGGGACGCTTCATTTGCTGCAAGAGGAGATATTTCGTTTGGAGAAGGCGATCGAATCGGTGGGCAAAATGAATGATTTTATTTGAAATCGGCCCGTTCGGTTCCTTTATCTTTCCTCTCTCTCTCTCTCTCTCTCTCTCTTCTTAGGATCACAAGTTAAAGCACATGGCGGATCTTCAGCAGTCGGTCGTGTCCGACGCGGAGACGAAACAACAAATCAACAATCAGATTGTTCAGTGGGAAGAGAATTTGGAGCGATTACACTGCGAGCAATTTCGACTCAGATGTTACATGGCTAGTCTTCAAAGTGGCGAATTACCTAATCCAAAAGTAAGCGAGGAAATACCTCTTCGTTCTCTCCTGTACGCGTGGGTATGCGCATGCCTATTTCCAACTAACGCCACGGAATTCACGCGGAAATTGTTTTTGCGCTTACCGTGGCCGATTAATCGGATACTATAAGGGTTATAACGGAGGCTGGTGTATCGATCGACGCGTGCCGCAAATAGACCGTTGCCACAAGCATGGACGAGAGAGCCAGTTTTCGCTAGATTAGCGAAGGACGCGATAATAGCCGTGAGAATAATCGCGCTTTTATCTCGTCCGATCCCGTTCGATCCGATTCCGTTCTATGCGATTCTCTTCGACCCGACTTGATCAGTATTTTTTTCTTCGCAGAGTTTATTGACGCACGTGTCTCGTGCCACGAAGCAAACGTTGAATAAACTAGGAGTCTTTACGGTGTCGTCCTTTCACGCTTTCATATGCGCTCGAAGTCCTTCGTTGCTGAACAATTTGCTGGCAGGCCGCGGAGCTACCAAGAGAAGACCACCGCTGCTCTCGAGATCCAACAGTGGATCGAGCAGAAGATCGCTTCAAATTTCTTCCAGAGACGACGAGAAGACCGTGAAAGTATGCGTACCGGAGAATCAGGTAAATCACGATGCGCTATACCGCGTGCTCGTATCTCTTCTGCGCTATCCCTTTATCCGCCTATCTTTCGAAAATACACTCTTTTATCATTTTCTAATGATAATAGTAATAATAATAATAATAATAGTAATAATAATAATAATAATAATAATAATAATAATAATAATAATAATAATAATAATCGTACGAGTCGTTCAGTTACATTAAGTTTGTTTCGACTTTCAGCTGGTGTCTGTATTTTTACGGGACGCTATGACCGTCGAGGAATTCCTTGCAAGCGCTTGTAATCGAAAGAATCTAAATCCGATGGAACATTTCGTTCGCGTAAAGAAACGGCGAGACATGGAAGATCACAACTATTTCGTACCGCATAGAACCGATTTGATAGAAACCTACGTGAGTATTTTACCTTCGATCGAAATAAATATCGTCTTAAGCGTAATCTTAAATCGTTGCGTTTCGACTCATATTTCAGTTGCATACGCATGAAATCGTCGAGGTTTGCGCGAAAATCTTGTATCAAGTAGAATTACAAAGGAACACCCTCGAGCAAATGTGGGGCTTTTCCGTGGAAGCAGAACTTATCGAGAATTCGGACAGACAGGACGAACTGTGCTGCTACGTTAGCAGAGTCGAAGATAAAAGTGTGGCGATGCAAAACGGTAAAGTACCCTTCTACATATGTACAATTATCCTCGATATTCTCTATATTCTATATTATCCTCGAAACTTTTCTTCTCGCTGTTGCTGTCGACTTTGTTATTACTATTATTCTTGTTGTTATTGTCGAAAATAATGATAATTCTTGATAATTCGACCATCGATATATCGGCCCTTCGACGCACGAGTAGTTCGATATACTCGCTTCAACAGCGAATCAATTAGTCGAGGCCAAGATATTGTCTCCTTCGTCCTCGTGTCGTCTAATTTGAGAACAAAGCTGCGATCCAGGAGGAAAAGCGAGAACGGTTGGCCTCGATAACGTTCTTTTTTTTCCCCACGTCCTACAGAATTGGCTATCGAATGCCATTGAAAACCATCGATTTTCTCCACGTATTTCACTCTCTATTGGCTGACGGAATTTGCGCGTGTTCGTACGTACTTCCCAAGTAAATCTGTAAATAAGTAAGCGAGCAAGTAACCAAGTACGTACGTTTACGCTTTAACGAAGCTATTAAGCATTGTACTCTCGATGCCTACTCGTTCGCGAGATTGTGCGAACGATAGAAATCGAAACCGGTCGCTCGTACGTTTCAGGAATCATCAAAGGCGACGAAATCATGGTGATCAACGGTGCCATAGTCAGCGATTTAGACATGATGTACTTGGAAAGCGTGTTGCAAGAAGAATTTGGCCTTTGCATGATGATGAGATCGTCTCGAACCGAACCACCGGATCTCACGGGCATAATGAGAGTTACCGACGACATTATCGAGAGCTTGGTTTGCCCACCGCCACCTTCAGATCCACCCGTCATAAGCGAAGAGATGATTTCCGGTTTGATCGTTCCGGCTCCTGGTTGGAGTAAGTCGACCAATCAATTCCCTGACGCGCATTCGTTCGAGACCCACGCATAAACGCTTTTCTCGATTCGTTCGTTTCCAGGCAAAGAAAGCATCGTGCAAGAGTGCGCATCTACCGCTCACTTGGAGAACGGCAAACAAACGTCCCGCACGAACTCGTTCGAAATTGAAAATCTACTTAAAACCGCGGAACAAGTGACGGGAATCTGTCGATCGCCCGGCGAAACCAGAAAATCTAGTCCTACGGGAAGCGTCGTTAGTTCGCATTCCCAAGCGTTAACGCCCAGCCGTCAGTTGAGCGATGCCGAAAAACTGAAAAAAGTGATTTTAGAATTGGTCGAAACCGAACGTACTTACGTGAAGGTGAATTTAGTTTTATACGCTTCGTACCAACCATAGTTTGAACCTACTATTTAAACTATCAATTATTATAATCGGTGATATTTGCAGAATTTGAACAATTTACTGGAGAATTACTTGGAGCCTCTTAAACGGGAAACTTTTCTATCGAACGCCGAGATAAACGCTCTGTTTGGAAACATTCAAGAGATCATTACGTTTCAACGACAATTCCTACAAAATCTCGATCACGCGATCGAAATGGAAGCCGATTTCCATAACTTTGACCATCCGAGTCAATTTAAGGTACGACACCTCTCGATTCCTCTCGATCTCCTATTACACGCTTGCGTCGTAATCGCGATCGTAACACGTGCATCGTATCGATATTGTTAAAGGGTGTCCTGTTTTCCATTGGAAGTGCCTTCTTGTACTACGTAAATCACTTCAAGTTGTACAGCTCGTTTTGTGCCAGCCACTCTAAAGCGCAAAAAGTTTTACATCCAAGTAAGTTCCAAGCACGATTCTTCGCTCTTCTCCTCTCTGGCTCTCTTTCACCTTCTTGTCGCCTTTCTATTTTCTATATTTTCTATATTTTCTATATTTTCTATATTATTTTCTATTTAATATTTTCTAAAGACGAAGGAAATCAAGCTTTACAAGAGTTCTTGCAAGCAAGAAATCCGAGGCAACAACACTCGTCGACCTTGGAATCGTACTTGATCAAACCTATTCAGAGGATAGTCAAGTATCCTTTGCTCCTGCAACAGCTTGGAAATCTTACCGACGAACGAAGCGATGAACGTCAACATTTGATCGGTAAGATACGCGTGTTCTCGTCTCGAGAGAATGTCGATCGATAATCGTTTATCCTCCTTGATTACAGAGGCTTTTAAAGGTATGGAGAAAGTGGCGGAACACATAAACGAGATGCAAAGAATTCACGAAGAATACGGAGCTATTTTCGACCACTTGTTCAGACAACATCAAAAATCTTGCAAACAGGTGAGAAAAAAGTCTCTTTTCTCGGCCGAACGCGAGATTTCTTGTTTCTAAAGGTATCGCGTCTTTCCATAGCCGATCGATTTAAGTCCAGGAGATTTGTTATATTACGGAGGCGTCGACTGGCTCAATATTTCCGATTTTCTCGGTAAAATAAAAAAAGGTCTCGAGTTGCACGCGATGTGTTTCGTTTTCAAATCGGCCGTCGTGTTTCTCTGTAAAGAAAGGCTGAGACAAAAGAAGAAGTTGATGGTAAGCTTTTATTGCCTCTCGTAACATCCTATTCGTGTTTAACCGTTTTTAACCGTTTTTAACCGTTTCTAACCGTTTTTAACCGTTTTTAACCGTTTTTAACCGTTTACATCGATCAGGGAGTTTCGATGAAAGCGAATTCCAGCGAAGTAGAAATAATTCGCTATCAAGTATTGATTCCCGTGACGGAAGTACAGGTTAGAGCTAGCTCGGCCAAGGACATGGAATCTCATTTTTTGTGGGAATTGATTCACTTACGAAGTCAATTGCAAAGGAGATCGGAGAAAGTATACGTGCTATCGAACAGGTAATACTCCTTGTTTTTCGCAGCTACCTACGGTCCCTCTCTGTAATAAATTCTATCCAAGTGATATTTTCTCGTTCGTTTAACGCGCAGCACCACGGAGTTTCGAAACGCGTTTCTGAGAACGATCCGTCAAATTATTCGGGAATCGGTTCGAAACATGAGCATACCGTCGACCAGACAGAATTTGAGTCAGCCACCGATCACGATTTCACCGCGAATGTCGACCGGACACGTGGAGAAATTCGAAAAACAGACGACGAGTCAGGGACAGAGCAACAACGGTGGAAATACGACGGGTGGCGGCGGGGTGTCGGTGCCGGTGGCCCCGTCGGTAGCGACGTCGTCGAAGAAAACGGTGAAGCCGCAATTGCTACCGACCTCGCACAACATCAAAAGGAAATACAGTCAATCGAAACAGACGATGGAACACGAAAGTTCCGAGGACAAGGACGCGGAGGACTCGAGCACGGTGAATCAACAGCAAACCGTCTTTCGTTCCAGGAGCAAAACCATAAGCGACACGTCCGGTAAGGGATCGGTCTAGTCTTTAACTCGTTTCAACCGATGGATGTATAAAAATAGTCGGTCTGTTGGTGGTAACGTAGGAGAGGTAAAGGTCGAAATGGATTCGGGAACAAAGTCCGAAGGCGAAGAAGACTCGCAAGCTTTTTTAGGTGAGAAGAAGGCGAACTTGGGTCGCACTCCGAATCATTTGACTTTGAGCACCACTTCGACAATTTCAGCAGGAAGTACGGGTAGTCAAGCCAGATTGATCCAGTCTTCCCACCAACCGGAAAATTATCAACCGATTACCGTCAAAGAACTCGGTAAGTTCCTTCCTTACCAGAATGACGTTTTTCTACGCTCGATTACGCTATCTAATCTATGCTGGAAATATTTGTCCGAAAATCGAAATTTCCTCAACTTGTCGCGATCTGCGCGAGTATTCGAAAGCGTGTAACGTTCTCGTTGTGTTGTCTCGAAGGTTCGCCGATTTGGAAACCACGGGAACTACCTTCGTTAGGAGAGTCAACGACGTTGCCGCGTAAGGGTAAGTCGGCCAGCGAGTTTGGAGACATAACGTCGTCCCATAGCGCATCCCGAAAGTCTCTGATAGAAATCAATAATTGTGCTCAACAATCTAACTGTAATAACCACGTTTAAGTTAAATAGATGTTAACCGATTACCAAAGTATCGAATTAAGTTTAAAAATCGTCAAATAAACCAAACAACTATTCGATTATCGCGTAAAGATACAGCGCGCTTGCCGCCCACGTGGAACGTTTTAACGCTGTGTTTCCATCCTTGTACTCTCGTTCTCATTCGTTTCGTCTTCCAAAAGCTACGTTATCGAACGTGCCACTTACTATTATATCGTCATCATTGCCATCATATCATCGTCGTCCTCCTAATCCTAATCCTAATCCTAATCCTAATCCTAATCCTAATCGTAATCGTAATCGTAATCGTAATCCTTATCCCCATCCCCGTTCTCATCCTCATCGTCACAGTTACCATCGTCATCGTCACTCCTGCTTTCTATGTACAACGGGCGATTCAATTGTTTAACAGGAGAGAAATTCGAAGAAGAAAGAGAACTTTGTTTTTAATGGGAATCAGTTTCGACGAAGAGAAAGAGAGAAAACGTTTCGATCGTTGCTACCGGGAAATTGAACAAAGAAGACGATTCGAACAATTACGTTTAACTACGTTCGCCGCTACTGGCAATCGTTAAATCGGGGACAAACTGCTCCGCTTGTTCGACTAGCAACGATAACGAGGAATAACGATTCGTTTCTAACAATAAGAAGTAATAAGCATCGAACAGAAAGCGTGCCACGACGATAGTGGAATATTGCGGTGTACCATCATTTCATTTCTTATGCCTACTACTCCAACGTTGTTGTGATTATGATTATTATTATTATTATTATTATTATTATTATTATTATTATTATTATTATTATTATCATCATTATTATTATTGTTGTTGTTGCGATTGTTGCCGTTGTTGTTGTTATCGTAGTATTTACCATCGCGCAATATTCGTGTGAAATTTATTCCAGTCCGACGGAATCGTGGTGTCGCGAGTATTCCAGACATGCGAATTGTTCTTCTCTACAATGTTTGCTCGCAATTAGAAAATCCATTGTTCGTTTTCGCTAGATTCTTACGGTCCGACGTAACCTTTTGTCGTATATTTTTTTTCTGCGTGGACGGCAATGCGACGATAAAACCTAATAAACTCTGTACATAATGTAACATTGATATTACCGATAGCGTCATTATTGTCGTCGTCGTCGTTATAACCATCACCGACCTTCGACGTCATCGGCAATCTTCGTTTCTGTCGTTAGTCATCCGCGATTCCTGATCCTTATCGTTGCTGCATACTCCTCTGTCGTTGTTACCATCGTTACCGTCATTAGTTTCGTCGTCGTTTTATTTATTATCGCAATTACTGGTCATTACCGACGACCAGTAGTTGTCGTATTTGCCATCACCATCACCATCACCATCACCATCACCGTCATCGTCATCGTGATCGTTATTACTTTCGTTATTGACATCGCTACTCTAGTCCTCGTCGACTATCGGTACCGTCGTATCGTCGTTGGCATTTCGCCATCTTCGTTCCTTTCATTACCTCCGTTACTTTGATCATCCTTCTTATCACCATCGTCGTCGTTGTCGTTACATTCGTCGTTGCGATTCTAACGTCGTTACCATTGTCGGTGATAAATCAAGACGAGACGTGTAAAACGTCGAAGAAAGGACACGACGACGTAACGATTAAACTTAGAGATTATATAAGAGTCTAATTATAAATAAGTTAGTTTAATAAAAAGTGTTATGCGCGCGCGTGCGTCGATAGTCGCGATCGTTCCGAAATGATTACGCGAACCTATGTATGTATGTCTTGTGGATGTAAAGAGGCGCGCGTTGCGTATCCGTGCATACGCGGGTATATGCACGTATACGTAGATGCGCTAATACATGTCGATACAGATACATTCGTATATATAGATGCGTATGCGTATACCTACATATGTACATACGCGCATCCTATCGAGGAAGACGATCTTCCACATGCCCGCTACGTTAATCGCCTTTCGAACTCGAACATTCTTGTCGTTATAGGAAATTTTATTTTTAATGTTGTTCAAGATACGACTAGTGATTAGAATGTCGAGTCCGAAAGTACAGACTCGATCGTGTCTGTCCTGGATCGGACAACCCGACGACTAGCTACGGCTAAGGCTACGGCGAACGAGAAGAAAGCGGAGGCGCGTACTTGCGATAAAGTCGCGACGTTGGAGAAAAAGCATCCACGTTTGAGAAACGAATAGGAAAAGATACGATTCGAGCAGCGGGACGGACGTTCGTTCGTGTGGAATATCGTCGTAACATCGACTAAATTAATACGACGGAAACTAAGAATACTCGTTTCGAAGAATGTGTATCGTTAACGATCGCTAACATATAAGTAAATACGATACTGACCGATCGATATTTGTAAATTAGAAAACAGAAAGTATATCTATATCGGTAATAGTTATATCTATATATGCATATATGTGTATATATTCGTCTATTTATATACATGGACGAATATTTGCAGCGAGTAACGGAATAGTATGTACCGTGTATGTGCGCGCGTGCGTGCTTCTTTCTTTCTTCCTGATTTTCTTTCTTTTATCTTTTATCTTTTATCTTTTATCTTTTATCTTTTATCTTTTATCGTCAGTTTTTCTTACAGACGCTTCTTTTCGGACATATTTAACGATCATTTCGAATCGTTCCACGTACGCGCATCTTACCTACATGTATGATACGTGTAGCAATATACGTGTACGTATATTGCTTTCTCGATAATCGTTTAGTGGATCGATCGTCGCGCATCGCGTTCCAAAAAGAAAAAGAAAAGAAAGAGAAGACGACGCGAAAGGGAGAAAAGAAAAGAGAAGAAGGAAAGGACGTACGATCAGGGAGAGATTATTTGTCGCGACGGCGCGGCGGAAGAACGGTTGAAAAGGAGCGCTCGCGAGATCGGAATTCGATAACGAAATGGTTAAACTGTGACGAATCGAAAAGATAAAAGCGATCGATGCGCTTATGATACGATAGGATACGACATTATCGCGTAAATCGATCGGTTTAGTCGTCTCGCACGTGTTCGAGCGTGTTTCCATGTTGCGACGCGAGAACAGGAGTCGACGAACTTTGTTCCGAATACTCGTTGAAAGATGTTCGTCCCGACGAAAACGAGAACGAATTGGCCATTCGCGTATCCTAGCATCGCGAACGTAAACGTGGAACGTAAACGTGGACTTATGTATGTATATGTACATGTGTATAGATATATACATACATAGATCGCGATGTCGTCGACATTGTCTACGGACAATTTGATCGATCGCCGTCGCCGTCGTCATCGTCGTCGAAATTGTCGTCGGATCGTTGGTAAATTAGGCGTTTATCTAGATTTGTCGAACTGCACGATCGATCGCGCGCAAAGTTCCTGAGTTTTCTTAGCCCGTTTACTGGACATTTGTAGGAGAGTGCAAATTACTCGAGTTAAGTACTACGCGAATCGAGTAGTAGGTGGAAGGTGGCGCATCGATCCATCCGCTTGTACCGTGACAGATTTAACGATCGACTAACGATCGACTAACGATCGACTAACGATCGACGAGCGGCGACGGTGAAGATAACCGGATTAAAGTCTGACGATGAACTTCAGTCGACAACGATTACACGCGTTAACGAGCAAACCCAACGTTCATCGAACCGCGCTAACAGACTTTTCCTCTGTTCGCGATACGTACATGTACGCGTCCTTCGTAACCGTCGATCCGCGGACCTTCGGATCATCCGCGAAACGATCGATACAGCGAGAATCGAACGATACTGACCGCTCTCCGAAACACTTCCTCTTCGATCGTTCGATCTTCCAAATATCCGACAGTATCGCGGTTACTCGATGCACAATCTTTTAAACGAATTTTCTGTTACCGCGACAAGTTGGCCGCACGTAAGAGAAACGAATCGAAAGGGGGCACACAGTGGGGGGAGGATTTGCAAAAACTTGAACGGAAGAATCGTTTGTATCGTTCGTACGCATGCCGATCAGTGGCGGTCGGCGGTGTACGCGTTTTTGGAATCGAAAGCATCGGGATCGGATAGGAAAGAGCTAGGAAGGTAACGAAATAGGCGTTCGCGCATCGGATCGCGAGATCGAAAGGAAATTCGTTGATGGCCGTGGCACAACGCGTTCGCGTACACTCACGCTCGTAACGCGTTGTTCGTTTCCTGATTCGATCACCCTTTTATATGTACATACATGTACGTATATGCGCACACCTGTCGCGTGTACACGCTGAATATAGGATTACACGTAGAAGCGCAGGATCGCACACGCGCGCATATACGCTAAATACGTACGTAGTAAGATATCGATTAACGTATAAAAGCGGAAGAAAAATAACGAGATACCTACATACCGGTTACTATAGATGTCGCACGTGAGAATTAAGAAATATCCGGAGAACCTTTTGTTGCTCGAATTACCGTATCATCTACTACGTATACGTGTACGCGTACGCGTAACGACAGAAGCGTTTACACGCGCACCGCGCGCGCACCAGAGCGCACCAGAGCTCACCAGAGCGCACCAGAGCGCACCAGAGCGCACCAAAGCGAGCGCGCACATCGATGCATCGTTGGTTAACGTGTACGTATGAAGTGTAAAGTTTAAGGCAACGCGAGTGTACGAATGCGCGCGTGGACGAGCGCGCGCGTGCGCGTGCTAATGCGATAGGGGGTGTACGCGCGCGCTCGTGCGTATAACAATTTTATCGTATAAATTCTGTCGAGGCATGCCTCCGAGCAAGAGTCAAATTTTTCTTTTTTCTATAGCCAAAGTAACTTACTTTTCCAACATGCTTCTCCTTTTCGCTGGCAACTCGTATTCCGATAGCGACTACTTTCGACGGAAACGCAACGAAACGAAACGAACGGAACGTGAGTTATATATATATATATATATATATATGTATATTCGATTGAATACATTCAGACTCGACGAGAGACGGACGCCGCGTTTCGATATAAGCGATTTATTTTGAAGGATCATCGAATAATTTGCCAAGTTTTCGACGTTCCGTGCACTTACTGGTTCACTCGTATCTGACAATCAATGAAAAATTCAGATCGGTATTTTTCCTCTTTTAACTAACGGCGTGTGTGAGCGGAGGAATAAAGGAGCGAGCGAAAATCACGGCGAAATAATGGAGGTAACGCGGAGAGATGCGCGACAAGATGGTTATACCGCGTACATACATAGGCACAGCGTATCGAGACGTTTCGGAAAAGAACAGATTTGTCGGCTGCTCGATGCGAACGATCGAGAGAAACTGAAAGCGATCGTGCCACTCTAGCTCGGAGACGTATCCCAATAGTTGGCCTAGCGACGAGTTTCATATTTTTCGCCCCGGTTGCAGTGATTCGTCGAATGTTTATCATCTATATTATATTATATATATATAATTATTGACACTCTCCACAAATTTTATTAATATAAACTTTATCGCTACCGTTGAACGTAATATACTTAAATTATGACGATGACAATTTCGGTATCGTTGCGGGCACCGAATATATCGAAGAAAAGGGAAAATCGAATATACCGAAAGAAATTCGAATCGCTAGAAAATGGAAGGAGAACGTGGTTAGAGCGTGTGTCCGAGATAGAGAGAAAGAGAGAGAGAGAATGGCCGTGAGAGACAGCGAGAACGCGCTCTGTTGGAAGATCGTGACGAAAGAGGAGAAAAGAAATTGAAAACGAAGAGAAGGAAAAAAACGAGAAAAAAACGAGAAAAAAACGAGAAAAAAAAGAAAGAAAGAAAGAAAGAAAGACCCTTTTTGCGTGTCCGTGAACGCAAAAATTTTAGATGGTCGATAGAATTCTACGATATAAGCGGGAATAGCATATAAATTCGAAGGAAGGTGGGACGAAGTTTCAAGGTGATTACGTTAAAGCGAAGAAAAAATTAGAATAAAGTAACGATGTAACGAATCTGTTCGTGTTCTTTTCCTTTCTTGGATATCGTCGCGCATATCGTCGCGCGTATCGTACCCACTTGGGGCTGGAACGCCGCGCGCCAGTCGACCAACCTGCTCGTTCATTTCTTTCTAATTACTAATCCGTAATTGCGACTACGTTTCTGCTTTCGTCGTTGTTGTTCCTCGGTTTTGCGAAAACCTTTCAAACTAATCCGTTTGTACGATCATCGAAATGACTTCATTAAAATATGATTATCCAATGCGAAATATGATTTCCAACCACATTCCATTAAGACGTAAATCGCGGCGTAAGACCCTGATAATCCTGCGAGAACGCGAAGCTTTGGAAACAGAAATGATAGAAGAAAGATAGATAAATAACTAGAGAGAGATAGAGAGAGAAATTTATCATTTCGTTTCGTTTCGTTTCGTTTCGTTTCGTTTCGTAATCGAGTTCGAACTAGATACCGATAAGCCGCAGGTGTGCAGACCACGAATGATCTAGCAGCTGTTGATTATCATGATCATGCGACAGAGCCAGTTTTTTTCTTCCTTTTCGCATCTTGTCACGATCACTCGATAACGCGATAACAGTTATAATTCGATCGAAGAAATTGGAGATCGCGTTATTGCGCGAACGACGATTCCACGGGGTTGACGGTCGAGAACGCGATACGTTTCTTACTCATAACGGTGACGATTCGATACGGGTTTCGGTTTGGATCCAGGGCTAAGATAACGATTCTTGTCTCGAATCGGTCGAGTCGATAGAAATACCCGAGAGCCGGTAGCAACCGTTCCACTGTGCTCCGATGTACTCGTACACCGTACGAGAGCGAAGAAAAGGAACAAGACTCTACAAGATTGTACAACGGTAGAGAATAGCATTGGTAAAATGAATCTCGTCGCGTTCTTGTCGTTCGCGCTGTACCAAGCGTTCGCGTTGACGAATGCCGAGGAAAAATACGCTTGCGTGTGGTACGGAGACTGTGGCGTATCGGGCGGCGTGCATCGAACGTGCGCCTACGACGGTCCACCCCAGCTCATCGACAACTCGACAGCGCAACAGCGTTTGCGCGCTAAATGTCCGCAATATTTCGAAAATACGGGTAAGCTTTCTTCTCGCGTCTATCCTCTTCTTCTTCTCGTTCCTTTCCTTCCGTCGTGCGTTGGTTGCCACTTGACGTAGAAGCACCAATGTTTCAGATCCGAGCGGACCGGCATTGTGTTGCGACGCCGACAATATCGATACGATGGTCACGCAAATGAACATGGCCGATGGTATCTTTGGCAGGTGTCCAACGTGCGTAACAAATTTCTATAAACTTATATGCGATTTGAGCTGCAGCCCCGAACAGAGTCGATTCCTGCGAGTGTTGAAGACCGCCGAAAATTCGGAAGGCAAAAGCTACGTGACAGAAGTCGAGGTAAGATCGAGGTAATTTAACATTTAAAGGGATTTTAAAGATTTTAAACTGTGCGTTCAACTGTACGTTTACTGTACGTTTTAGGTATATATCGCCGAGCAGTACATGAACGATACTTACGATTCCTGCAAGAGTGTCGTTAATCCAACGAGCGGCGGTTTAGCCATGGATATGGCTTGCGGCGAGCACGGAGCCAGCAGATGTACGCCAAAATTGTAAGTTAGATTTTAATCGACGGATCGAACGGATCGAACGGATCGAACGGATCGAATGCTCGATGCTTACAGATGGTACGAGTATCAAGGCGATCCCGACGCTAATACCTTCATTAGCTTCCGAATGATTTACAAACATTCCGCGAACGGCTCGCTGGAATTGTGGAACCAGCCGGCGAAAGCGTGCAACGAATCGTACGGCGTAAGTTCAATCCTACCTGTACATACATATAACGTATAGCTGTAGAACGAAAACGTATCGACAGGATTCGTTAGCGTGCAGCTGCGTCGATTGTCCTGCGGCCTGTCCCCTACTCCAGTTATTGGAACTCGATTCTGGTTTCCTCATTTTCGGATACAACGGCTACGGAATATTGGCGGGCATTCTGGCTGTCCTGTTCGTCGCGTCCGCGACAGTAGCTTATGGGATTTCGAAAAAAATATCCCATTTCGGTACGCTATTTCATGGCCGATACCCGAAGATCGAAAGCAACATTTCGAGATCGTAATTCGTAAAAAGTTACAGACGTTCCCGAGAAGAAGCAGGAAAAGAACGACAGATCGGTCGAACGACATCGAGCAAAATGGTACTTTCTCCCCTGGACTAAATTTCACGACGCGTTTCACGTATTTTTTTCAGCTTGGGGCAAAGGTAGGAATCACACGGGCCAGAATTCGATCGATTCCGATCCAACGACTCCTACTCTAATACAACTAGTAATGCAACTGTAATACAACTGTAATTTCACAGCGTTCGCGAAATATCCGCTCGTTGTATTGTTCGCGTCTTCTTACGTGTTGCTGGGATTCAGCTACGGCATCCAGTACCTCTCTATAACGAGCGATCCGATCGAAATTTGGGCGGCGCCAACCAGCAGAGCCAGACTCGAAAAAGATTACTTCGATTCGCGTTTTCAACCTTTCTACAGAACCGAACAGATTTACGTGAAATCCGTCGGACTGGACAAGGTAAAAAATCGAGTTTGCTCGTTAGACGCGAAACCTTCGAATCGTATCCGATTTCAGGTCGCTCACAACACGTCGAACGGTCTCCTCGAATTCGGACCAGTCTTTAACAAGGAATTTCTACTGGCAGTCTACGATCTCCAGAACAAGGTGCTCCGAGTAAGTGTACAACCGCGTAAGTAACCAAGATCGTTCGCGATCGTTTGTGATTTTCGACTTTTCGATCGTTGCAGCTTGGACAAGACGACGGAGAAGGCTTGGAGCATATATGTTACGCCCCGGTTCGAAGCGACTTTACCGGACCCGTTACTCTCGATCTGTGCACGGTGCAAAGCGTATGGGGATATTTTCAAAACGATCTCGACCGTTTCAACCAAACGATCCAGTCCGATTCCTACGAAATTAATTATTTGGATCAACTGTACGCGTGCGCCCAGTAAGTATACTCTTCTGTGTGGCCAATGTACATGACACGTATAATAATACCCATAATTTCGCGTGACGCCCGCAGGAATCCGTTCAATCCCGGATGTTTGGCACCGTACAAGGGCCCTGTTCTGCCCGCGTTAGCCTACGGAGGATTTCTTCGGGAGAACGAATTCAATTACGACTCGAACGATTACATCGAAGCGACGGGACTGATACTGTCGTTTCTGGTGAAAAACTCGCTGAACGAATCGGTGCTCGAATCGACGCGCAAATGGGAACAGCGGTACGAGACGAAATCAACCGCTCGTCGTTTCATCCGACAAATTTCATTTATCTGCATATAGAAATATTCTGTTCGTCAGATTTATCGATTTCATGGAAGAGTGGAACGCGAACGAACGGCCGCAATTTATGGAGGTTGCCTATACCACGGAAAAGTCGATTCAGGACGAGTTGGAACGATCCTCGAAGGCCGAAACCTCGACGGTGCTTTACAGCTACGTGTGCATGTTCGTTTACGTCGCGTTCGCGCTCAGCAAGCTGAAACGTTCCATCAAAGAATATCTCGTAAGTTTGCCCGCTAAACTACTTTAGCGTTATAAACAACTTTCTGTAACTGGTTCTATAAATTTTAGGCGAACAGTAAAATGATGATCAGCATCGGCGGAGTGCTGATAGTAATAGCCTCTGTGGCCTCTTCCATCGGCGTGTTCGGCTACATCGGAGTACCCACCAGCCTGCTTACGATCGAGGTAAGCTTACGCTTCTCTCTATTCTATAGATTCGATGCCGTGTATCCTGTAATCCCGTTCTAGGTAATTCCGTTCTTGGTATTGGCCGTGGGAGTGGACAATATATTTATTTTGATTCAAACGCACGAGAGAAATCCGAAACATGGCCAAGAATCGATACCTGATCATATCGGAAGAATCATGGCAAAAGTTGGCCCATCGATGTTGCTTACCAGTACTTCCGAATGCCTCTGTTTCCTGATCGGTAATAGTTCGAATCGAAGCAGTTGTCGGTTGCTTGCAACTCGCGTGTCATTTCTCTGAAACGCTTACAGGAACGTTGTCCTCGATGCCGGCGGTAAACACCTTCGCCCTCTACGCCTCCTTGTCCATTTTCATCAATTTCCTTCTACAAATGACGGCTTTCGTTAGTCTGATGGCACTGGACGAGCAACGATTCGAGGTAAGAAAATATCCGAATAGCTTCTTAACGAATATCTAGTCGCCTTCACGAATCGTTTCAGAACAATCTCTCGGATTTGTTGTGCTGCGTGAAAACGAATAAACTGGATACCGCGGAGGAGCAGGACTTTGGTTTGGTGCACGCGATATTTCAGCGATTTTATACGCCGTGCCTGATGAAAACGCCGGTCAGAATAACCGTATTGGTCGTGTTCTTCGTCGCTCTCGTCGCGCACCTCGTGCTCTTGCCAAACATCGCAATCGGTTTGGATCAACAGCTCTCGATGCCCGAAGATTCTTACGTTTTGAAATATTTTCAGGTAACGCTAACTCGTTCCTTTCCTATCCGAGTTCGTATCGAGTTTCCGAACGTTATCGATTCTAGTTTATGGACGATCTATTGTCGATGGGTCCGCCCGTGTACTTCGTGGTCACTCCTGGCCTCAACTATAGCCGCAGGAACGTTCAAAACGTAATTTGCGGCGGCCAAGGATGCAACACCGACTCCCTTTATACGCAGATCCATTCGGCAGCCAAACAACCGGACACGTTCGTACAATATTCTTTCCTTTTCTCTTCTCTACGGTGCACGTTGCACTCAACCGATCCCCGTTACAGATCGTACATGTCGAAATCCTCTTCGTCTTGGATCGACGATTACATAGATTGGTCAGGGATCGACAGTTGCTGCAAATTCTTTCGAAACAATCAGTCCTTTTGTCCGCATACGGAACGTATGTTTCAAGTTCAGTAAAGTCTCGCCTTTCCTGCTCGCCGATCTTTCTATTTACCGGCCCGATAAACGTCCGTTACAGATACTTGCGGTCCATGCGACGTACGTTTCGACGGTTCTCGACCGGACGAATACAGTTTCCGCAAATACTTGCCGTACTTCCTGCAAGACGTTCCGGACGAGAATTGCGCGAAAGCTGGACGAGCCACTTACCTGGACGTAAGATTCGCCTACCTACCTACCTACGTGTCGTATATCCGAATCCTAACCACGCATTTCGCCAACTTACAGGCAATTAATTACTACGTCGATCAACACGGGCTAACGGATGTCGGCGACAGCTACTTCATGGGATATCATACTCCGATGAAAAGGTCGAGCGATTGGTACGAATCGCTGAAATCGTCTCGAACGATCGCCGATAACGTTACGAGGATGATAAACGAGAATCGTTTAACCGACCAGAGCATAACCGTGTTTCCATACAGGTGCGTGTCGCCGTGTACGTTCGGAAGAATCCGTGAATCGAAAATCCGACATTAGCCAAACTCCTAAAGCAATTCGTTTGCAGCGTCTTTTACGTATACTACGAGCAATACCTCACGATTTGGCGAGAAACGTTATCCTCCTTGGGTTTGTCTCTCTGCGTCATTTTCCTGACGACCATCCTTTTCACCGGATTCTCGCTGTTCTCGGCGATAACGGTGGTGCTTACGGTATTCATGATCGTCGTAAACATCGGTGGTCTCATGTATTGGTGGAACATCGAACTGAACGCGGTGTCTCTCGTCAATTTGGTAATGGTACGTTCGAACGATACTAAGCGAGAACGTTCATCTCGTACGCGTTCTCACGTTCCTTACGTTCGTTACGTTCGTTACGTTCGTTACGTTCGTTCCGTTCGTGTTGCAGGCAGCCGGTATATCGGTGGAGTTTTCCAGTCACATGATACATTCTTACTTGACATCTACGTCGAGTACTAGGGTCGAGCGTGTGTCCGAAATACTGAACAGAATGGGAAGTTCGGTAAGCGAGCGCGTATCCAACCAACTGTTGTTCTCGTTTAACGCGGTTCTCTTTTGTTTCAGGTTTTCTCCGGCATCACGTTGACGAAAATTATCGGAATTCTGGTATTGGCATTCTCCAAAACTCAGATCATCCAAGTATTTTATTTTAGGATGTACTTGGGTATCGTGATTTTTGGCGCTGTTCACGGCTTAATATTTTTGCCCGTCTTGCTAAGTTTCATAGGTAAGGCGACACGCGCTTAAAGTGTTCCTCTTTCGCTGTACGATCATACGATCCGTCACGTTGAAATTTTACAGGTCCTGAGAAAGCGTGACAGAAGCTGGATCGAGCCAGAGCCGAGAGACAAGGGCAAAGGGAAGGAAGCGATCCCCGACTAACGATCAGCGAACAGAAAATATCATCGGTCTAATTGAACCGTTCTTCCGACCCGTACAATAGTATTATTGTTATCGTTAGTACAACTATTGCTATTATAAAAATGTAGTACCTGTTTATAAAAATATAGTATTCAAACACACATGTGTATGTTTCAATCGAATTCCGCTGATCACTTTGATATACGGAATAAGTAACACGAGCATTTCAATTCGAATTGCTTGGCAAGAAACGCTGACGCGGAAAACAACGCGACCGTACGTTACGTTAATATTAACAACAATGTGGACGTTGTCTTAGCGAATCTGGAGAATTTATACATTTAAAATGTACGCAATCGTGAATCGAATGACAGAAAACTACTTCATTAGTGAATTGCGCATATATACATTAACGTCCTTGCACAATCGAAATCTGAGTAAAAATCATATTTACGATTAAAGCGGCATAGCGATTTCATTTGTAAGACATATAAAGAATAAACTATTCGTGTACAACAGAAAGCATCTTGGCGACATTGTTTAAAGAATTTCGAATTTTGGCCGCGCTAACGGTGAAAAAATAACGCTGACGTCATCTATCGGCGGATGATGGAACAACGAAAATAGAAAATTACGATTTTCTGCTTAATTAGGGATATTTTCGATTTTCCGAGGTCGTAAAACTACTCTACGACCTCGATATAACTGAAAAAGTGTCGTTACAGTACGCCAAAAGCACTGGAAAAGACAATAAAAAATACAGCATTTTATGGGCCACAAAAAGTCCAGCCATCAAGCGGTGGGCAGCGGAACTACGGATAATGGAAATTATCGATTTTCGATAGTAGCGCCATCTAGCGGACGGTTATCAGGGGCGCAGAAAAATAACATGTAGCGCGCATGCGCGCCACTCACGCATGCGTACTATACGCGAGACTACTGCGCATGCGTGGCCCTGACGCATGCGCGTTCTACACCTGCTTACGGCGCATGCGCGTTTCTTACGCATGCGCATTCTGCACATGCTTACAGCGCATGCGCGATTCTTACGCATGCGCATTCTGTACATGCCTACTGCGCGTGCGCGACCCTGACGCATGCGTACTGTAAGCGTGCCCACTACGCATGCGCATTCTGCACATGCTTACAGCGCATGCGCGATTCTTACGCATGCGCATTCTGTACATACCTATTGCGCGTGCGCGACCCCGACGCATGCGTACTGTAAGCGTGCCCACTACGCTTGCGCGATTCTTACGCATGCGCATTCTGTTCATGCCTATTGCGCGTGCGCGACACTGACGCATGCGTACTGTAAGCGTGCCCACTACGCATACGCATTCGGTACATGCCTATCCTACGTGCGCACCCTACACGAATGCGCGGTGTGTCAATACCATTTTGCGCACGCGCAGTAAACAGTAAACAATTTTGATATGCTAGAAAATATGTTGCCCAAGATCCGCCACCATCTCGTGAAAACCTTGACCCCCTGCGCAGTCCTAAACTGTTAATGATAGAAATGCGCAGTAGCAAGACTGTTATGAAAATAATCGCGGATCCTGGCCAACAAATTTTTCAACAAGTCAAAATTGCTCCGATTCGAAAAGTAATTACGTCATCAATGAGAATGCATAATTTGACCTTTCTGGGTTAAGCCTCTTTGTAAAAAATTTACTGCGCATTTCTAGCTGCAACGGTTTCGGACTGCGCAGGGGGTCAAAGTTTTCAAAAAATAATTCCGGATCCTGGCCAACAAATTTTTCATCAAGTCAAAATTGCTCCGATTCGAAAACTAATTACGTCATCATTGAAAGTGCATAATTTGACCTTTCTCGGTTAAGCCTCTTTGTAAAAAATTTACTGCGCATTTCTAGCTCCAGCGGTTTCGGACTGCGCAGGGGGTCAAAGTTTTCAAAAAATAATTCCGGATCCTGGCCAACAAATTTTTCATCAAGTCAAAATTGCTCCGATTCGAAAAGTAATTACGTCATCAATGAGAATGCATAATTTGACCTTTCTGGGTTAAGCCTCTTTGTAAAAAATTTACTGCGCATTTCTAGCTCCAGCGGTTTCGGACTGCGCAGGGGGTCAAAGTTTTCAAAAAATAATTCCGGATCCTGGCCAACAAATTTTTCATCAAGTCAAAATTGCTCCGATTCGAAAAGTAATTACGTCATCAATGAGAATGCATAATTTGACCTTTCTGGGTTAAGCCTCTTTGTAAAAAATTTACTGCGCATTTCTAGCTCCAACGGTTTCGGACTGCGCAGGGGGTCAAAGTTTTCAAAAAATAATTCCGGATCCTGGCCAACAAATTTTTCATCAAGTCAAAATTGCTCCGATTCGAAAACTAATTACGTCATCATTGAAAGTGCATAATTTGACCTTTCTGGGTTAAGCCTCTTTGTAAAAAATTTACTGCGCATTTCTAGCTCCAGCGGTTTCGGACTGCGCAGGGGGTCAAAGTTTTCAAAAAATAATTCCGGATCCTGGCCAACAAATTTTTCATCAAGTCAAAATTGCTCCGATTCGAAAAGTAATTACGTCATCAATGAGAATGCATAATTTGACCTTTCTGGGTTAAGCCTCTTTGTAAAAAATTTACTGCGCATTTCTAGCTCCAACGGTTTCGGACTGCGCAGGGGGTCAAAGTTTTCAAAAAATAATTCCGGATCCTGGCCAACAAATTTTTCATCAAGTCAAAATTGCTCCGATTCGAAAACTAATTACGTCATCATTGAAAGTGCATAATTTGACCTTTCTGGGTTAAGCCTCTTTGTAAAAAATTTACTGCGCATTTCTAGCTCCAGCGGTTTCGGACTGCGCAGGGGGTCAAAGTTTTCAAAAAATAATTCCGGATCCTGGCCAACAAATTTTTCATCAAGTCAAAATTGCTCCGATTCGAAAAGTAATTACGTCATCAATGAGAATGCATAATTTGACCTTTCTGGGTTAAGCCTCTTTGTAAAAAATTTACTGCGCATTTCTAGCTCCAACGGTTTCGGACTGCGCAGGGGGTCAAAGTTTTCAAAAAATAATTCCGGATCCTGGCCAACAAATTTTTCATCAAGTCAAAATTGCTCCGATTCGAAAACTAATTACGTCATCATTGAAAGTGCATAATTTGACCTTTCTGGGTTAAGCCTCTTTGTAAAAAATTTACTGCGCATTTCTAGCTCCAACGGTTTCGGACTGCGCAGGGGGTCAAAGTTTTCAAAAAATAATTCCGGATCCTGGCCAACAAATTTTTCATCAAGTCAAAATTGCTCCGATTCGAAAACTAATTACGTCATCATTGAAAGTGCATAATTTGACCTTTCTCGGTTAAGCCTCTTTGTAAAAAATTTACTGCGCATTTCTAGCTCCAGCGGTTTCGGACTGCGCAGGGGGTCAAAGTTTTCAAAAAATAATTCCGGATCCTGGCCAACAAATTTTTCATCAAGTCAAAATTGCTCCGATTCGAAAAGTAATTACGTCATCAATGTGAATGCATAATTTGACCTTTCTGGGTTAAGCCTCTTTGTAAAAAATTTACTGCGCATTTCTAGCTCCAACGGTTTCGGACTGCGCAGGGGGTCAAAGTTTTCAAAAAATAATTCCGGATCCTGGCCAACAAATTTTTCATCAAGTCAAAATTGCTCCGATTCGAAAACTAATTACGTCATCATTGAAAGTGCATAATTTGACCTTTCTGGGTTAAGCCTCTTTGTAAAAAATTTACTGCGCATTTCTAGCTCCAGCGGTTTCGGACTGCGCAGGGGGTCAAAGTTTTCAAAAAATAATTCCGGATCCTGGCCAACAAATTTTTCATCAAGTCAAAATTGCTCCGATTCGAAAACTAATTACGTCATCATTGAAAGTGCATAATTTGACCTTTCTGGGTTAAGCCTCTTTGTAAAAAATTTACTGCGCATTTCTAGCTCCAGCGGTTTCGGACTGCGCAGGGGGTCAAAGTTTTCAAAAAATAATTCCGGATCCTGGCCAACAAATTTTTCATCAAGTCAAAATTGCTCCGATTCGAAAACTAATTACGTCATCATTGAAAGTGCATAATTTGACCTTTCTGGGTTAAGCCTCTTTGTAAAAAATTTACTGCGCATTTCTAGCTCCAGCGGTTTCGGACTGCGCAGGGGGTCAAAGTTTTCAAAAAATAATTCCGGATCCTGGCCAACAAATTTTTCATCAAGTCAAAATTGCTCCGATTCGAAAACTAATTACGTCATCATTGAAAGTGCATAATTTGACCTTTCTCGGTTAAGCCTCTTTGTAAAAAATTTACTGCGCATTTCTAGCTCCAGCGGTTTCGGACTGCGCAGGGGGTCAAAGTTTTCAAAAAATAATTCCGGATCCTGGCCAACAAATTTTTCATCAAGTCAAAATTGCTCCGATTCGAAAACTAATTACGTCATCATTGAAAGTGCATAATTTGACCTTTCTGGGTTAAGCCTCTTTGTAAAAAATTTACTGCGCATTTCTAGCTCCAGCGGTTTCGGACTGCGCAGGGGGTCAAAGTTTTCAAAAAATAATTCCGGATCCTGGCCAACAAATTTTTCATCAAGTCAAAATTGCTCCGATTCGAAAACTAATTACGTCATCATTGAAAGTGCATAATTTGACCTTTCTCGGTTAAGCCTCTTTGTAAAAAATTTACTGCGCATTTCTAGCTCCAGCGGTTTCGGACTGCGCAGGGGGTCAAAGTTTTCAAAAAATAATTCCGGATCCTGGCCAACAAATTTTTCATCAAGTCAAAATTGCTCCGATTCGAAAACTAATTACGTGATCATTGAAAGTGCATAATTTGACCTTTCTGGGTTAAGTCTCTTTGTAAAAAATTTACTGCGCATTTCTAGCTCCAACGGTTTCGGACTGCGCAGGGGGTCAAAGTTTTCAAAAAATAATTCCGGATCCTGGCCAACAAATTTTTCATCAAGTCAAAATTGCTCCGATTCGAAAACTAATTACGTCATCATTGAAAGTGCATAATTTGACCTTTCTCGGTTAAGCCTCTTTGTAAAAAATTTACTGCGCATTTCTAGCTCCAACGGTTTCGGACTGCGCAGGGGGTCAAAGTTTTCAAAAAATAATTCCGGATCCTGGCCAACAAATTTTTCATCAAGTCAAAATTGCTCCGATTCGAAAAGTAATTACGTCATCAATGAGAATGCATAATTTGACCTTTCTGGGTTAAGCCTCTTTGTAAAAAATTTACTGCGCATTTCTAGCTCCAACGGTTTCGGACTGCGCAGGGGGTCAAAGTTTTCAAAAAATAATTCCGGATCCTGGCCAACAAATTTTTCATCAAGTCAAAATTGCTCCGATTCGAAAACTAATTACGTCATCATTGAAAGTGCATAATTTGACCTTTCTGGGTTAAGCCTCTTTGTAAAAAATTTACTGCGCATTTCTAGCTCCAACGGTTTCGGACTGCGCAGGGGGTCAAAGTTTTCAAAAAATAATTCCGGATCCTGGCCAACAAATTTTTCATCAAGTCAAAATTGCTCCGATTCGAAAACTAATTACGTCATCATTGAAAGTGCATAATTTGACCTTTCTGGGTTAAGCCTCTTTGTAAAAAATTTACTGCGCATTTCTAGCTCCAACGGTTTCGGACTGCGCAGGGGGTCAAAGTTTTCAAAAAATAATTCCGGATCCTGGCCAACAAATTTTTCATCAAGTCAAAATTGCTCCGATTCGAAAACTAATTACGTCATCATTGAAAGTGCATAATTTGACCTTTCTGGGTTAAGCCTCTTTGTAAAAAATTTACTGCGCATTTCTAGCTCCAACGGTTTCGGACTGCGCAGGGGGTCAAAGTTTTCAAAAAATAATTCCGGATCCTGGCCAACAAATTTTTCATCAAGTCAAAATTGCTCCGATTCGAAAACTAATTACGTCATCATTGAAAGTGCATAATTTGACCTTTCTGGGTTAAGCCTCTTTGTAAAAAATTTACTGCGCATTTCTAGCTCCAACGGTTTCGGACTGCGCAGGGGGTCAAAGTTTTCAAAAAATAATTCCGGATCCTGGCCAACAAATTTTTCAACAAGTCAAAATTGCTCCGATTCGAAAAGTAATTATTTTCAAGCAAATCAAAATTGTTTACTTTTTACTGCGCGTGCGCAAAAAGGTATTCACACAGTGCGCATGCGTGTGGGGTGCGCACGCGCAAAAGGCATGTACGCAATGCGTATGCGTAAGAGGCGCGCACGCGCAGTAAGCAGGTGCAGAACGCGCACGCGTCAGCGGCGCGCATGCGTAGTGAATACGCTTACAGTACGCATGCGTCAGATTCGCGCACGCGCAATAGGAATGTATGGAATGCGCATGCGTAAGAGACGCGCATGCGCAGTAAACATGTGTAGAACGCGCATGCGTCTAGGCCACGCATGCGCAGTGGTCTCGCGTATAGTACGCATGCGTGAATGTTGCGCATGCGCACTACATGCTACTTTTCCGCGACCCTGATACCCGGCCGCTAGATGGCGCTACTTTCAAAAATCGAAAATTTCGATTGTTATAGTTCCGCCGCCCACCCGCTAGATGGCTACACTTTTTGTTGCCCATAAAATGCTGTATTTTTTATTTTCTTTTCCAGTGCTTTTGGCGTGCTGTAAGGACACTTTTTCAGTTATATCGAGGTCGTAGAGTAGTATTACAACCTCGGAAAAGCAAAAACATCTTTATTTTGACAGATAATCGTAATTTTCTATTTTCGTAGTTCCACCATCCGACAATAGATGGCGCTACGTGTACTGTCTTCTTTCGAATTTCGTAAACGATCGACGCTGTATGGTAAGACTTTCTGAATTTACTAGTTGCTCTGAATGTGTTCTTTGTTGGCCATGAATTAATTTCGCAGTATAATGTCGAAGGCAAAAATATCCGCGGAATGGAGGAAACGTGTCAAATCCGAATATATGCGTTTGCGACAAATGAAACGTTACAAGCGCGCGGACGAAGTGAAAATAGCTTGGAATCAAAATCGGAAGGTTATGTCTGGTTAGTAAACTGCCCTTATTATCTTCCCTATTCAATGAAAAATTTTAAATAGGCGAGTATCGTGCAAATTGCAATCGTCTTGTTCCGTATATGCGCAAACACCGTTAAAACTTTCTTAAATTCGCTTGTTTCTTTCGCTAGCGAAACTAGAGGAAGAAAATTGCTTGATCGATTTGGTAGTTTTCTTACGTTTGCCTGTAATAAAATCGTAAAAAAGAAAGAAGCTTACTAGAGAGAAGGAGAAAATTTTGGTGGTTTGCGTATACGCGACAAATCCAGCACACTAACGCGTTAATGGTCACGTTCGATCAATTGTATGATCAGAGCTGTTGGTGTTCGAGCAAAAACGATGGACCGATGGAAAGGCAATGTGGTTGGCGATGCAGGATATCCCAGCTCACGTGTCGTGCATGAAGAAGGCAGAAGTGACCAGTTCCGACGGGGACATTCAAAGCTGTCCGGTTAAAATAATCAATGCTGTCACTCCTATACCGACCATGTATACCTGGGCACCGATACAACAAAATTTCATGGTCGAAGATGAAACCGTTCTACATAATATACCCTACATGGGGGATGAAATTTTAGATCAAGACGGCACATTCATAGAGGAATTGATAAAGAATTACGACGGAAAGGTAGCAAATTGAAATGGCAGAGTAGTTTTTTAAGAATCAAGACAAGTATTAATCGTCGCTTAAACATTAGGTTCACGGAGACAGAGAATCCGGTTTCATGGATGATTCTATTTTTGTGGATCTGGTGAACGCTTTGGTGCAGTACGAAAGAGAAGACAAAGACAAAGAGCAGACGAAGAAGGGTAAAGAAAAAGACGAGATTAAGGAGAAAGATAAGGATAGGAAGGATATCGCTAAGGCGGAAACGAAGAACGACAAATTGTCGGAAGATGGTAAAACAATAAACGATAAAAATAATCCGTTTCCGTCCATGCACATATTTAACGTAAGTAAGGCTGTTCGAATGCTCGATCCTTGTTTTTGTCTCGCTCGCGGTGGTCACGATGTTTCGCGATTTCAGGCAATATCCAGTATGTTCCCTGGTAAGGGTAGGCCGGAAGAATTAAAAGAAAAGTACATCGAACTGACGGAGAGGTCGGACCCGAACGTCTTACCGCCAGAATGCACTCCGAACATCGACGGAGCGAACGCGAAAAGCGTACCCAGAGAACAGACGATGCACTCGTTTCACACTCTCTTCTGTCGAAGATGTTTCAAATACGACTGCTTCCTTCATCGTGAGTATATAGAAAGGGTAACGACCGCGGGCTTTTTTTCAATCTCGATCACGCGTTTTTGGTTTCCTCGCGAATACTTGTACCGAGATATCGGTAAACGGTCATACCGTTACTTTAAATCGACGCAACATCCGTTGATCACAATCATTTATAATTACTGATTTATTGTAGCAGCCAGGGGAGCGTCGCCGCCAGGTAAACAACCACACTGCATACAAACGTGATCATTTTATTCGAACGAATGCTTCTTTCTTACTTTCTCCCATTGTCTTTCCGTTTCTCTCCTGTTTCATCTTACTTTCTTCGTTCCTGTCTTATTTACTCGCTTCACCAGCGGAACAAACGACACCTAGTAGATACTTGTTCGTTCGCTCCTCTCTCCTCGTTCTTCGTTTCCCATCATTTCGTCATTCGAAGCATTTCGTTTAGATGCTAGTTTTATCGTGAAATCTCAATCGTTACCCGTAGGGCTTCAGGTCTGTCATCCAGGACCAAATTTGCAGAAACGCAAAGGACCGGATCTAAAACCGTTCTCTGAACCGTGCGGAACGGAATGTTACATGCATTTGGTAAACGACTTGGCAAAATGTACTCGATAGTTCGGCGAACATGATTGCGGCAATGATTGTTCTGTATACAGGAAGGAATGAAAGAGAAGCTGGCTGCGCAAGCGGCCGACGTTAAAGAGGAGGATAACGAAGAGAAACGAGGAGGGCCGAGAAAAGTGCGGAAACAGGCAAGCGTAGATTCTGGAAACGAAGCGAGCAGCGAAGACAGTAACGACAGCAACAAGTACATACAAGGAACCGGTTGTCAAGGTAAGGGAAATATCTGGAATCCGAGCAGATCGCAACTGCTGCACGATTATACGTTTGTCGTTGTTCCGAATTAGATTTTAAACAAAACGTGAATAAGGAGAGAAAATCGGAAGAATCGATGGAAGATCAGGTGCAGCCGGATAACCAAGCCCCGTTTACGTTGCTGGGTTTCGACGAACGAGTCAAAACGGAAAACGAATTTTCCTGGACCGGTTCGGAGCAAAGTTTGTTCCGAGCTCTCCACAAGGCATTCCCTGGCAATCCGTGCGCGTTGGCGCAGATAATGTTGACCAAAACTTGCCAGCAGGTGTACCAGTTCGCGCAGAAGGAAGCCTCGGATATACCGACGATCGAAAATTTAAAGGACTTTACGCCGCCGCGAAAGAAAAAGAAGAAACATCGACTTTGGTCGATGCATTGCAGAAAGATACAACTGAAAAAAGATTCTGGTAATACGAGAGTAGAAAGTAGGTGAAACAAGTGATTCGAGGGTATTCGGATTAACGATCGTTTATTCGTTTTCCAGGTGCTAATCACGTGCACAACTTTGCCCCATGCGATCATCCGGGGAGACAGTGCGACAACTCGTGTCCCTGTATACAAGCTCAGAATTTTTGCGAAAAGTTTTGCCAGTGTAGTAGCGAATGCCAGAATCGTTTCCCAGGCTGCAGGTGCAAAGCTCAGTGCAACACGAAACAGTGTCCCTGTTACCTAGCTGTGCGGGAATGCGATCCAGACCTTTGCCAGACTTGCGGCGCGGATCAGTTTCATATTACAAAAATATCTTGCAGAAACGTTAGCGTTCAACGTGGTCTTCGTACGTAAACGCATTTCGCTCGAAGCGATAGCGCCGCGAGTCCGTTAACCGGATCGCGCGATGTCGAACGAATATCAACGAATCCGAACGTATACTCTTTTTCAGACAAACATCTTTTAATGGCACCGTCCGACGTTGCTGGTTGGGGAATATTTCTTAAAGAGTCCGCCGCGAAAAATGAGTTCATATCAGAGTATTGCGGCGAAATTATAAGCCAAGACGAGGCCGACCGAAGGGGCAAAGTTTACGACAAATACATGTGCAGTTTCCTTTTTAACCTAAACAACGGTAAGAAAGATTTTCGACAGCAGTAATTGATCTGTAAGAAGAAATCGATCGATCGCCTACAATGCCAGTACTTTCACAGATTTTGTCGTGGACGCTACGCGGAAAGGAAACAAGATAAGGTTCGCGAATCATTCCATAAATCCTAATTGTTACGCGAAAGTGATGATGGTGAACGGTGATCACAGGATAGGGATTTTTGCGAAAAGAGCTATTCAACCCGGTGAAGAATTATTTTTCGACTACAGGTACCAGTAATCGTAATCGATTGTCTATTGTTAATCATCGATTGGTCACGTTCACGTTTTACCTTCCTTCTCTGGTTCTCTGGTAGATACGGGCCCACGGAGCAATTGAAATTCGTCGGTATCGAACGCGAAATGGAATTCTTGTAACGCGCGCGCACAGGTACCGTATAGCGCGCGAAAGAGTGAACAAGGATGCTAAAGGAAGGAAAAAGGAAGTTCGTTAAACCACCGTTCGAGTTTGAACGGAAGGCGAAGCGACGCGTGCATGGTACGCGTACGCATCGAAACACCGAAATATCTTTATTCTCTAGCTATGTCGATTAATAAAAGCTGGTTAAAAAAATATATCTTACCGCATTGCCGTTTGCTTTCCTGCGCGACATAATAACTGTCGCGACGAGCGTAACAGCACCCGGATCGACATCGTTGCGATCGTATTATTAAATATACGCGTGTACTTTAGAATATCCTAGAGTAACGAACGGAACAGTCGTTCAGAATTTCGAAGTTATCGTAAGTTAACGATCTGTCGGCTTCTCCGCGATGAACAACGCAGAGAGAAAGAGGCGAAAACGCCCTCGGGTTTCGCAACGGTGGCGATCGTATTTATTTTTGCAACGAAAGCGTACGCATCGCGAATGCTCGTTAACTCGAACGGAGTTAACTCGAACGAATCATAGGAAAGGAAGTCGGTACAAAGTTGGCTCGTAGTTCGGCCACCAGTTGCGAGTTTAGCGTTCGCGAGAACGGTTGAAGCGCGATGCCATTGTTGTTCGTGTCTAATTAAGTTCGCGCGTTGCAACGAAACGTTAAACTGTAGATGTCGTCGATCGTATTCGTTAGGGCGATGCTTGCCCGGAGGTGACAAGCTTCCCACGCGTGGTTTATTCGCAACGTTCTTAGCTACGATTTCGACGATCGACGAGTCGATATCTTGGAAGAGCGTTGAAGGGTTTCGAACGAAATCGAAGAAAAGGGAGGATATCGTGCGCGATGCGAGACGAAGGTAACGCGTGCGAAATTAGAAATTTGCTTGGTTGTTTAATCGCTGCTCGAAAGGAATCTCTCGGTAAATGAAAGTATTTCGCGCGAACGAACTTGACCCGGTCCCTATCAACGACAATTAGCCTTAGACTCGTTCGCGAACACGACGCGTTACGACGCAACGATTATTTTCGCTATGCAGGATCCTCGAAAGAGGGAAGCAACCGTGGTGGTAAGATTCCGGAAAAGGCGCGCGCGAACGTCGCGAATCGACGCAAAACAGGATTCGCGTGTTATAGATCGATCGAAAATAGTTCTGGTTGGCAATCGTCCAACTCGTAACAGTTGGGCAATTTTCGCGGCGTGTCGCGAACGGAAGCGTCGGGGAAAAACGAGGGTATATTTTCGATGTAGGAACGGTAGGATCGCGAATCGTTTTAGAGAAGTCGGAGGAACGGGCCGTAAACGAAACCGGAGTCGAAGAATTGGAGGAACTGCGGAACAAATACGAGGGGAAGTTGACCACGTCCCTGTACACCGGCACTTTGTTCGTCGCTGCGGTCGGTTTGAGCATTGCCCTAGGAGTCGTCTGCGTGACCAATCTCGAGGTAAATTCGAATTCCTTGAGAACGAACGCGCCGAGAGCACGTTTCGCGTATCGCGTTTCACGAGGATATCGAGCCGAAAGAAGGGAGCAGAAAGGAAATAATTGGTATTTACAGGATCCGAGCAAGGCGATCGTCCCTGGATCGAATTTGACAGCGATGCTGATCTGGTCGCTGGGTTCGCTGATCGTAACGCGACTGCCGTCGGCTTCGAGCTCGGCCACGAGCAGATTTCTCGTAGGCTTCGCTTGTTCGGTCGTGTTGGGTGTCGGAGTTCTGATCGGTCGTGGCTCGGTTCCGTTGTTCGTGATCGTTCTCGCGATCATCGCTGTATTACCGAGGGACGGCCGACGAACGGCCACGATTCTCGCGATACTACTGATCGTCGTTCACTTGGCCGTAAACTTGTCGTTCGTCGAGCATTCTGCCGCATCCCATCGGATATCCCAGGTAACGGCTGCGTAATGATACGTATATTCGCGGTGATCTACGACGAACGATCGATGCAGGCGTGCGGCGAGTCGGTGTTCTTGTTGGCGGCGGTTCTCGCAGGATCGTACTACAGCGCGTTGACCGCGAAAGCGCACAGTCGGACGTTCTCCGGAACGAAAACGGTCATCGAATCTAGGATAAAACTGGAGCGCGAAAGGGAGCAACAGGAACAACTGTTGTTGAGCGTTATTCCGGCGTATATCGCGGCCGAGGTGAGTTTCCTTTCTCTTTCTTGTCCACGAGCAGCAGTGAATCAGAACGGGTCGTTATCCGATCGAGACAGGTGAAAAGAAGCATCATGCTGAAAATGGCGGATGCTTGTCAAGAAGCCAGCAAACACAAGCAGACGAGATTTCACGAAATGTACGTGCAGCGGCACAACAACGTCAGGTAAGCCGAGTGAAGAACCGCGAACCGGCTATCCTGGCAACTGGAAAGGAATCGAGATGACGATGTTTCTTTCTGTCGGTACGCGAATCTCAGCATTCTGTACGCGGACATCGTGAATTTTACGCCGCTCTCGGAACAGCTATCGGCTTCGGATCTGGTGAAAACGTTGAACGAGCTGTTCGGAAGATTCGACCAAATTGCTCAGGTAAATTATTAGAGAATTAATCGAACAGACGACGTTCTATTGGCATCCGCTGAGTCGCGATCGTATTTCAGGATAATCAATGCATGAGAATTAAGATCCTGGGTGACTGTTACTACTGCGTGTCGGGATTACCGATATCTCGTCCGAATCACGCGTACAATTGCGTCAACATGGGACTAGAAATGATCGAGGCGATCAGGTAGGCCAGAGAGAAGGTAGGAAAGATTCGGTCGATGACGCGTCATCTTTCGCGTTAGGTTCGTCCGCGAAGCGACCGGCTTCAACGTGGACATGAGAATCGGAATACACACCGGAAACGTTCTTTGCGGTGTACTCGGTTTACGTAAATGGCAATTCGACGTTTGGAGCGACGACGTAACGCTCGCGAATCACATGGAAAGCGGAGGTGTGCCCGGGTACGTAAGCGACGCCAGCGAACGTTATCCGGAGCCGTTCGAATCTTCGTATCGTTCGCCACGTTCGAGCATTTCTCCGGTTTCTTTCTTTTCAAGGAGGGTGCATATAACCAAAGCCACTCTGCTTCAACTCGGAAACCGTTTCCAAGCGGAACCCGGCGACGGGGGATCTCGAGAGAGCTACCTCGCTCGGCACAACGTCGAGACTTTCTTGATAATACCGCCAGAGGTGAGGTTTCCTTTTCTTCCCTTTCCTTTCTTGTGCCAGATTCTCCAAAAGATCTGAGTATTCCCGAGACTAGTAGCTACAATGGTTTTTCTCATTTTGTTAGAAAACCAGCCGAGATAATGTCGAGGACGATAACGATCGGCGTACGCGCGGCCCTGCCCCGGTACCCTCAAGGTGAACATCAGCTAATCATTCAATTTAATCGTTACTTTACTCCATTAACCCGGACACCGAGGCGACGGCTCTCGTCGCTTTTTGTCCCTTCGCTGGTGGAAGCAGCTTTACAAGTTTCAACGAGAAACGCCGGAAACGCATGTTTTGTCTTTTCTATCCCTGCTGTCCCTTCAGCGACCGCTCCATATCTCCTTCGATCTTTCGTACAATTTTAACCAAGTTTCTTCGCTTGTAAATAGATCGAGGCCGAGCAGTAAAATGACCAAGTACGTCGAATGCTGGGGCGCGGACAAGCCTTTCGCCAATATCGCGGAAGCTACGCTCGCGAAAAATATCGGTATAACGGTAAGCTGTCACTGTTCGTCTCTTTCGCGCGCTTCTCTTGTTTCCGAACAGAAAATGGACATGAAAGAGCTCTCTCGAGCGATATCGAGCTTATAAAACATGCTTCGTAATAAACGGGACGCGCATCTTCGATTCAATAGCTTCTTTCCGTTTAGACGATACGACCGAAACAGATTTCTCGGTTATTACTTTCAGAGCGTTGCCATGATCGAATCGAGTCTACTGGCGAACGATAATTTCGGTTGTTTCACCGACATCAAGTGAGTACTAAATAATACGTATAATAATAATAATAATAATAATAACAATAACAATAATAATACGCGTTCTATCGAATTCAGAGGGTGGTGGGCCGGTGGTAACGAGGGTATGTCGTCTCTGACTTATCGGTTCAACGACCGAAACAGAGAACAGAGATACCAGGAACAGATCGACGAACAGTATCCTTGGTATCTCCTCGCCTCGAGTACGATCTACCTGATGATCTTTGCTATCCAAATTATTCATTTACCGAGGTAAGCGTATAATAACTCTGTCTTAGGTTATTTCCTTCGGAAAGTCCAATATGTGCATCGAATCGGATCGAAAAAGAAAGTAATCGCATCGTTGTTACAGGAGCGTGACCGTTTACGGTTGTTTTACGGCCGGTATCTTGTGTTTCTTCGCGTGCTCCCTAGCGTCTTGGCCGAGCACAGGTAACTGTGCCCGTGATCGCTCTTGTCGCAACGGTGGTCTTCGTCGATTGGCTTCCAGCAGAATTATCGGCTCGACGGTGTATTCGATCACGGTAGTTTTGGCTACCGTTTCTTCCGTCGTTAGCCTGATCGATGTCGATCAAGCGAAGGGACACGACGTCGCGTCGGTGCGTATAAACGATTTCCTCAGGATACGAATTCGAGACGAAATTCGAGACGACGAAAGAGTTACGCTTTTCTAGCTGTACGTCTATTCGGCGGTGATGTGCTTGGTCGTGGGTTGGACACATTTACGCGTCGATTTTCTCTTGAAACTTTGCGCGATGTTCCTTTCCGTAACGGCGGTCATAGTCGCGATCTCGCAAGCACCGGCCATTAGAGAGTATTATACGATCGAGGAACTCGGGTAAGTAGTGGATACGCCGGACTTCGGATATACCGGACTACACTGTGCTCCTTCTTTTCCACGTAAGTCGCTTCCGTGTTCGCAGACCGTATCGCGTTCACTATCTTCTTCGAATCGGATATCTGCTGGCGCTGGTCACTATGACGCTTCACGTGCTGGACAGGCAGGTAGAATACACCTCGAGAACCGATTTTCTCTGGCAAAGTAAACTGAAGATAGAACAGGACGAAGTAGAAACGATGAGGGGCATTAACAAGATCCTCCTCGAGAACATACTGCCGGCTCACGTGGCGGAACATTTCTTAACGAACGCTAGAGCGACGCAGGTAATGCTGCCCTTCGAACGTTACGATACAAGCGACGAACAATGTCCGCACGCTTTTTCTTACCCATCGTATTGTTCGCAGGATCTTTATCACGAGAGGTACGACAGTATCGCGGTGATGTTCGCGTCTATTCCAAATTACAAAGAATTCTACGACGAAACCGACGTGAATAAACAAGGATTGGAATGCTTGAGACTTTTGAACGAGATCATATGCGACTTTGATAAGCTATTGCTGAAACCGAAATTTTCCGGGATCGAAAAGATCAAGACCATCGGCAGTACGTACATGCTCGCCTCCGGTCTTAGTCCTGGGAAAGAAGATACCGAGAGAAAGGTAAAAATCTCTCGCTCTCCTTCTTTCAAAATCTTCGAATTTAAATCGTGTCGTTCGTGAAATCGTAGGATCCGGCGAAACAACAGGATCACAATATCATCGTCCTCGTTGAATTTGCTCTCGCTCTGATGACGATTCTAGATCAAATCAACAAAGAATCCTTTCAAAGATTTAAACTGAGAATAGGTAAGTTCTCGATGCATGAAATATCGGATAACGGATTCGACTGATTCTAGACAGAGGGAGAAATTACAAGAAGAACATTTCTTTGATCAAGGTTTGAATCATGGTCCCGTGATAGCGGGCGTGGTTGGGGCGCAGAAACCGCAGTACGACATTTGGGGCAATACCGTGAACGTAGCGTCGAGAATGGATAGTTGCGGTGAAATGGGAAAGATTCAAGTTACCGAGGACACGGCGAAAATTTTGATCGCCGCTGGTTACGAACTGACGTGTCGTGGGCCTACTTATGTGAAAGGAAAGGGAACCTTAACTACCTACTACGTGAAAACTCCGTTCGACGACAAAGAAGAAAATTATTAGGAAATTTAAATAGAAACTACCATCCAATCGATTATCCTACGGCTACTTATATGGTTTATTCGCGATTCGAATAATGGTGCGCGTACACAACTTTTATTCGTAGCAACGAATCGCGATACACCGCGATTCAGTATAATAATAAAAGTAAAAGTAAAGATAAAAACAATAGTGATAATGATTAAGTAATGTGCGTATAAAAGGTAGAAAAAGTAGAAGAGACGGAAAGAATTAAGCGTAACAATGGCCCTGATTTTGTGTACACCATTCGGGTTGCAAGGCATTGGCAGCAATTCCTCTTCTCACGAACCGCTCTCTGTGCCTGAGCATTCTGTGTTCCGCGTGAATCCAGCTTGAATTCGGCTCTGCCCACAGCCTCTCGGCAAGCGCCGCGGCTCTGGGCCATAACTTTGAATCGAGGGACACGCTGTCGGCTTGTTCCGTCCAAAGAGCTGCCTCGCCTCCTGTTACATTTCGATACGTGGGGTACATTTCGTTTCGACGTGCCACGACTGCAATCGCGACACGATCGCGGTTAAAGAGAAATCCGATTCCTGGAGTTTACCTAATACGAGATGCCTTTTGTTCTCGAAACGTTGCGACCGAATTATCTTCAAAGGGGAATTGTCGTAAATGATTTGCCAGCCTTTGTAAGGTGCACACCAATTATTACCTTCGCCGATCCAGGCCGAGAAGCTGCAAGAAACGCGAGCAAATAACAAAGGAGAAAGTATCGAGACCGAATTCGATACTTTACTTACCCGCAATCTAAATAAAGTGCATCGTAATTCGAAAAGATTACTCTGAAATTATTTCGCAATAATGTAGCGACGGTAGGATCATTCGCTGCCGTCCAAATTTGTACAATGTATTTTTCAGGATCCAAGCGATGAATGTTTTGTTGGTTGGTTAGACCGCTGGTCCATAGAACGATCGGTATATCTCTACCTTCGTTGGCGAGCCTTAGCTTTTCCGAAGCCCTCTCTTGAAAATAGTCCCACAACATGTAGAAACTCGCTTCCGTCAGATCCCAACCTTTAACCTCTTGCATCCACTTTGTAATTACGAGCGAAGACTTCCAGCAATTTAGATTCACCTCGTCTCCTCCCATGTGAAATAGATCCGGCTGAAAATCTCGCAGCATGTCCCTGTATATTCCTTCGAGAAGTTCGTATACTTTCTCGCTGGTTGGATTAAGTTGACCGCATGGTGGCTCGACGCAATAACTTTTCCATGGTTCCGCTTTGAAGCAAACGATCGTATCATTTCCTGTCTGGAATCAGTTCTTCGACTCGATTTCTAGCTTTTCCCGCGTGATCGTTGCTCGTTTCAAGCACAACGAGAGAAACAAAAAATAGACGAGAATAGAGGAAAATAGACGACAGAGAGGAATAGAAGAGGAAAAATTTACCCATTGCCATCCTTCTCCTACGTGGGCTGGCGCGTCAAACTCCGGTAACACTCTTACGCCGCGAACGAGCCCGTATTCCACGATCTCTCGAATGTCCGCCTCCTCGTAGATCTTGTCGGCCGCGTAACAACCGTACGCAGAAAATTTCGGCCACGTTCGACTGACGTACGGGAAACTTTGCGAATCGACGATATGCCAGTGCAAAGTGTTTAACTTTGACATGGCCATTCCATCGATCGTTTCTAATATCTTCGATTTGTCGATGAAATTTCGGCTCGTATCCAGTAGCAACCCACGATACGGATACGCTGGTCCATCGGTGATCGAGATTTCTTTCGGGATTTGGATCTGGTTACGGTACTCGTCGAAAACGATCATTTGACTCAAGGTTTCCAGCGCGTGTCGTGCGCCGAAATAAGATTTCGACGTGATCGTTGCCTCCAGCCACTAAACATCGAGCAAACAAAGGAAAAGAATGTTTACAAATTTTCTTCGCGTTCTTTTAGCCGCTCAAGTTGCAAAACGAATTTAAAAACCGGTTCGAGATCTCCGTCGAATCTCTTTGTTTTCCACGACGCGTATACGTCAACAACGTTTCTTTATTCGCCTTCCTTTTGCCTCTTTCCTTTTCTTCTGTCCTCTATATTTTATTTTTATTCATTTGTTCCCGTTCAACCGCCGCTAGCAAAATCGCTACGATCAATCGAGAGGAAGGAGAAGAAACACTTTCGATCGATGCGAAGCAAATATATAATAAAGAAAGACTTACCGTATTGTTCGCTTGAATCACATTTAAACTGTAACTCTCGTCCGTGGTTAAGGTCAATTTGACAAGATTGCTTTCAACGAGTCCCATGAATCGAACGAGCATACCCGTACCACCGCTTTCCGTTAATCTGCCGGCGACATTCTTCGCCTTCTGTCGCAACAAATTTATATTCCTTTCGAGAAGATATCCAACTCGCGTTCCACTCGGTGAATCGGATAACGAAATTTTCTCGGGATCAAGGTGAACCATATTTCTACTCAGAGACAAGTGGCCAGTTGGTTTTGGCCACAATGAACTGGACGCGTCACAGAATAATTCGCATACTTCCAACGGAACAGGCGACGTTTCGTTTCCGATCAATTCCTTTTTGCAAAGTCCGCCCTCGCATTTATAATGCCATGGTAAACTGTCGACAAAATACACTTCTTTACCCTTTTAATCTTACCTTTTAGTCGTTCGAGTCTGAAAATCTCGTATTCTCCTCGTGCGTATACATACTTCTCGGTGCGTATTTCGAAAGACGCGGTCTCGAGTTATCGATCGAACTTCTATTGATTTACCTACGCACACTTATCCACCTGTTACTTTCACTCGTGTTACAAACGTAACATGTACGTACGTTCGTTCGTTAAATGTGCCAACGAAACCGCGATAACACCGAATCACCCAGCCCACGCGTTATATTATTTACAACGTTTACATTGAAAATCGTTCGATTCGTTTCGTTGTGAAATCTTTTATTCTCTATTATTATTGTCAATCGATATCGTAAATCGACGTAAATCGGTCCATCGTTCGAACGTATAAAATACGATATTAATATACAACTTACCGGTACGAATCTTCGACGATGGCGCTGCTACCAATTTGAACGATATAAACAGTAATCAATAAAGCGATCATACTTTGTCGTATACCAGCCGTTATCGGGCCTGTTTAACTTTCGAATGGCTGTAAACCCGTCTTTGTCCGAATCAATTTATTCCGTCAATCACGCGAAGAAGGGGAATTAAGGAGTGGGGTATATCCATATTATTGACCGATCGAGTCCGATATAGTGGAATTTTTCTTCCTTCTATTCTTTTTATTCCCTCTCTTTCTAAACGAGTATCAATCATTTATACATACGTACGTGTACATATTAGCGTGAACAAAAATAAAATACTGCAATCTTTTTATACAAACATTTCTTTTAATAAATACCTCTTGTACAAACGATTAGAGAAAAATAAGAACATTCGTGAGAATTCACTCGTCACCTCGTATCGCTCTGTATTTGGCCAATTCGTGAGGGAAAACCCTAGTTAATTCTACCAGCATGTTCGCTTTGAACTTCCTGTAAGCGTCGATCTTTCCTTTTACCTGTTCATTTTTAGTTAACGCTTTTTCTATGCAATCCTTCGTGTACAGTTGCGGATTTCTGCCTTGATCGATATAGCTGAAATCATAAGGGATTGCTTATCGTTTTCTTCATAATCTTACCTTAAGGGTCTAACTATCTTCCATTTTAATATATATTTACTCGAATACTTCCAACGGCACCAGAACATCTTGGACCTGGGACTTTAGTTTATCTATTTCTTGTAAGCCGTTAACTAAACCTTGACTGGAAAATAAAATGTTGACATAAATAAATTCTTACATGGTTATCGGGTGAATATCAATTTTTTTTTTTTTTTATACTGATCATCCGTCGAGTAAATAGTGACAAATTTATTTCTCTATTTAATACCTCGACGTTTAAATGTCACTTAGTGTTTTTTTTTCCTGTTTCTTTTTTTTAAAGGTGCATCGTACATTTACTTTTTATCTACGGTGTTAGAAATTCAAATTATCTCGTGTACCATACATGTCAACATACGCATATGAAGCGAATATAAACTATGTATCTATAGGTTAATGAAATATTATTGACACAAGTGCAGTAGAAAGAACGAATAACGCTCCGCTCGTAATACTCACATCTTTTGATTCAACACATTCTGTCCTTGAGGTTGAAAATCACTTACTATAATACGTATCTGTCTTACGTTTTCTATAAAAAGTTCCAACTGAGTTTCCAAATTTTCCAATGCAGACGCCATCTTTCAAATGTTTGTCACTTGCCTAGTATCGATATGGAACTATATCGATACGGGTGCGATGTCAAAAAGTATCGTAAGCATGCGCATTACGTTTACAATTAGAGCATATGCGTACTTACTTGCATACACTGTGCAACGTAGTGCAATCAGTGCAATGTGTACTACGCTGTTTTCAGCCGGTTAAAGATATCTATGGCATGATTCGAAAGGTTTTGATTGTTTTTCTAACGTAAATTTCATTGATATTTGATTAATACGAACCTTCGATGAAACCAACAGAAATATAAGGGCACAGAAGAAAAAGAAATTCTCAAAAACAAATAGTGATTATATGTACATAGTTACATAAATACACATTTTGTTCTGATTTGCTTTGGAACTAATAATAGTTTAATGATTATAGTGGATTAAATAAGAGTATCATTTATTTCGTCGATAACATGTCTCTGAAACATGTGGTTATAGGCAAGTTTGTTCTTTTATTAAAAATTCTATGATTTTTAGAAATTAATTTTCAAAATATTAGGTTTTGTCACGCATGAGGTTATATAATTGCCTCAGGTGGCGGTACCGGCTTTATCGGAACGCAGATGATTAATTCACTAGCACGTAAAGGTGTTTCGCATACGTGTATATCTCGCATGCCTGGACCGAATCGAATATCATGGGTGAGGAAAACTGAGTTCTGTGTTCCTGTATTGATTGCTCGGCAATACCGAAATGTCATGTCAAATTCATAGCACGATTTGGAATGTTACGGTTTACCTGAAAACACATCCGCCGTAATTAATGTTGCTGGTCAAAATGTACTTGATCCGAAACAACGATGGTCGGAGGGATTTAAACAAAACGTTATAAATAGTCGGGTGAAGACAACCAAGTTGTTAGCTAAAGCTTTGGTAAATACTAAAGCCGATGCTTTCATAACCATCTCTGGGGTAGCTTATTACCCGCCAAACGATACGGAATACACGGAAGAAAGTAAATGCGAACAGTATGATTTCTTGTCCAGTGAGTTACCTTATTAATCAGACATTTCAAACTGGTGTTATACTTATAATTTATCTCGATAAAAAATTGTTTTTTCTTTCGACAGAACTTTGTCACGATTGGGAAGCGGCAGCGCAACTTCCAAAAGATAGCGATATTAGACAAACGACGATTAGATCAGGAGTCGTATTAGGAAAACAGGGTGGCATGATTAAGCAGATATATTTGCCGTTTTTCGTCGGTTTGGGTGGTCCTATTGGTAATGGAAATCAGTACATGCCTTGGATACATGTCACGGATTTGGTCAATATGTTTTTGTTTTCGCTCGAAAACAAAAATGTACATGGTATATTGAACGGCGTTGCTCCGCAGGTAATTGATCAAAAATGAAAATTATTTCAAGTAAATACTAAATTTCAAGTAATACGACGATCTTATCAACAGATTATAACGAATAAAGAATTTACTAAAGTGTTTGCATCTACTATGCGAAGACCAGCCTTTATTCCTATACCACATGTTGCTCTAAATATTCTTTTCGATAAAGAACGAGCAAAAGTTAGTAAAATAAATCTATATATAATTTTTCATTATTTCTCGTTACTTTGAAAAATTATACTAATTTCATTTCAGATTATGTTGGAAGGGCAAAAAGTTGTACCAAAACGTGTCAAAGAATTAGGTTTTCAGTACCAGTTTCCTGATATTAATTCTGCTTGTGCTGAAATACTTGGTAAATCCATTGGGAAACAGCGGTGAATAAACTGTCGAAGTAGAATATATATATATATATATATATATATTTATATATATTATGAAGTTAAGGCATGCTTTTACTTTGTACATACAAATATTTACATAAAATATTAGCTATTTAAATGTGTATACTGACTAATTTTTCAATTTCTGTTATTTTCGGCGTCTTTTCACTTTCTACTTGTTCGATATGTTCGAAACTATATCGTTATTTGGTTCATAGTTTCCTAAATCAAGAGTTCTTTTATGCTTTACTAATTCGTCTAATTGATACACTACCATTGCTATTGCCCTCTTACAGATTCGGGAATAACAGGTTTAATGGAATTTTATCGATCGAGGTTAATAAGTAAAGACTTAATTAATTTGAACTGAGAAAACAATTAATTCGTTTTTTCAGTTGTTGCAATTCTTTTCTCGTTAAACCTTGCATACTCAGAGATCTGGTTTTTCCATTTTTGTTAAGTATAAAAAGGCCCATTTCTACGGTAGCACCTACGTATCTTATATCGCTAAGTTTCATCGAGACGCACACATCGTATGCTACTTTAAAATACAATTTATCTATCCAATTATATCTCTTAATAGTAGCTTTATTTTCTTCTTTGTCTAATAATAGGTCTTGCCATTCTCCGAATTCATCCAAAATGAACATAATCTGTCCCAAAAGTAAGCCGATCATATAAAGAAGATCACGTGTCAAGTGCCAAGATATTTCGATGAAAATAATTGTTGACACTAAAAAGCATAAATAATATGTTATGAACAACATTGAATTTACAATTAAAAGTATTGTAAAATATGTCTGTACGAATGATAGACGAAAATATGTCGTATATTTCGGAGAAATTGCAGTCAAACAAAATTGTATTGAAATATCGCTTTATCTTACAACAGAATAACATCCATGCGATTAATCCTGGCTTCCGAGAGACGTGAATTTTTCGTTCGTTTAAAATAAGAATTCGAGGTTTCAAAGTAAATAAAATCATACCGTCACGATAAAATTTCGTACGCATAAGACATAATTCACGTTAATAACAAAAATTTGAATCTTCGCTCTTCGATTGTCATTCGCGAATAACACGACACTACCAATTGCGCATTGAGACGTACATAATTGGTACTACGTGTATGGAGATATATTCGGGTAATAATAAAATTATGTTAAAAGACAAGCAATTAATCAAATGGTAACTCAATAACGCTCTAATAACATAAATTTAATCTAACTATTAAACAAATTTTCAATTCAAATATGTACATACGTTAAATATATTTGTAGCGCGTGCGTACAAAGCTTTAACAAAATCTGTTGGTGCGACAAAATTGGAGCATCGATAGAAGAGTATGGCTAATGTAAAATGGCGTTTGCTAGAAGAACAGCTGTTGTTTATTGACAAAAGAAAAAATAAGAATGATAGTTGATTCGGATCGAACAAAATAATTTTGTGCGAGGAATAGAAATTTCACGAAGATAGATTTTACAATGAATAAAAAACGATGAACGATTAAAAGAAAATACTTGAAATAGTTATAATGAAATGAATTAGAAGTTGAAACGATAATAGAATTCGTATAGTGGCGGCAGTGGTAAATGGTAAGTGGTAGCAGCAACGCGATGATAGTAACGGAGGTGATTGCGTGATGGTCGAAGAAAAGACAACCGAAAGAAATTCTTTATGAAAGAATTAATCGGACGCTAAAATACGACACGCGTGTCGAATACCGATGACAGTGATTCGGAATTGAACCGACTTAATCTATTCGTCAAGAGAAGACGAACTAATTCAAACACGATCGTGAGTTGGACAGAAAGACGGAGAAGTAAGTGAACATCGCATTTAAAGATCTGTGCAACACTTAGTTTTCGAACGTTTAATATCTTTTTTATCATTTTTATATATAAGTAAAGATTAAGCTATTTGTCCAAAGGAGCGACGATTCATATATGATAATTCCTCATTTTATTTCGATACGAACTCGCGTATCTATATACTATATACATACATATACGTATATATCTATTTCTCTCTCTCCCTTTATATATATATATATATATATATATATCTGTGTATATATATATATATGTATGTATGTATGTATGTATGATGTGTACACACATGTATTTACATAAATCATGTATACGTCGAATATTCCATTCTCAAAATTTTCAAACAGTCAATGGATTTACTTCTATGACGTTACTCAGCGATTACTTAATCGCATTTTCGGAATACTGGATAATTTGCTACGACTAAAAGATGACCAAATATCGTCCAGTATCGCAACCAGTCTCCAGTGATAATCATCGTTTCTACCACTGTTTTCATGAGGTTAGATTTACTCGATACAATTACAATTTTTTCTTCATCAGTTGTTTTCAGTCGTATTTATCGTTTATGTCAAGCTTTCGAAAATCCGTATAATTTAATTTCTCTTCATTCTAAATAAATAAGGATAATTTAAATTCGTAATATAATTTCGTGCTTTGTTATAGTAACGATTTATAATGGCTTATCGAGTAACGCGTAGCACCAATGCCAACCATAATATTTATTATTTTAACTCTCATTATCGGTGTAATTTTCATTATCGCAAATAATTTACCATGATCTCCTTGTAAACGTAAAATGGTGTTAATTTAAAGAACATATCGGTTTTGTGTTGTTTCACTGTTTTGCTATTTTGTTATTTCGTTGTTCTATCGTTTAATTACTTTGTTATTTTAGTATCGTATTGATTTTTGTTACTATTAAAGGTGTACTTTTGTCATGCTTAGCTAACAACATTAATGGAATAATATTGAAACGTTATTCGATAGGAATCACCATGAATGCCAGAACTCAGTTGTTCGAGTTAAGTATGGAGGGCAGACAAGTAGACGAAGCGGTAGCAAGTATTTTCCACAGTGTTCTTTTTCATAGAAGCCTCGGTAAATTCAAGTACAAACAAGAAGGTAGCTATTCAGTAGGTACCGTCGGATATCAAGACGTCGATTGCGACTTTATCGACTTCACCTATGTCTGTTGTTCATCGGTGCATCTGGATCAAACTCTGAAACGTGAAATATCAGGTTTTTCTGAGGCTTTACGTTCCACCGATAGTCCAGGTTCTGGCCAAATATCCTTGGAATTCTTTCAGAAGAAGAAAAATCGTTGGCCCTTTCAACCAGAATGCATACCGTGGGAAGTGTGGACAGTACGTTTGGAGCTTATTAAATTAACGACGGAGCACGAGCGACAAATATGCAGGGAAAAAGTCGGAGACTTGTTAACGGATAAAATTCTGTACATAACAGAAGTAATGAATCGACACGATTATCTTCCGAAAATGCCAAATCAAGCTGAATTGGATTTGATCTTCGACACATCGTATCCCGATATACAACCTTATCTGTTCAAATTATCTTTTACAACGTCTAGCCCATCGAGTACCACAATGGGCAATACAATGAAGAAATTGATCAAAGAGACATTATCTATTTAGTCGTTTACTATTTTGCAGGGACTTTTTAGTGCAATGCGTCTATAATGCAAATTCGTTTAAATAAATAACATTGCAATTTTGTGTTTACTAACGGAAGACTTTTGCTCGCTATGTATCGAATGTGTTGCGCTTCTAAGTAGACGAACATCGTGACTCGATCGTGATTCCGTCGTATATCAGTTTTATGTTCTTTCGTTTCGTTCGTTTTATTTCCTTTTAATTCGCGAACGTTGATCATGCTACGTTCGATGGATTTGGCGCGCGAACAGAGTTTGAAAGCTGCGACGCATGGAAGCGGATCGTTTCTGAATGGAAAATTTGATACTTGGTACAAAAGTGTCGGATAAAGATCTCGCGAACGAGTTAAAAATGTTAGCGCCAACCAGTGTATATTCCAGTTTCGTGCTGACAATACTTGTCAGAAAAATTACACGCATCACGGTTGCATAGACTCGAAATATTTGCAAAAATTTCTATAGTACAAAGGAATCAATCGTGGCGTAGCAATTAATTCTTTTTTTTTTTTTTTTTTTTTTTTTTTATTCTTCCCCCTTGTAAACATACTATACTATTTCAGATGTATTTATCATCGCATCAGTTTTCTAGGTAATCAGTTATACATTAAATATTTGAATGCTTTTCTTGACGCGTTATTCGCGCTCGAAATATTGCTAGTAATAGCAAAATAGAAACGCGTTGCGTAATCTCATGATCATCATAATAATTATCCGACATTTTATTTTTCCCCTTGAAATTGTTCCGCGATTAAGAGGGGATACCTGATCGTTACGACAGTAACGATACGACAGTATAACGTACGTATGCGTATATCGCGTACGTGTACGTACGTATGTACCTATCTACGTACATATATACATACATGCATTATATTCATACAAACACACACGCGTACATACATATTTATTTTGAAAAAAGAAATTTAATAGATAATAATATAGCGTTAATATTAAAAGGGGAATGAAAGAGAAGGAAGTAAGGAAAGCAAATGATTGATTTTCCGTTCTTTCGAAAATATGAAATTTAGGTTTAAAAGTGTTTAATATATGGCTGGAACCTAGACTCATTATTGTAAATTGTAAATAAACGTGCAAGTGCTGGTATTTTCATGTTTTTCGTTTACGCGATTTCACATGTAAATATTATACGTTGTATATTAAAAACGAATGTATCATTGATTTTGAAAAATTGTAGGGGCCACGGTATCGACCGCATTCTGCGCGTTCTAATTAGAGTAACGTATTTTCGGAGGCGTATATAATCGAACGAGTTCAATCAACAAATATATTTTGATGTTTGTATAGGTTCTTTTGGAGAAAAATTTGAATCGAAAGATACGGTTACACTCGTAACGTGTTAAAAAATGAATCGTTTTTAAATTTTACCAATTTATTTTATTGGCACGCGTCGACGACATTTTAAGGAAACAATAGAATCTTACACTTGGATGTACGTAACATCGAATACATATAGAATATTCGTCTCGGCAATTATAGTATAACGAAACTTTGCACGAAAACCTACAAGATGCGTATGCGATATATCGAGGCAATCGATTCAAACAATTACATTAGGTATATGCGAATATGATTAATTAACGAGCGAGTGAGAGAGTGACAAAAAAGAGAGAGAGAGAGAGAGAGAGAGAGAGAGAGAGAGAGAGAACGAGAAAGAGAGAGTGCAAGACGCATTCAGAGAGACGAAAGGAGAAAAAAGAGGAGCAAAAACCGTTATAAATTTTTGCGTTATGCGTTTAGATCGCGATACTTTCATCCGTTCGTTGAAATCGAAACGTTCGCGACCGTAATCACGAAAATTGTTAGAAAATTTTCATCCTATACGTAGGTCGTTTTATCCAATTTTTGTTCGCGTTCTTCCGATCATTAATCGAAAGATACGTTTATCGCACGCGTTACCGTATATTCGAAGGTAAGACACAATGACGTAGCACGTAAAGCGTTTCGTGCAATAGAAAGACGAAGAAGAACGTTCGCGTAGATCCAACGATAGAAATGGAAAATGGCGAAAGGGCAAGGAAAAAACGAGAGAGCGTTTTGCGAGATGTACCTTCGAAATTCGAAGAGACTCCGAGATTTCTGAATAAAGCGACTCTTTGATATTTTTACGTGGCTGGCTGATAAATTTTTGAACCTAACGATGCTCGAGTACGATTATTACCGGCGCAAGGTACAAGGTGACAAACTCTCGCGTCGTTACGAGAATGGAAAGAACGACGTAGTCGGAGGAAGCCGAAGATCGCGCGCGAAAAAGAGGGAAGTAAAATCGGAACGAAAGAGACAATGATGGGGGATGGCGGGAAAAACTGGAGTAGAGAAAATATGGCATTCGCGTAGGCGTTGTATTCGTTCGCAAGCGATAAGAGAGGACGAAGGATTATGCAGATAGCGGATCGTAACGACGCTCGCGTCGTGGACGCGTACGTGGACGATTCGAAAAAGGGATGCGATCGCGACGAAGCCGCGACGACGAACGCCTGCGCGAGAAAACGGCGGCTCTTCGGTTTAAGCGTAACTTAACCAGTAGCAATTTTCTATCGTCAGTCGTCGAAAGCGTTTCGTCGGAACCCGGCAGCGTCGTCTCGCGTCGCGTCGCTTCATCTCGCGTCACGCGTTTTCCTTCGAAAACGAAGTGCACTCGGTTCTCTTAACGGTACTCGTAAGGGGAGAAAAGGAAAATCGAAGATTGTACGAAGCCGTTGTACGAAGAGGAAGACGGGAAGAAAGAAATAAAGAAGCGAAAGGGAAATGATGTGACGAATACAGGATACCGATCAAGATGAAATCGCTGCGATCCAATATTTCACAGGATAGTTTCGATTTAATCCGGCGAATCTCGTTCGTTTCTCGTTATTCGTAAGATTTAATCGGTGGGCAGGAATTTCGAGTGTGCACGAATTTTTCGATTGAAAAAAAATATCAAAAAAGTTTGATCGAACAGATCGGTTTATCCGATCGAGCACAGTCGCGATCACGAGAATCGTGAGATCGGCTGTTTGGGCGTTCACGGCACGTATCGTTCTATTTCGAGGAAACGCGTTACTCGGGTAACCAGGAGAAACGCTAGATTTTACTATTTTTAAGATGAAAGCATTCGAATTTGAATGAACCGGAAGAGGAATCCATCTATTTGCTGGTGACACGTGGCGCGTGCATAAAGAAGTTGGAGAAGGACGACGCTGATACATTCGATACGACGCGTATGTATTCGATCTTAAGCGCATCGTTAAACGAGATACACGTCGATTCGCGGTCTCGTGACGGTACACGGTTCCGAGGGAAATTAAGAGGAACCCGAATGAGAGAGAAGCGCACCGATCGCTCGTCGGCGACGAAGAAAAAGCAACGAGATCCCTGATCGGAATCGAAGGAGAGGCATCGTCCGATCGCGGACGTAATTTCGAAAAGACAAAGAGGAAGGCTACGAAGAATGAATAACGCGAGCGGCGCGTTCAACGAGAGCTCGAGGCCGGTTTGGTCGGGGGTGAATCGTTGGAAGGATCCGTCGAGCGAAAAAGACGCGACTTCGAACGGCACGGTGCAATTGATCTTTTACGCGTTTTACGGTAACATATTCGTGGTGGGCGTGTTCGGTAACGCGCTGGTGTGTTTCGTAGTCGCGCGAAATCGTCGTATGCAGACCGTGACGAATCTGTTCATCACCAATTTGGCTCTGAGCGACGTGCTGTTGTGCGCGCTAGCGGTCCCGTTCACGCCTCTCTACACCTTCCTCGGCGGTTGGATATTCGGCCGGACCCTTTGTCACTTGGTACCGTACGCTCAGGGCGTCAGCGTATACGTGAGCACGTTCACGTTGACCAGCATCGCGATCGATCGATTCCTGGTGATTGTCTATCCGTTCCATCCTCGCACCCGGATCGAGGTTTGCTTATCGGTAATCTGCGGTATCTGGATAATCGCTTTGACGGTTACTCTGCCGTACGGTTTGTACATGCGTCTGGAGGAGCCGGGAACCGAAACGGAAATATTATTGGGACCGGGATCGGGCTCGGAGTCGGGAACAGGCACGAAAACAAGAACGGAGATTTATTGCGAGGAACATTGGCCGAACGAACGGTTTCGTAAAGCGTTTAGCTCCGTCACCGCGATACTGCAATTCGCGTTGCCCTTCTTCGTCATCGTGTTCTGCTATGCTCGCGTCTCGATCAAGTTGAACGATCGAGCCAGATCGAAACCCGGCAGTCAAACCGGCGAAAGGGAACGAGCCGATAGAGAGAGAAAGAAACGGACCAACCGAATGTTGATAGCCATGGTCACCGTGTTCGGTGTTTCGTGGCTACCGCTGAACGTGGTCAACGTTATCGACGACTTTTATTCGTCGGCCAACGATTGGTCCTATTACAGGCTTTGCTTTTTCATGGCGCACTGCCTCGCAATGAGCAGCACCTGTTACAACCCTTTCCTTTACGCTTGGCTCAACGACAACTTTCGCAAAGAGTTCAAGCAAGTACGAACTTGTATTTTCTTTACCTTTTCGCGTTTCTTTTACGTTTTCTCTTTATCTTATCGCTCGCTCGTGTTCCTTTCCTTTCCTATCCTCTCGTCATTTTCGACTCCTTCGAACGATCGTTAAACGACCACGCGGCGCGATCGTTTCCAACGTTTACGCGTTTCTCCTGCTTAATAAAGTTCATGTTCGAGCTGGTTACGATTACGCGGAAAAGCTTGTTGATTCGCGTAAAATTTCCTTTTCTCGCGGACTCGTTCGCGAAAACCGTTACAGGCACCGTGAACAGCGAAATCGATACGCTGCTGAACAATCGGTGGGAAAGCTGTTCTGTTATCGTTTTCAAATTGTTTCGAAGGTGCTTCCGTGTTTTCCAAAAACATCCGATGATCGCGGTCCAACGGCCATCGAAGAGGAATTCCAACGCGACAAAGCGCGCAACGGAAACAACACGCTTCAGGAGTCCATGTTACCGAGTCAAACTCGAATCAGAGTTTCGGCTCCGGAGGGCTACGAGTTGATCCTTCTCGAACCGACCACCACCAACGTGTCCAGAAACATCGAGGATCAAATTCTCTGACTCGATCGTCGTAAGTGAATATTCACGATACACGTACCTCGAATCTAACGGTACTTTAATCGTACGATCGTTTCTTTTCGTCTTTCGTTTACGAAGCGACCTCGATCCATCCGAAAAGAAACGATGCGAACTCGGCGTTGTTTACGCGTTACGCCCAACGAGTACGTCTACACCATGTACCGCGTACCGATGAATCACGACCAGACGGATGTTTTATCGATCGGAATAACGCGAGAGAGTGTCCTGTTCGAAACCGATTACCTTATCGGCCGGTCGATGTCGATGGATACCGCGCGAACGAGAAGCAGAGTCGCTTACCGCTAACACCGAGACCAGAATAACGCCTGTCAAATTTCTTACTTCCTTCCTTAATTCCGAGTTTTAGTAAGATCATGCCTGGATTAGTTCGATCGGCCGTGGGATCGGATCACGAGAATATGCTTTGAACGAAACATTTTGTATCTTTGCTCGAAAAACGCGCGACATCGTACGGATTCGCGATCCTATGGACATTATCGCTTATCCTGTCTCTTAATCTTATTTACGACTTCTCGAAACTCTTAATCGAACTCGTCCAACTAGCCACCTAGCTATTCCTCGAGATACCCTGTATACTCTCTGTCTATCTAACTACAGACTTATTTATTAAATCGAATTCTTCTCTTTTTCTCCTGCGTATTCGATCGAATATCTTTAGCCGTGTCTTAGCGATACGTACATCTTCCACGTATCTATGTATTTCCGGTCAGGAAATATATATATTTAGATAGGATATATTTGAACGAGCAACGCGCGTTTTATTTAGTTTTGGCTCGCGGAACAGAACGCTTCTTCACCGTATGCACGATCGAATGGTCTTTTACGAATAATTTGCTTTTGGTAAGTACGCGAATAGACGCAGGACGAAGCAGAGTATACGCGCAATCTGTAAATTTATTTCAAGTTCACAATGGTTGCTCCCATTCTTCGTTCTGCGTACCAATCTGCGTACCTATCTGCGTACCTATCTGCGTACCTATCTGCGTACCTATCTGCGTACCTATCTGCGTACCTACGGTCTACTCTAATGCGTTTCTTTTTCTCGTGTTGCAGAAACAGTCGCGTTTTCCATGGAAACTTATGCTCCCCTGCCACTCTCTAACATTGCGACGCAACTTGGATCGATCGTGCAATCCCCGCGGCGCCGAGCCAAGCCAAATCAACTCGAAATCGACTGGAACAGAATCGAACGAAATTGAACGGCCGTGTACTCGTACGGCGAGGAAAAAATAAAGATTTTCTTACCAGAAATTTTCGACGAAATTAAAAACGATACCGAGAAACGAACAGAAGGAGTATGTAAATATAATCGATAACCGCCAAGATAGATCGATGCTTCGTTTCGTTGTTGCGCGCACTATGCACGCGGTATATTTACGCGCGATCGGTCGTTCCAACTTTCTAACTAATTATCTTTCCTTCGAAAATTCTTGCTGCGAGATTTTTCGATAAGGAAGCATAGGATTAAACTCGATAGCCGTTTCGACCACTCTCTCGAGAACGCGCTCTCCCCTTTCGTTCGTCTCCGATTTCAATTCCGCGATAACTCCTCGTTATCCGAGGAAATGGTGCGCGGTAATCCGAGTACATCTCGGCACGAGGAGCGTGGAGTTACCGAGTGGCTGATGACTGGCTGGACGGCTAATTTGCCGGGGAAAGAAGAGGAAATGAATGTACAAAGAATCGAATAGTAAAAGCGGTAAAATAATAAATTCAACGTTAACTTTTCGAATTAATCGACTTTCCGCCAACCAAACCAGTTCGTTACGGTTCACGATCGAATCGATGTCGTTGCGCTTGCGCGCGGCATCCGACCGATCAATTTTCAGAACGGAATCAAAGTTCTTCGACGAGTCGAGCGATCCCTTTACCGCTTCTACGCTAACAATAACGATCAATCGCCAACTGTACAAACATTTACGTGTTTTTATTAACATTTTTACACTTTTCAATAGTTACATCGTAATTCGCGCCTCGAATTTATTTTATACAAAGGATACGTGAAATAACACGGTGGATAATAACAATGAATGCCGACGCCACGCCATCGCGTCGATCGCGTCGTCTCGATCGTGAAATACATACTTTCCTTCGAACGTCCGATATCGTTTGGCAAACCGTCAACCAGCAGTTTCTTTCCCTTCGGTTCCTCGTTCGGTTACGCGTTTCTTATCATTGCACGTGCCTACGCGTACTTTTCTACCGTATTTCGTTCGGTACTCGATAATGTTTCGTCTAATCAACCTATTCGGCGCCCGTGAAATTTTCCCTCTTATAGTACGGTCGATCGATACGCACGGCAGATAAAAATCACGATACATTTGATGCAAGAAGTTCGCCTGTAATCCATTTGTATTTCGTCACGCGTACTATTCGGAGCTGTAAAGATTGCGCGCGCGCGCGCGCGGAAGGAAGGAACGCGAATCCTATCGCTTCTGTCGTTGCAAAGTACGTCTCTTCTCGGCGCAACCTTCTCGTTTTTTCAAACTCCTAAGATAAACTCGTATCGCTCGAGAGACTCGGCCGGCGCGAACGAAGTATCCCCTCTTGTCCCTGTGCCGTCCCATCGGCAATCTTTCCAGTTCCGAATAGTACACGTTTCGAATCAACTAAATTAATTCATCGGAAATTTCTCGAACGATTTCCTCGAAATTATCGAGAAACTTCGTTCGCACCGGATCTCTTTCGCCGAGCTTCCTATCGAATTACGCGATTGATCATTCTCGAACACACACGTGCCGTTGCCACCGATTTTCTTCCTCCTTTTCCTCGCTTTTATACTCTTAAGCTGTACTTTTATTCTATTTCGATAAACCTACACGTTAATGCCAGATGGAACATCTACGTAGATACATACACAGACCTATACGTATACGTGTACGTATGTATCTACATAGGGGATCTATATGCATACGACGATCAACTATCGCTACTGGAACCACAAAATTATACCCTGCTAACGTTTTAATTTTATTTCATCGTGTTTCTATATTTCACAAATATATTGACGACAAACTAATTATTTAACTTTCTGTATCGGTGAATTCCATAAAGGGCGTACAAAGTAATTTATTCATTTTCTGCAAACTATTCATGTTTTGTGCGCGTACAACGGACAATCCCTTTGGCATTAACGTCAAATATTTCTTTACGTTACGTTACAGAAACAGTGATCTCTCCTTTCTTTTCGACGTTACATTTATTTCAATTCTTTTCGTATCGTCTTCTGTCAATTTCATCTGAGCCATAGTTTTAATCGAAGAGCATCGACACCGTTCAAGTAATACCGAAATAATCGCTTATCACGCACGAAACCAAGATTTTCGTATAAACGTAGCGCTGGTCGATTGGTGATTTCAGTTTCTAAAACTACTTCGTCCGCGTTGTCTTCTACCATAGCTTGGATCGCCCTTCTCACCAGATTCGATCCGATCTTCCGCTTTCGATATTTTACGTCGACCGCTAACATAGCGATGTATCCACGTTTTATCACCTTTCTATGGATGTCCAGCTTGCAGACGATGGCACCAACGCACTCGTCTCCGTGCATCGCCTTGACGAACAAAAAGCAACAGTTTTCTGTAAATTCTACACCTGCAAGACAAACGATTCCAACCAAAGCTGACCAACATTTCTTTTTATTCCACGCTCATTTCTAAACTTCCAACCTGCTTATTCTGCTCTCGCTCTCTTTCCCTCTCCCTTCTACCTCATTTGTGCTCACATTCGCGTAAAGGCATGCACACGCGCGCGTTCTTTTCTGCACACTACGATAATAAACTAAAGTATACCAATATTTGCTCTAACGTTCGTTCAATTACCTACCAGGAAGCATAATTTTGGCCAGTTATGGATAAAGTATCTATAAGTGTAAATAGAGTAGGGTTCGCTTAGGTCCTTCTGAATTAATTTCATGATATCCGGCATTTGCAATTCGCTCGTGTAACTAACATATTGGATGTTGTCGTCCTTGTTTCCCACAGGCGACGAATCGGCTTTATCTAAATATGTATAAGGAGAAAGAAACTATAATGATACGTTTGTTAAAACATTGTTCGCGTATGTTTACTACGCTGTTGCTTCTCACGATTAAATAATATATACTATTAAGATTTGGTTACAACTGTTTTAAGCAAAGTTCGAATTTCTAACAAACTAGTATATTCCAAGCGCTATGTTAAAATGTTAAACTTTTTGTACCGTGTTGGTTTAAATGACTAGGTTCCATATTTTGTGATTCTGGAAGATCGGTGGTACTGCCAGTTCTTTCGGGTGAATTACAAACACCGTTCACTCGAGATATACCGTTCGTATGTGCATCTCCATAAGTTTCGGTTGTTTTCAAACAAAGCCGAGATTTAAAGTCTAGGCTGGTAATATCTATTACGGAATTTTCACTCTTATCTTTGATGCTACCTTCCTCGGTCTCGCATTCGTTTCCGTCCGTAATACTCTCCGCTTTAATCGTTTCCATTTCTTTTGACTTTTCCAATTTCAAACGATGCTTGGGTTTCACTTTATTAAAATATATAGTTTAGGTAACGAATTTCGGAGGTAATACGTTTTACACTTTTTTCTACGATCGACTACCGCGACATTACAACTTTTATGCGTTACGTACACTTTTCAATCGAATTTTCATAATTACGGTAAATCGTGTGATTTTTGACGTAAATTTTATCTGAAAATACGGAAATCCGACGTATACCTCCCAACGATGGACACCATATTGAATTTTCTCTAATGACTGCTAGAAATCAAACATGAACAACGATTTTGTGAGAATCGTAGGAAACAATCGTCTCGTGACAGATCGTTTTCATGAAAATTCATCGTTTCATTCAATAAGTACCTTCATGGAAATACTCGTTATCTTTCGTCCTTGTTCATAGAGGACAGCCGAGTTTACCGATCGTTTTCTATAGACGAGAGCGTCTCGCTAGCGCCATTTATTTCTACATCTGTGGTTTAACGCCATTTTTAACACCTAGCCTATCCTATCCGTTACTACCCGTGCGCACGTTCGGCTACTTTAATCACGATGGGTGAGTTATTTTATTATTTGCGAATATCCCATTCATCGCTTTCAATCCGCATTTTCCAATTAAAAATTCCCGACATTTAATCATCGTTGCTTTACGAAATTGTTAGATTTTTTAAATTAAACATATATTACATTGATAAATTATGATGAATTTTTAATGTTTCAATTTTGTTGGTTTCGCGTTTGCTTCGTAGTATTTACCATTTCTTATTGTCTACTTATATAAATGTTATTCTTCTTTAAGCGACATTTAATAAATAGTTGAAAGATCATATTATTTTATCGATTTTTATTACCATACATTTGTTTAGCCTTTTTATCAAAGTTTTCGCAATGTAGTTATTTCAAACTAGTAATATCTAAATGTACGAACCAAAGCGAATTCGTTATAGGTATTTCTCGTGATCATTGGCATAAAAGGCGAGCCACTGGTGGCAAAAGAAAGCCTCTTCGTAAGAAGAGGAAATTCGAGTTAGGACGTCCAGCTGCAAATACTAAACTTGGAGCTCAGCGTATTCACACGGTATTATTATTCTCATCATCATCATCATCATCATCATCATCATCATCATCATCATCATCATCGTCGTCATCTCTGACATATGCATTATCGTATAGTCCCAAAACATTATTCATAAAATGATGACTACCTTTACCTACTCTGAATGTCGTGTTGACAAATATCTCACAGCGTACTGAGCATAATTAGTTATTGTATATTTATTAGATGCGTAAAGTATTTAAACAGATTTAAAGTTTTCTCTCTCTGTGTATAAACTAGGTACGTACAAGAGGCGGTAACAAAAAGTATAGAGCTCTTCGCTTGGACACAGGAAACTTCTCGTGGGGATCAGAATGTACTACCAGGAAAACACGTATTATCGATGTTGTTTATAACGCGTCTAATAACGAATTGGTGAGAACCAAAACTTTGGTAAAAAATGCAATCGTTACCATCGACGCAACACCGTTTAGACAGTGGTACGAAAGTCATTACGTTTTACCATTGGGACGTAAAAGAGGTTCTAAGTTGGTGAGAAATTAAATTCGTAAGGGTTCGATATTACTGGAAACTAAACATTTTAATGAAGAATTATACTTGCGTAGACTGAAGCCGAGGAAGAGGTTTTAAACAAAAAACGCTCGAAGAAAGTAGAGGCTAAATACAAAGCAAGACAACGATTTGCCAAAGTTGAACCCCCTTTGGAAGAACAGTTTGCTACGGGTCGTGTCCTTGGTAAGAAGCAGCGTTTTATATACATTTATATGCCCGTCTCGGTTTCGTATTCGTTGTAATTTTACCGTTTCACGTTGTTCTACCTTCAATTTTTCGTACATTGATACACCAGATAGGAATAGAATGTACAAAATTTTTAACACGAATTCGAATCATTTACAAGAATAACTTTATATTTCAGCTTGTATAGCAAGTAGGCCTGGACAATGCGGTCGAGCAGATGGTTACATACTCGAAGGAAAAGAATTAGAATTCTATATGAGGAAAATTAAAAGTAAAAAAGCTAAATAAACGTATTATCAAAGTTGGCCGACAGTTTCTTTTTCTTTTTGTATTCCATGATAGTTCCGAAATTGAAGATTCGAAGCATTCAAAGGCCAGTTTAACTAACGTTACTACTCGAAAGCCTCAAACAATGCTATAACCTTTAAATTTGAAAACTCGTTCATCCACGCATACTCGTGAGCTACACACACGCACACGTACAGTCTTTTTTTTATATATAATATAATAATAAATTGTAATATAGAACAAATTTGGAAAATATTTAAATTGAAGAATACAAGTTCGTGTGTCAGTACCGGTTAAACGTATTTGATACTGTCACGAAAGTACTAAAGAACAATTTTTAGACGAACTTTAATTTTATACGAGAAAGATTAAAAACTGGAAAGCTAAATAAACACGAAATAACAAAATTCTTACTAAATAATGAATAATTAGTTCGAAGGTGTACAGCATATGGTTACGAGTATTATGCATACACATTTGCACACGACATATAAACGTATGATTTCGTAAACAAGCTAAATAATTCAGCACTAAACGCTAAAAAAATGTGGTACGTGAACAACAGATACATATCCGTTGTTTATACGTTGTTTAATCGGACAAGAAATGAAACTTAATACACGAGAAACGTATTACGTAAGTACATAGTATGTTTTTTTAAAACATACAAAATTTACTCAACGTAATATACAAATTGTATAATATTTATATACATTATCAATATGAAAGTGGAACAATTTTCAACATAATAATAATAATAATAATAATAATAATAATAATAATAATAATAATAATAGCAATGTTACGTAGAATCTAATAATCGTTGCAGAAACATTCGTGTTTCATTTGTACATTGTAGCATCGGAGTATGAAGTACATTCGTATGCAAGTACAAAAGCTTCTCTCAATCGTGCAAGAGTACTCTTCCCAACGCTTATTTATTATTTTACTCGTGTTTTTTTCTTTTTCTTTTTTTTTTTTTCTTTGTGTTGCATACGTACAAATGTAAGATGATAGGTAATTTTCTACACAGCAGTTAAAAAGAAATGCATAGTAGAAGACATCGTATTTTATATGTCTGTCTCTGAAACCGTGAGAAATCTAACTTGCACATGATTATAAACATACGATCGCAACGTCGTTACGATACATTCTTAATTCTCAATATCGTTAACAATCCTTCGTATTTATGCAAGTTGACGCCTAACTACTATTGTTCTCTTGTTCTTCGCGTTCACTTTTAATTCTGAAAAAGTTTATTAACCTATACGAGATGTTTTCTATAAAAAATTTTTCACCTAAAACGTAATACGCTATGACGAAGTCCCATTATCTTCTTTAGAGCAAGACAAAGATAAAGATTCCGATATCTCATTCAGTTTGTTATGTGACAACGCGTATATTCTGCCAACAGAGCTGCTTACTGTGATATTATGATTCTGAAAAATATACACGAAATGTTTTGAACATTATATTGTGGTAATTATGCAAAACATTTTTATTTACATAATAACTTCTTTTTCGTTCGCCCTATATACCATTACTGAAATCGTCGAAACGAAGAAGCAGTATGAAGGGACCAAAGGCATACTCAGTGTAAGTTAAAAGGTAATGTGCATGTATCGCTGAATTCTATCACAAATAAAAAACGTATCATCGAATAAAGTGTTACATGTATAATATGCATGGATTACAAGATAGAATCAGTTGTTTCCGTATAAAGTATAATTATTGGAGTCAACGTTACTCCTTGAATAAATATTCTTTATTATTTATTTTTTTTGTTTGTTTACGATACAAAAAAATGCATGTATAAAGTACTGTTTTGTTTTAACGCCGTGTGGCGATAATGCTTTCGCAAAAAACGCAAGACACGAAGAACCGTGCAATAAAAATATAACGGGTTATTGCTAGAACTTAGAGGAACATGTATTCATAATTTATTAAAGTCGTGGCTTCGGTTTCAGGGACTTACACCGATGTGTGCTCTAGGCCCTCCATATGTCTGATGTCGCATGCTGTGTATTTATCATAAGTCTGGGCATCACCTGCTGTTGTGGTGGTGGTGGTGGTGGTGGTTGTTGTTGTTGTTGTTGTTGATTTGAATTTGTGGCAGAACTGGTAACGATAGTAGTAAACGAAGGTTTCTGAGCGCATGTTCTCATATGCATTGGCCAGTGCGATTGTTGGCAAGGATAATCGCAATATGCCGTGTTCCAACAACAATAAAACAATGCTTCTCGACCACACATCGCGCACCACTGTTTGCGTTTAATTTCTTCGATACATCGTAGTTTCTCTTCTTCGGCATCCCGACGAGTTTCTTCGATAGCGCGTAATCGTTCAGCTTCTAGACCCGCCTTCATCTCTCTTAATACTCTATCTGAAATGGATAACGAACATCGTTCTCCTGTATAGGTATACAATGTCTCTGTCTGTACGTGTAAGTTTGGGTATAGCGTAAGAACTGTAATTGATGTAATTCGAAACAAGGATCGAGTCATATTATACGCGTAATCTGTATACAAAGTAACGTACCAGTGTTGTGTTTTAATTCGGCTAATTGTTGTTGATGTTCCCATCTCATACGCTCTATTTGCAATCGTAAAAAGTGTACGGTCGCTTGATGATTTTCGGACACAGCGATCTCGCAACTTTGACTGTTATTTTCTTGAGCCGCTTCTTTATACGCCTCCTCCATTAACCGAGCCATTCTTTTAGCCAAGTCTTGAGCACCGTGATATAAACGAGCACTTATAGGCCCTGCTTCTGGCGGTAACATTTGATATTCGATCGCATTTTCGGCTCGGTTCGACGTAACAGGGACATTGTATATCACGGAATCGATCGAATTTGATAACGCGTTGACCGATGCGTGAGAAATAAGTTGCGGACAATTACGGGCCTTGTTGGGAAATGTCTTTCTAGCTTTGCTTTCTTTTCTTTGATGGGACGTTTGCGGCGAACCTTTCGAAGGCTGACGAGACGTCGATACATCGCTGCTTTTTTCCTTTTCAACCGTCTGCGAGTTATTATTATCGACAGGTTTTCTAATGATGTTTGGCATATCATTATTTACGACGAAATCCACTACACCGGCTGATCGATCCGTGGAAGAAACTGTTCCGTTAACGCGATCGGTATCGTTTCCTTCCGATTTCTCGTTAGGTACCAAATTAATCGATGTCATCGTATCATTATTGTTCGACTTTATCGTGATATCCTTCAGCGACGACGAATTATCTTCTTTAGTTCCGCTCGTTAATTGTATAGTTTCCGTCGCTTTCTGTTTTTCTTCGTTTTCCAGAGATCTCAGAGCCTTCTCGGCATTCATTTTATCAACTATTCTAGTTTTCGGCTTATAAACTTTTACCATACTTTTAGTAGCCTTCAAATTATTTCTCAACGAATTTAACGGGCTTTGACCAATGTCCCCTTTGTTGTTAACATTTGTTTTTAAAAGAGATTCTTGTTTGATCGTTCGGAGGTCATCATCGTTTGTCGGACGCTTGTTTAACGGCGACGAGGACAAGGACGAAGACGAGGACAACGATGATGTTGACGACGACGACGAAGACGACGACGACGTTACCAGTTGCTTCGATAGATTCTCTACGTTGCTCGCGTTATCCTTCGTTGGCTTTATCTTTTCAGAGTTGTTATTCTGTTCGAACGTTGTCTCCCTCGATTCGTTCGAATTTCGTGTAATCGTGCCACTTCCATTCGTCTCGTCGTTCCCATTAACTTTACTCGTGCTTGGTTTTACATTCTCTCTGTTCCTACTAGTCGCTTTTAAGTTCGTTCCCTGGTCCCTTTCAATTTCTACCTGTTGTTTATTGTCTTTCTTCACCGAGTGATTCGCATTCGTAGGTGTTTTCGATTCATGATTAGTAAGCGCGACCGGTTCAACGTTGCTACATTTATTCGATTCTTGTAGTTTATTTTTCGTTTGTTCGGTACTTCGGTCAAGGTCATCGGTTAAAATCTTACGTTCAATATCAGAAGTGTCTGCTTTCTCCGAGTCACTTTGTGCCTTAGATTTCGCGTGTAATCGTTTCTTGAAAAATTGTTTCTTCTTCGGAATCAAAAATTGCGCAGATACGTAACTGTTGGAGCGAAGAGGGTCATAATTTGGTAACATTAACTTTATTTGCGTTGGATCGTGCGGATTGTACTGCACTTTAGGTGGCGCAAATTTAAACTGGCCAAACACCAGTTCGAGTTTCCGACAGTGACGAGTAATTTCCCGAACACATTCCTCCATATCTAATTTTCTTTTTCGTGGTAACGGAACAGGAGGATCCTCCGAATATAAATATAAATCTCGCGGTGAAACCCAGGCACGATCGTGCTCACCGAAAAAACGTACGTCCACGAAACCTTGAGAGTTCATTCGAGGCATAGCTTTTGCTGGCCAAAATGGAAAACCTTTCAATTTCGCCCATACGAGTGGATGAGGACGACGACAAGGTTCGATGAACCACGAAGGCTGTGGTCTTGGTAGGTTTCTTCCGTGAGCGTAACAATCAGGACACGCTTCGATTTCCGATACTTCCTGACGTGCCAACTTGATTATCTGTTTCGCGGCATTCGTTAATTTAGATGTATCAGCGTACACACCACCGCCTGTTCAAATTATTTCAACGAAACAGATCATTATCAATAGTTTATCTATTCATGCGATTTAATTTAACTTACAATACGCGTACATACATGTGTTGAACACGATACAATTGTGTTGTATCCATTTGGCGTCCGCCATAAACGCGTCTGTACTGCCGTAAAGTTTAGCCCGAACATTAGATTCCAGAAGGCTCAAATCCATTGGTTTAACCACGTAGTCTAGATAATTTGGAGCTTCCGAAGATTCTACTGGTTTCCAAAATGGTTCCGACTATGAGAAAAAATCTTAAATCCAATTGCCGGTGTAAAACAAACACGATACGTAAACGCGAATAAAAAATGAATACATACACCTGGATATTCTCTCATTCTTTCGACTACGTGCTTTAATAACAAACACAATTGATCAACCGATAATTGTGCCATAGCCGTAGAACGTGTTTCTGCATTTTCCGCTTTCAAAATAGCTGCACATTCTCCACATATCCAATTCTGGATAATCGACTGCTGCATCCCTATACATCTGCGATGCCATGATCGGGGACAAGCACTGCAATGTGCTTCTACGGATTCTTTGTGACATCGCCAACAAAACCTGTCGTTCGAGCTTTTCTTTTTTCGTTTACTTCTAGGACTGTTCTCCTCTAACACCGAATCTATTTCTTGTGCACTGAAATATAATAAATTAACCGCGAAATAATTATATTAATCTTATTGTTAATATTGTTAATTCAGTATAGCAATAGCATAGTATTTACAATTGATGTAGATTTATAATTAAGTGCTCTCTGTACTTACACGAAATTTCGTCTTTTCCGTTTAAGATTGTTTCCAGCTTTAACCATAATTTCTTTTGCACTATTATTTTTACTAATCTTAAAATCATTTTCTACTATAGGAGACATTGTATTCATGTTCTGCACATGTTCTATTTTATCTTTGTCAGATTTAATTTCTTTCTTACTGTTTTCTAAAATAATCACTTCCTCCTCATTTTCGATACTCTTCTGATCACAGTTCGTCGTGTCAGGTGTACCTTTAATTGTACTTCCTGCATCTACGATTAAAATTTCATTCTCCTTCTTATTTAACGCGTCGCTAGAAGGTTGTTGATCTTGCGTATCCGATAACTGCGAATGTTCTTTCTGTGCTTCGGATGTAGCTGAATTTTGCAGACACTTAGAGTCTGCAAAACTTTTTTGGATTTCTATCGATGTCATTTTGACTCATTGCACACATTTAGTTTATCTATTTAAACATAATATTAAAAATATCGATTAATAGTTTTGATCTAGAAGACAATGTACAAACGATCAAGAGAAAAAATGCTTCCTACTAAAGAAGCCTGCACAACGAATAAAAAATTATAAAAATAATGGAATAAGAAGGCTATTATAATCCTATCTTATTCAATACAAAATTGAAGAATCTACATTAAATAAAGACAACAAATGCTGTTGTTGCATTATTATTGTGTTATACATTAATTATTAACGGTATGAAGCAGCATATAATAACAGAATCTATAGGAAAAAAAGTTTAAAGCTATACCTACCTCTAATACTGAACAGAGGCAAAACAATTTCTATCTATAGTATTCATACATGAAATTAAAAGATGAAGGATACAAGCTTTCTGAAAAGTTTCTATAATTTATATTGTTTTTCTAATTTATTCTACGGGTAAAGCAAAACCACTTCAATACAAATGTAACACAACATGGATAAACGAGATATATCACTTACCAACACGACATTGCATCAAAAGCGTGAGCATTCCTTCCCCCTCCTACTTACCAATCTTCTTCTCGCTTGTATCTCCATCTTTCGGTAGTATTTTCAGTCAATAAAACCACGTGGTGCTTAAAGTTTACAAATTATCATAAATAATATTTATCGATTCTTTTTAACATTTACATTTTTAATCGTTATAACATAATAAGTACAGTAATTTAATACATACCTATCAGCGCACAACGCGTATGTAATCTTTCTCGCAAACACGTATATGCATGTACGTGTGTTTTTTAACTTATTATACACAAATAAACGAAATACTGTTACAAATTTATTACCGCTTATGTATATGTACATATATATATATTTATATATATATATATATATATATATACACACATAAGCATATTTACTTAATTACTTGTTCATGTTTGAACACAACCGTCATTCGATAAGGATGACATTTTATTTTCTTTTTTTATTATAAGAGGTTATGTATTTCACGAGAGATCGATTCAAACCAAAACGTTTGAAATGATTTAACGTTGGACATTTCGATGCGAATCTGTTCTATAATAATTTCAATAAAAATAAATTTAAACATTATTATCAAAGTGATACACATAGATAAATATATATTTATATACATCCACACATGTAACGTGTATTTAAAATACGTTCAAATATTTTGTATTTGCCAAGTGCGGATGCGATGATAAAAATATAAATTAATAATACTCGAAGCTTTTAGCATTGAATCTCACCATGTTTCTTTTCAAATTCACCGAATAAACAACCAATAATAACGTGAAACATTACGTTATCGTCCTTATATTAGGTTATATACGTTATACTACGAAATACGCAGGTTATGCGAATACACGGTCATGTGCTTCCCTCTGTACGTTTTTCTACAGAAGTAACAATGACAAATAAATTCAAATTAATAACCGAGAACTTTCACAATGATACGTATTGTTTCTTGTTTGTGAAATCAAATAATAAGCACAGAGTAATAAACAGAGAGTAGTTGTATCCCTACTCTTTGTAATAAGTCCGTTTGTACTATATATACATATATACATGTATTTGCATACGTATAATGAAATGGTCTGGTCCAACAATCATATATGATATTGAGGAACAAAGGGATTTTTCGTACAGATATAGTCTATGGGGTAGGATATTACAATTATTTAATTACATTATATTAAACAAAGAAATAATGTTTAATTATTCAAATTGAATTACACAATGATATTTCTACTATATTATATTTATACAATTTCTATACTTACAGTTTATACAAAGGTCTTTGTTATTAACAATATTAAAACAGTTTGTTACCTTACGATAAATAATTTAAACATTTCTTACAGAAATTCCGAGCGAAAATAAAATGAAAATATTTATCGTTCAACAGCTGATACACATAAATCATCGTTCCAAAAATAAACTTCAACGATAAGTTGACTCAATCTATTTCTCGTTACGACGGTAAGTTTATCTTATAAAATGCGAAATGTATTATTATTAAATATAACATTACGAACATGTAAAACACGTATGACACAAGTGATATAATTATATCTTTTATTTTAGATTTTATATATGTGTATATATACATACATATATATATATATATATATAGATAGATAGATACATATATGCACATATGCATGTACAGGCATATGTGTGCTTGTTAAATATAATTGATTATATCAAGGTTATATCATAAGTGGTAAAATAAAAATCATCTTGATGGATTATATGATTAGTTACACAAGTTATACATTTTTTTATTATAATTACCTACAAGTCTTGTCGATTACTTGCTTTTGATTCGTTTACTTTGTTTCTGGTAAGAAAATTGATCTCGCAAAATATTTCTTAAACAGAAAAATTGTTATACCGTTGGATGAAATATATAAGAAAGGAATTTATCAACCGATGATCTCAGTAGAATTTGCAAAGTGAAATAAGACGGTAAAAAAAATGGATGCAACGAAGGCAAATAATTTGACATTAAAAAATATGTTTTCAAGAAAATATTTTAAATACATATTACCATACGATCTCGTCAGATTAATCGTGACCATTATTATATTATGCATTTTGATATTAGTCGTAAAACAAACCAAATATATCGTAGTCCAACAATACGAAATAAATATAATTATCGAAGACATCCATGACGATGTAAATGAAAGGTGGAAGTATAACATAACATTGGAGGAAATGCTTGGAACTATGCAAGTATGTTTTACATCAGATGCAATAACAAATGTGATTTTGTAGCAAGACTTTTTATTAGTAATAACTATTATGCTCCTTCAACAGTGCGACAACATTCCTGTAGTATTACGTTTTGATTGTCATCCCGAAACTGGGGCATCAGAGCTATCTTGCAAGAGTAGAGGTTGTTGTTGGAACCCGATTAATAAACAAATTTCAAAGATAAAACGAACTCCTTTGAACGTACCATATTGTTACTATTCAAAGAACTGGACTATATATAAATATGAAAATTATAGCAAGGAAGGGAACGAATTCATTGGATTTCTTAAACGAACAAAAAACTCATTTTATGAAAGTGATTTACCGTTTGTCAAAGTAGAAATAAGCTCTGTGGACGATTCAATTTTGCGTATAAAAATGTACGATCCCTCGAAAGCAAGGTACGAGCCACCATGGCCTGTGAGAGCCGATCCTAAACCTTTTACTCGAAAAAATATTAATGCAAAATATAAATTAGATATCGATAACACGAAACTTGGTTTCAAAGTGTATAGAACGTCGGATGATACGACGATGTAAGTACAGAATAATTTGAATGATGTACAAATCACTTGTAATACTTAAGTTCTTATCAAGTCTTTTTCTATTTTCAGATTTGATTCTTTCAACGTCGGAGGTTTTATATTTGCCAATCAATTTTTACAGATTAGTGCTCTTCTGCCAACTCATAATATCTATGGGATCGGTGAACATCAAGCCGGTTTAAAGTTAAACACTAACTGGCAATCTTTCACTTTATTTAACAAGGATCAACCGCCAATCGAAAACGTACGTCAATGTATCCTGGTCGTTTCGAGTTATTTTACACATTCTTGACGAGAATATATTGTTTTCGAATTTTTAGGGAAACCTGTACGGATCTCATCCATTTTATTTGACGATGGAAAATTCCGGTAAATCTCATGGAGTACTCTTTTTGAATAGTAACGCTATGGGTAATTATTTTAAAAATCACTTACGTTCGATGCGAGTAAGCGTATGCGAGTAAGAGTAGAACCACGCATTACTAACATTTATTGATTTCAGACGTAATATTACAACCATCGCCTGGTATAACATTTCGAAGTATCGGTGGTATTTTTGATATGTACTTTTTCCTAGGACCAAGTCCCGCGGATGTTGTAAAGCAATATTCCGAAATAGTCGGCAAACCTTTCTTACCTCCTTATTGGTCTCTTGGTTTTCACTTGTGCAGGTATCGTAGTTGCTGCTGCTGTAAAATAACGTGATGTTATCGTGTAACTATTGCAGAATACGTTTTCCTTCGGATCTCTATCCTTTTTATCGCGTTACTTTTTTCCTTCTGTTCTTTTAATGCGATACACAGACAGTTTTAAATTTGACAGATACGGATACAAAAGTTTGGAAGAAACGAGAAAAGTGTGGAACAGAACCGTAGCAGCGGAAATCCCATTTGTAAAGTATTTTGTATCTGGTCATTTAGCCAGTTCGATAATACATACAAACGTTAAAGAAAAAATACGAGTTATAAATAATATTATTTATAGGATACGCAGTGGAACGATTTAGATTATATGGATAAAAATAACGATTTCACGTATGATTTAGAAAAGTTCAAGGATTTGCCAAAATTCGTGAAGGAGCTTCATTCGGTACGTACGATCTTTGGGATTATACATATATGTACAAGTCTGTTGATAAATGTTAAGTAAAGGATTGTGTAAAACCCGATGCATCGTAGAGGGGAATGCATTATATTCCTTTGATCGATGCTGGAATATCTGGTTCGGAAAGCAACGGATCCTATTTACCATACGACGAAGGTTTGAAAGAGGACTTGTTCGTGAAAGACGCGGCAACGAATCGTCCGTTTGTCGGAAAAGTGTGGAATATGATTTCGACCGTTTGGCCCGACTTTACGAATCCGAAAACACCAGACTACTATTTTCGTATGATGAAAAATCTGCATAATAGCTTTCCGTTCGATGGTGCCTGGATCGTACGTATTCGTTTAAAGTTTGAATTTTCAAGTAAGAACATTTAGAGGTTGTCTCTTACCTGTTTCTCGTTCGTCACGCGTTTGTTCGATGTTTATCAGGATATGAACGAACCGTCGAATTTTTACAACGGCGGTAAAGAGGGATGTACGAAAAATGATTTGGATTATCCGAAATACGTACCTAACATTATCGAAGGTATACTCGCGACAAAAACTTTGTGCATGAACGCTAAACATTATTTGGGGAATCATTACGATCTTCACAATACATACGGCATCGGTCAAGCGGTAGCAACTAATTAGTAAGTACACGGTCGATCGGTGTGTCGGTATATGTATAATACGGACTGGTCTGTGCAGCGCATTGACGAGAATTCGAGGAAAACGACCGTTCATAATATCACGATCAAGCTGGGTGGGCCAAGGACATTACAGCGGTCACTGGACAGGAGACATTTATTCCTCTTGGTAATTAAACGGAACTATAAGCGTAGACTTAAAGTTAAATACAACTTAATCTTTATATCGTTTAAACGACGATGCGAATTAATCGTTACGATTGTTTAGGCACGATCTAAGAATGAGCATTCCTGCGATCCTGTCGTTAAATTTTTATCAAATACCGATGGTTGGCGCAGACATTTGTGGATTCAATGGAAATGCCACGATCGCGTTGTGCAATCGTTGGATGCAACTTGGCGCATTTTATCCATTTTCGCGTAATCACAATTCCGACGACACAATCGTTCGTATTCGATTAATTATCGAAGCGATTGAAATCGTTCTAAACACCTTAATTCGACGTTAATCCGTAGGAACAAGATCCAGTCGCAATGGGTGATTTGGTGGCGAATTCGTCGAAACTCGCACTCAGGATACGTTATTGGCTTTTACCGTACTTGTACACATTATTTTTCCGGGCGCACAAGTTCGGAGAAACTGTAGCGCGGCCATTGTTCTTCGAGTAAGGATCAACCGTTCGACCATGTCTATTTTATTTTATTTTTCGAAACTTTACTTCCTTTTCAGGTTCCCCAATGATTCGGCCACGTACGATATCGACGCTCAGTTTCTATGGGGAGGTTCACTGATGATCGTACCAGTTTTGGAAGAAGTAAGTGGTAAAATTTGTCGACGAGGTAGTCGTGACGGAGATAAGTATGATATTATTGTAATAAATAAATAAATAAGTAAATGAAATACGTAAAAACGCGTGATTTCGTTGTCGGTTCGTTTAATCGGAAGAACAAGAAAACAGTAACGGCTTATTTGCCGCGTGGATCGTGGTACGATCTTTATACGAGGAAAGTCACGTTCGGCCTGGATGAATATTATACGCTGAACGCTCCGCTCGATATTATACCGTTGATGATTCGCGGTGGATCGATTTTACCGGTACAGAGGCCGGCCACCACCACCACAGAGAGCAGAAAAAATGATCTCGAGCTGTTGATAGCGTTGGATCACGTTAACAAGGCGAAAGGAGAATTGTATTGGGACGACGGCGACAGCTTAGGTATCGAACGTGACGATTTCGGTTTACACCAACAATTACGTTTCTTCGCAATTTTGAACCGGCAACCTAATCTTTTTCAGATTCGTACGAAAAGGGACAATTTGTATGGTTGTTGTTCGAGGTCGAGAACGATACTTTGTCGAGTTTTAAAGCGGAGAAGAAAAGTCAGTTGAAAGAGAAAATCGTTCTTAACAGGGTCGAAATATGGGGGATCAGGCAAAACGTGACACAAGTTTATCTAAACGGCCATAAAATACCATTCGAGTACGATAACGAGGGCAACGTGAGTTTACAATTTCTAATTTTATTCGAGAAGCATAGTAGTCTCGCGTGTTTGCATCGAGGTGGACAGGACGCGTTAAAGTCCGATATTATTTCAGTATTTGGATGCGGCCAATTTACAAATTGATCCGAGAAACGTGTTTAAGCTGTCTTGGAAATAAATCGATGGTGGATCAAACGATCACGTGAACAACGACCGTATTCGTGATTGTACGATAAAACGTACGTACCTGTACGCCGATCGTCGACGAATAACGACGCTAGTAAGTAGCGATATACTGTTAGGTATCGCGTTTTCGTGCCTTTAACCGCACGATATATTGTACGATCTTGGTTATATTTGTATACATCGAAATAAATTGTTCGAATAGAAAGGAAGAGAAAAGGTTTTATTTTAATGACCGTTTCGGTTGTACATTGTACAGTACAATAGACGATAGAATGCGTAATCATTGACGCGTGTATAACAAAAAACGATAAATATAACTTTGAATTTCGTTCTATAACGCAAAACTACGGCGAAGGGTGTAAAACGCAACGCAACGCAACGCAACGCAACGCAACGCAACGCAACGCAACGCAACGCAACGCAACGCAACGCAACGCAACGCAACGCAACGCAACGCAACGCAACGCAACGCAACGCAACGCAACGCAACGCAACGAAAGTGGCAATAAAAATAACAACGTCACTCGATCGGCCACGCGCGTCAAAAACAAAGCTGATCGAGAGACTTTTTGCTTTGGCACCGATAACTCGAAGCAAGTGAAAATAAGCGTCGAAATATCGAAATCTCGGCACGAGTTCTAAGTACATATTCACCGTGACCGCGCAACATTTCCTTTGACCTCGATCTATATTCAATGATTTCTACGACCTCTGTTTGCATTTGTACAGCGGGCGGAAAAGCAGATTTCGATCTTTCGAATAAATTTCCAGACAACATACCGTCGTTCGTGTCAATGTGTTTAGCGGTTTACCATTCGACTCGCGAGCGAGCGAGCGATTCGCAAAGTGAAAACGAAACAAGAACGAATATACGATCGCGCGATACGTTTTAGGATCTTTTAAACTCCGAACGGACTGGTTATCGTTCCGTTCATTTTGCGTATCGGCGTCACTGTTGCGCTGCGACGTAGCGGTGACGCGATCGAACCAACTACGCCCCGACTAAAACAAATAGAGTAACTAACGTTTGAAACATTTGTGCCTAGCACCGAATATAGGACACTGCCGAATATTTCGTGCAACGGCCGAATCTTCTTTTTTTCTTTTCGACGAATCTAAATGACAATATCATAACGCTAACGCGATAGGGAACATACAAACGTATATTTATCACTATCTTCTCTCTATTCGTATCCGGCGCACGATAATATAACGTGTATATCTAATATATGTAAATACGTGTGTGTATATGTGTGTATATAGATGTATATACACGTATTTGTTCATTCGCTAATTATACTATGTAGGTGATTTTGTTGCGCGGACGCAACACGTATGCGTACAATATTTTGCGATCTTGATCATTATTGTCTGGTCACATTTACTTACACCTATCTAAAGAACGTCGCGTTTGAAAAGTAGACGCGTTAATACCGTAAGCGAACGTTAATCGGAATCGAGTAACGCGTATTAACTCAAATCGACTCGATGTACGGTAAGGCCCTTTGGCATCGAAGTCTCCGTACTCGGGTTGAAATCCCGCGTCTCGAAATTGCTCGAGCACGATCGACGAAACAACACGGTCAAGTTGTAGGCAATTTTACGTATCGTAACGCGTATAAAGAAAAGTGAATAAAACGGAAGGTAAGGTAAAAGAAAGTCTATAGTAAAAGGTAAAGACGAAGAATAGAAAAGTACGGTAGTTTAGCCTCTTCGAATTCGTGTACTCGTCGCGTGCACGTAAATTATAAATGCTAAGAAACATGGCAAGAAGCGTCCGGTCGTTCTTTCTGGCTCTCGCGCTCGCGCACACCCTCTTTTTCTCTTTTTCTCTTTTTCTCTTTTTCTCTTTTTCTCTTTTTCTCTTTTTCTTTCTCTTTTTCTTTCTCTTTTCTATACTCGCGTTTTCTTATCGCCGAAGGAAATGTGTTTTTCCTTCCGCGATAAAGGAACGTTCGTTAGCACCGGTGAAAGAGAACGCTACGTTCTTTCGAACGGAACAAAGATTCGTGCTTGGCGATAAACCTTAGGCGTCACGGTCTCATCGTAACGATCGCTGCAATATTGTCGTACGATCTTTAAAATATCTCAATATCGAATATCGAATATCGAATATCGAATATCGAATATCGAATATCGAATAGATAGGCACGAATGAAAAAAAAAGAAAGAAAGAGAAGAAAAGAAAGAAAAGGAAATTGCGAGGTCGTTTACGCGATCGTTGCTGAAAGAATATACGAAGCAGCAGACGGACGCGTATAGCGTATAAGCCTCTTTGGCAGATAATAATCGTAAAGCGACATCGCATCATACGCATGTGCGATCGATGGTGATTTTCATATTCTTAAATATCGCACTTGATGCACACTTTGCGAAAATGTATTTACTTAAATGTAGTTACTTTCTTTGCGAACGTTATGGCACTGAACGCGTTAATTAAATAAACTTATCACGTGGAAAATTCAACGTCGATTTTCCATAGTTGGATGGTAACGGAGTTACCGGGGAAAAAACTTCGCTACCGAGAGAAAAAATAAGAAAAAACAACAAATGACAACGACGCGAACTTTTCTTTGGAAACTTTGGTAAATCAGTCGATTTTTCTTATTAAATAGACATTTGTTCGAGAGTGGGAGTAAAAAATAATCAGTTTATCATAAATCTAGTGTTTGCACTTTGGACTAGCACGTATTAACTTTGAACGAAACGTAACGATTTCGATAAACGTTTAGACTATTAATATTTTCATTCTCTATCTTACGACGCATAATTAATAAAAAATACTCTCTCCTTCTAGCCCTTGGCTCGTCTTTCTGTTCGAGTTGGCGTACACGGGGCACGATAATCTTTGGTAAACGAGAAGAAGCGACGATTAGCAGGGCGCATGTGGCGGTTAGCAGTTTTCGTGGAACGAGGCGGGTTTAGGTGGCCGTTAGCGTTTCCAAGATGTCTTCGGGACTCTTGTTCAATCGACGAAAGTGTTCCCAGTGTTCTTTCGGTACGGTCCATTTCAGAAATATCTCGAGGTTCCTGGTGAGGTTCTCGAGTTCCGAGAGACCGTCGCTCGCTACCGGATCTTTACCGGCAGATACCAGGGAATCGTGCAGAACCTCGTCGATCAGTCTTTTACCGAAACCTAGCTCGTCCAGTCTCTCTTGTTTACTAATCCTCTTGAGCAAGACCGCGAGCAACAGTCTCATCCGTTCAACGGTCATCAGTCGGTACTTGGAGGGCGGAGGAGAACGCTTGCCGGCGATTTGATTCGAAAGCGGGGACGCGTTCGTCGAGTTACGGGAGCATTCGGGGCTCGCGCGATCGCTCTCCTGGTCGTGCTCGTGCTCTCGCTCGTGATCGCGGTCGCGCTCTCGCTCGTGCTCGTGCTCGTGCTCGTGCTCGTGATCGCGATCGCGATCGCGGTCATGGTCGTGTTCGTGATCGTGATCATGATCGTGATCGTGATCGTGATCGTGGTCGTAGTCGCGGTCGCGGTCGCGATCGATCGCGAATTCGGGATGACATGTTTTTTCGTGAGATTCCAAATCATTCTTGATACGAAAGAAACTTTTACATTTCTTGCAGGCGTACGGCTCGTTTCTACCGTGGATGCATTTCATGTGTTTCTTCCAGTGAGGCAGCTGGGTAAAACCGGCGTTGCATTCGGCGCATTTGAACGGTCGTTCGCCGGTGTGTCTCCTGGTGTGCAACTTGAGCGCCGTCGAATGAGCGAACGCCTGCCAACAGACCAAACACCTGAACGGCCTCTGTCCGGAATGGGTTCTCTGGTGCACGGTCAGCTGGGACTTTTGGGCGAATCTTTGACCGCAAGTGGCACAACCGTGAGGTCGATCGCGCGCGTGCGTTCTCATGTGCTGAGGCAGATGACCCTTGAATGTCTTGTTGCAAATGACGCAGAGGAAGGACTTGACGTCTCTGTGAAGGCACTCGAGATGTTTCTTGAGGGCGTCTCGGCGAACGAACGCGCGGCCGCAGATCTCGCATTCGTGATCTTTTTGGCCGTTGTGACGTTTCACGTGCAACGCGAGATTCGCCGCGCAAGTGAACGTGCCGGAACAGAGAGCGCAACGATAAGGCTTTACCTGGCTGTGGGTGCGTCGATGCTGCACCAGCTGCCCTCCTCTGGCGAAGCTCTTGTCGCATTCGGAACACTTGTACGGCTTGAAGCCGGTATGCGTTCTCACGTGTAGCTTCAATCTCTCTTTCAACGGGAATTCTTTGCCGCACTCGTCGCACTTGAACACCGGTCCCGCTCCGTGCACGATCTTGTAATGATTTCGAAGTCCGCCGCTGCCTTTGAATCGAGCCTCGCACACCGCGCAGCGATACTTTTTCTGTTCACCCTCGTCCCGGCAAGTATCCGCGTCATCGTCGTCGCCGTTCCTATCCTCGTTACCGCGATCCGCCGCGCGAACGATCTCGCTCCGTTTCCTCGACGGCGACAGGTCGTCGAACAGTTTCGTCAGATTCGATCTGACCGAGTTGTTGTTTTCCCCCTGCTCGACAAAATTCCCACGGACATTCGGGTTCGAGCCACGTTTCCCGAGCTTCTCTCCGACGATCGCGTCGACGATCGTCTCGACGACGCTTTCGCTCGTTTCGCGAGAAGATATCGCCATCCGATCGAACAACGGGCCATCGGTGGTTCCGCTCGGATACTCGTGTTCGTAAATTTCGCCCGCGTTCGCGTTCCTCTTCTGCTCCGAGTCGAAGAAAAGCGGTTCTCGACGGAACACGTAAATCTCCTCGTTCGCTCGAACGTTCTTGTCGAGATCCAGATAGGTCGGCTCTTCGTTGTATTCCACCGAGAAGTTCTTTCTCTCGTGTCCTAGGAAATCTTGTAGCTCGCTCGCGCGTCGATGCTTCGATTCCCTTTCGTTATGCCTCTTATCTTTCTTCTCCTTGTTCCCTTCTTTCTCTTCGTTACCGACGCGGACACCACCGTTAAACGTTCTTCTCTTCGACGATTTCGCATCCTCGTTGTCCAGGCGTTTCTTCCTTCTGTCGAATCCGGCACGTTGCTGCGCTAAACGATAAGTCCGATCGGCGATCGCCTCCTTAGCCTCGATCTCGGTGCCGTTGCTACTTTTCCCGTACTGGTCGATCTCTTTCCGCGACTTTTCTCCTCGACGATGTCCTCGTGATTGTTTCCCGATAACTTGTTGCTCGCATTCGCCGGCGATACCGAAGCTTCGGAGCACCTTCAAAGCATCGGTCGCGTCCACTATCGCGGTTGCGCCCGTTTCCTCCTCCGTTTCTGCGTTCGCTTTAACGTGGCCCGCTTCGAACGCATCGTTCTCTCGGATGATTCGAGATCGTTTCACCGGTACCAGTTCCGTTAATTCGATTTCCTCTTGCGCCCCTCCGTTTTCGACTATTTCGGTCAAAACGATCCGTTGCATATCTAGATTGGCCATCTGGTTCTCTTCTATATCCTTTTCTCATTCTATGGAAACGGCCGTCGAGTTTGGTCGCGTCGCGTCCGGAGATTTCGATGCTCGACCTCGTCGATCCTTAACGAACGAGCATCGATCGTGGCTCTTGCTACCATCGTCCAGTTTGATCGTGGAAAATTGCTCGGTACCGGAATACTTTCTGGCTAATTTCGCGTTACCCTCGCGATCGAGTTATAACGACCAAAGTTATCGTTACGATATTCCTTTTTCTTTCTTTCTCTTCCTCCTCGGATTTCCCTTTCCTTTCGTTTCGTTTCGTTTCGTTTCGTTTCGTTTCGTTTCGTCTCGTTCGTCTCGTTCCTCTCGTTCGATGCACCGAACGTCTCTACGTTCACGGCAACTGCATAGCTCAGTTATTCGCGAAGCTTCGAACGATAACTTTGCGTTTGTTCGTGCTCCACAAACCCGCCTAAGATATTCGTGGCTTTTATCCGTCGCGCCGTATCTACGCTTATCGTTTCTTCGAATCAAAAAACTCTGAGTCACCGTAATCACCGTCCACTTCGGTCCGTCGAACGTTCAAGAATAACGTCCAATAACGTAAAAGAGGGCGAACAAAGAAAAACTAAATCGCCAAAGATAGCGTTCTTTCCGTTTATAGTTGGAATCGCGACGCGCATACGTCGACGACTACTTGGCTTTTCGCGCGATAATTTTCGATAAACACGGGTTCGGTTGGTGCGCGCATTGGAATCACCGCGAGCTTAGAGGTACACCGGACAGAAGGGACGAAGCGATAAAAACGGTGTTGCGATTTCGCGGAATATTTTCGCGAACAGACGGCGCGTTTCGTTGCTCGTCGTCGAAACGCGATCGAACGTTTGTAACGGGGAGAGGAGTAGGAGAAGCAGGAGGAGGAGGAGGAGGAGTAGTAGAAAGAAGAGGAGGACGGGGAGGACGAAGAGGAAGAAAGACGGGACAGAGGACGGGACAGGACGGGACGGGTCGGGACGGGTCGATCGGTCGCGAGATAACGCAACGGAACGCCGTTATGCGTCGATAAAAAGGAAGTGGCGAAACGACGGAACGCGACGGGGTGACTGATCAACGTTACTCGTCGCGACGATCGACTGACCGTGTTCGTATCTCGCGACGATACCGCCGCTTTCTCGACGGCGATTGCGCGCCTTTTCCCGCGCAAGCGCAATTCGCGGTCGATATCGCTCCGATTTTACCCCGCTTTGCTCCTGATACCCTCGCCACCCTGGTCCGCCCCAGTTCGTCCTGGTCCACGGTGCTTCAGACTCTTTCCCCCTTTCCCCTTTCGTTCTTCCAACCCTCCGCCGGCGATCCGCTGCCCCGAGACATATCACCTTTCTCCCCTACGAACCTATCGTCTTTTACCCTCTCCCCGATCATTCTCTCTTTACTTACTCCTCCTTTTTCCGTTTCTCCGTTTCGTCGTTAACCGTTTCGCGACGCGTTTCTCGATATTCGAACGTCCTAGACCGTTCGTGCGTACCTCGCGACTTATGTTCGATCGTCGGACAGAAAATACTTGGCGCGAATCTCTTCTTTTCCCTCCTTAACTTTCCTTCCCTCGCCTTTCGGTCTGATTCGCCTGACGAATACTGCAACGCGACCGATTAAGCGGCTCGTTCAATGTCCGATCTGTCCTTTTCGTTCGTCGCGCCGTTTTTACGCGTTCCTTCCATCACGGAATCGGCGCTTTTTATTTTTCATCTCAAAGGAGTTTATTTCAAACTCCTGTACCATTCGCGTCTCCGAAATCAATCGCTTTCTTTATCGATATCTACCAATTATCTCCCTCTCGCCTATCTACCCTTATCTCCCATTCGTTTACGCGATCGATCGTTATCGCTTGCCTATTGGCGGATAATCTCCTTTGGTACGATTACACCGTTATAATTATAATACACCTACACCTTTGGCGATATCGTCGCCTTCGGGACGTACTGGAAACTCGATCGAATCTTCTTTCCCAAGTTTTCCTACGCGATCGAGCGACGACCGATCAACCGATACACGAGCTTTCACCTTTCGATTCGATCGAAACGCTCCGGCCACGTGTTTTCCTTTTGCCTGACACGTTTACGGTCACAAGATAATTTCTTCTTCGGGCTTTCTTCCTCCGTGGACAAAACCCGCTCGCATCGACCGTGACGACGCAAAGATACAACTTCGATTACTCGTGATTTCGAGGTCGTTTTCTTTGCTCAAAACGTAGGTGCGTAACGCATCGAGTGTACCGAGGCAATTCGCCGGAAGACTCGATGAGCAAGCCCTGCGCGTTACCGGTTTTTCGTCTTTCCCTCGAAGTCGTTCCGTTAATTTCCGTAAATCGAGCAACCCGCTACCATCTGAAAGAAAACAAGAAATACCGATGGTATTTCTTTGCTGGTTTTTAATCTAACCAACTATGCAGGGATTTGAACGACATCCTTTTTGCACCTAATACCTACATGTTGCCAAAGCGTCGCTTTCGCTTAAATATAAGTTAGCTGTTTGTTAGCGATTTTCCATTACCGATTGTCCGCGTACGCGATCCATCTAGATATTCGATTCCGGTTGTATAACTCGACAAATTGTACATGTATATCCGCTACCGCGATACTCGCTCTGACGCATCAACCGTGTTCCTTTTTCAAACAAAATCGACGCGCTATCGTTTAGCTCGATGGTCATGAAACAACCGATCATCGTTACTGTTGAAAGTAGGGGAAAACGACGCGTCGATTGGCTAATTTAGACGGAGAGGAAGTTTACACGGTACTTGAAGCTCGCATATGTATTTGGCCGCCGCGTCTCTTGCCCGGATTAGCTTTGCCTTGCGTTACTTCGATTCGCCTCGCCTCGCTTCACCGCGCCGCGCTGCGCCGCGTTTTCGGCCGCGCTGCGCCGCGCGATTACCAGCTCTATTACTCTCGCGATCCACACGAACGCGCGCGGATTAGGGCATTCGAGTGTCGGTGAATATTTTTGATCGTGCAAGCGCGACTATCGCCGCGTTATATGCATACGTAAGTATCCGAGACAGGTACGCGAGAGAGAGAGAGAGAGAGAGGTACGCGAGAGAGCTCCGATGTTCTCGTTTCGTCGGATCGGATCAGCTCGGGTCGGCTCGAGTCCGACCGGGCATTCGCTGTGCGCATTGAACTTCCCAGACCCGAACCCGACAAGTTAGCCCTTACTCCGAGATTTCCTCGCTAGCCCGTAGATCGGTGAAAATTTCCCGCCATTCCGTGTCATATTCGAACCGTTTGATCTTTCAACGAACCTAAACGTGTTCTTGCTTCGTTGCGACAATACGATTTTCACTCACCTGACACGACGGGACTCGGAATTTCTGCTGTCACGGCAACTAAGAGGCTTCCTCGCGAAGCGTCTGCTCGTCTTACCCTCCTATCGCCATCTTCGAACCACGTTTGACTCTACCGATGAAATTGACAAACCGAGTAGAAGGGCGAAACGATCTTGATAAAAATATTGTACCGAATCTTGCTGGTAGATGGCGCGCACCGGCGCAGCCGCAGCGAACATCGGAAACCAGAGAGTTGGAGTCGTATTCACTCGCGGCTGTATGTACTCGACAATACGTGCTATTCGTACGTGTCACGCGCCGCTTATTTCGAGTTGCGGGACTCGTCAGTGGACGTTTTCGTGAATACCGATCTTCTTTCCGTCTCATGAATCTCGCGATTCGTCGCCTATTATTCCATCGATGTTCACGCGCCTTATTATTTAAATGTTCAGTTCGGTGATTCGTTCCTTTCATCGCGTACAACCATCTAAACGTTTTGCACTCTTCCCGTTTCGCGCGCGTTTTACGATGGATGCCTCTGGTTCACTACCGGACAAATTGCGTTACGAAAACAATGCCAGTGCCATTAGTCGATACGGTAGGTTCCTTTTTCTCGCGATTTCAGCCACACCCTAACCGCGTGCGCGTTTTGCGATCAAACGAATCTATGATTTGTAAATTGTCGAACGAGTACATATACCCGATTCTTTCTCGACTTTTCCTTTTTCTTTGCGAACACTGGACGAAGAAGAAAAAACGAATAATATCCATGCGAGTTTATTCCAGGTTACGGGAACGACGTGTGCCAGTTGATCGAGAGATTTGAACGCCGAGTAGGCATTGTGGTTGTGGTCGCGAGCGGTACCGTTGCTCTCTCCTTAAAAACATAACTTCGCTCCGAGTTCGATGCTTTAAAGAATATCGATCGATGAAATAGAATTACAGTTTAAACGGGAAAACTTCTTGTCGGGATAGATTAAAAACTCTAAGCAGTTTTATCGATCGATCAAGAATTTTCTAAGAAGAAAAGAGATATACGGTACGAACATGTACGAAAGAGGTTGTCGATATTTTGCAAAATTATAGAATTACAAAGTTACGGAATTAAGAAAATTAGGAAATCGATCGATGTACCGATTGACGGATTTTTCCTCGATCGTGCAGTTATGCGTCATCGAATATACACGTTACATACCAGATTACAGGCAACATTTGAACATCGGCTGCTCTTGAATCGATCGCGAACAGAAGCTTCCTCTCGAACTTCCCAGATGGTAGCACTATATCATTCTGCCGTTCTCGCGTTTCGTACAAAAATAATTCGACGCACATATTGAATTTTGTACCGTACGAACGTCCGAATGTGCACGAGCATACATACGCATATATGTTTTACCGAGCACGATACACGATGAGTACATAAACGAAAAATGGTAAAATTTGTTTTTATCGCGGATAGCTTTAGCGATATCTTCCATAGTTCGGATTCGAATAATCTCGGCGTTTAGTCGATTACGCGTTTAATCGATAATGATTATACTTGGCGTTAAAGGTAGTAATGTTTCAAGAAACTGGAGTTTTAATCGTAAATAAATTGGTTGGGGGTAAAAATAAATAGAAGCGCGGTGAGAGCGCTTAAGGAAAGGTATAGAAAATTTAGTGGCGCGGTGTGGCGCCATTGTTGGCGCGCTAAACGAGGAACGACGGAAACGGACGAAGCCAGGTTCGCGTAGAGGACGAGGTCGAGCACAGACGCGATGAGACGCGAGCGGCAGTGCAAACGATACGGACGTTGCGGTCGATCGTGGCGAGAGAGAGAACGTGCTTGCTACGACGTATCCGATGTAGCTGGATTTTTGTGTTCGATGGTCGCGTCGTTCAGAGTTCGGAGCGCCCTACTCTCTCTCGACTGTGAAAGCGGTGCTGTGTTTCGCGAGTGACCCGCCTACCGAGATCTCGCGTCTTCTCCGAGTTGTTCGCGAGACGAGTCCGTTTTCTCGCGATTTCTTCGTTCGGTCTCCGTTGTCCGACTCGAACTCCGACTCTCCGACGGATTCGTAGTTGCTTCGAAATCACGATTATCGTGTGTGCCCAATGGTACGTCTCGTGCTGTTTCGTTACGCGAACAACGACGGCGACGACCAACGACGACCACGACAGCGGTGACCACTGACGTTTCGTTCGTTCCTGGTCGTCTAGGTCGCGCGTGTGCCACCAGTTGCGTGTTGCGTGTTACGTGTTACGTGGTACGTGTTGCGTAACTACGATCCGACGGCAACCACCTTCTTGTCCGGTACTCAGGATCAGCATCGGACATCGTATTCGTCGATCGCAGTCGAAATCGGCTGATTCGTACACCGTCAACGAAACGGGTTAGTTTTTATCATTACGCGATTACGTATCACGTTTCTTCGCGTTTAGATATCGACTTACGTCAGCCGACAGTTTTCGCTGCACGATAATTCGGTTGTTTAGTTTTGTTTATTAACGCGAATGTAGTCGCGAGAAATGTGCGCAAATTGTTCGGCGACGAAGGGAAAAGGCAAAAGTTTGGACGAATCTGTTTTATTTTGGCACGCTCGCGTGCCTCCCGCGTCGCGTGGTGCATTACTCATTCGAAGATCGCAACGATGAAAACTCGACGTACTCGTTGAAACGAACTGCATCGTACGCACGTAACATTTCAAAGTAACCTAAATAGACGAATAAAAGGAAGTGGCTACGATTCGTTGATTTTCGTTGCGGGATTTACGAATACACGGGGAATAATATCTGGTGGTCAGTCGTTCGTGGTTACACGATTTTATTCGTATCGTAGCGATTGCTAGTGGCGCCAATGTTTCGTGTTCGAAAGAAAAGAATATATCGTCCCGTACACGGTAATAGACACGCAGACGGTTTTCCGAGCACGCGAATAAAAACGTATCCGTGTTGGAAACGTCACGTGTCGCGTCATATCGAGTGGCAAAGAGCGGTTTCAAATTATCATAAAGCGAACGCGTGAACCGTGATTACGCTTTCGACGCGTGACGCGCGTCGCGCTTAGTATTGATGAAAAGTACGCGAAACTCGGGAATAGTCGACTGACGCGAAGAGAAAAGCTCGTGTACGCGTGTACGTAAGAAGAGAGTAAAATCACGGTGTAGTACAACTTGGAGCAACACGTGTACGATCCGACCGGTATACATATATTAAATCGCGTCCCTTTTCTTCTCTCGATCATTTCTCTCCGCGTTCCTCGGTTAATCGATCGTCGAAAATGTTCCCTTATTTTGGACGAGTCGATCGAACAATGTGCGCGCGATTCGAGCCACTCGACAGTTGATCGGTCCGTCGTTTTAAATTGCCGTGCACCGATAATTTTTTCCAATATAATGATCCGCGGGTCGTTCATCACTTAACGAAACCGGAAGAAAGGAAGGAAGGCTGGAAGGAAGGAAGAAAGAAAGAAAGAAAGAAAGAAAGAAAGAAAGAAAGAAAGAAAGAAAGAAAGAAAGGAAGGAAGGAAGGAAGGAAGGGTGGTTGGATGTAAGGAGGTTGGCAGATAGCGATCGTTTAACCTCGTCGCCGACTTTGAAGCTACTGATCGAGCTCGATAGAAGAGGAACGATTATTAAAGGATGTCTCTTTCTATCGAATGGTTAAACGCGGAATCGAATTGACTCGTCAAGTGGGTCAACGGTCGAACTTGATCGCCGTTGGTGAACTACGCCGGGTCGTAACGCGCGAGAAGAGACCGCGCGTCACCGAATCCCCCATACGTGTAACACGTGTAACACGTGTACCCGTGATCGTCGATTTCGCATACATATTACGTTCAACGAATCATTAAATTTCCGTTTTTAATTCGTTTCTAAGAAGAAACTCGTCGCGTTCACGGAGTTTCCGATTAATGTTCAATAGTTATAGTATTGCGAGGGTGGTGGCGGTGGTAATAAGTGCGTAGTAGCATTAAATAGCGACACTGGAGATGTATACGACGCGGCGCGGCCAAGTATTAGACTTAAAGTTCATTCGACTGTAAGATCGTTAGAATACGAAAATTGTAAATTGTTAAAATGAACTCGCAACGATAACGGAAGAACAAAAGATTCGCTCGATCGAGAACCACTGTCCGCACGAGTTTCATTAATCTGACCGCGCCTGGAGCTTCGCTCGTATCGCGTCTCCGTGTGCACGGTACACGGTATCACGGCTTTTCTTGCACCGCATCTACGTGTACGTGTAAGCGTATTTGTATTTAGATGGATACTCGCGCGCATCGCCGCGAGAGCGCACCTCTTAGCCGCAACCACTAACCACTGATTCGTCTTCGCGCGTATTTGCACACGAGATGTTTTTCTCGGTCTGTTCTCGGTTCGCATCTTCCATTCTCTCTAATTTTTTTCTCCTTTCTCAACTTCCACTTTTCCTTTCGTTTCATTTCATTTTCCCTTGTACCGCGTTTCGTTCGGCCTGCTCATTTCGAACATCTCGCGTTCACCACTTGTCTGAATCTATTTATGACGATATAATCTTGACTCTTCCTGGAACCTGTACAGTTTTTCTCGAACGACCAATTCTTTGAAATTCTGTTAGCGCGCCTCGATCTAATCTATCTGTGTTCCCTTAAATCCGATTCGGTTAATCGTAAATGAACTGAATTTAAAAGATAAATTTGTGAAACGAACAACAACAGGCTTTGCCGATCACGATACGTTTCTAAGCGTATACTTGCATATAAATAGCCGCGTATTCATAACCGTACAGTATATGTATGCATGCGATGAGGTGAGATGGCGGTATCGCGTGGTCGCGAACTTTAATCGGTAGGTAGTTGCGCGAACCGTAATATAGAATTATAACCGATAGCCGGTACTTTCCCATGCTCGAGCGACGAGCCGCGAGTTTCCCACGGATTCGCAACCTTAATCCTTCCAAGTTTCTTGTTCTCGTATACGAAACACATGGCTTAGAAATTCTATAAGCTGAAGTTGAATTTGGTCGGCAAAGTTTTGGATCTCGAATTAGATATCGATTCGATCGATATCGTTAGAGTCGGAGATGCGAGCGTACGCGTTACGGGGAAAGACCGTGTGGTCGGAGAAGAACAGACAGGGCCAGGAGGGAGTAGCGTGCAAGAGCGAGAGTAGAAAGAGGAAGAGGACGCGGAGGAGGAGGAGGAGGAGGAGGAGGAGGAGGAGGAGGAGGAGTTCGGTGTTCGGCGTCGAGCGTTCGGCTCTCGGAACTCTCCTAAGTCACGGACTTAACTGAGTTAACGCGCTCTTAAGGCTAGCAGAGGGTGTTAACCTTTTGCTCTCTCGCTAGCTCACCTGCGACGGCTACTTGCCAGCCAACGATGCGCCATCGGTTTCCGTAACGTTTCAATTTTACGCGCGGCGCGGCGCGGCGCGATTCGACTCGGAAGTTGCGCGCAAGTTTGATCGTTGGATGGTCGTCGTAGCATCGAGGAACGATCGAAATCGTTCGCATTCGCGAATGAACGAAACGAATAGGTCGGAATAAGAACCGGTTCGTTGATCGGTTTACCGAAGGGTTGTCGTGAAACGCGATCGCATCGAAAATGCCAGTCGAAATAGGCTCGTTAACGCTCGTAGACTCGCGAAGGGCTTGCCGCGAAACCTTCTCGCATCTAATCGAGAAATAATGGTTCCAAATGGTTTTTTATTCCATAATGGTTTTTTATCGAATAGCGAAAACTATGTCCTCGCAGAGCTATGAAACGGTAGAAGGAGTGTATTGCAGAAAATTATTTTTATGTTCAATCGACTTTCGATTTCGATCGTGGTAAAGCATAAACGCGTCCGAAGCGAAAACGACGAAACGATCGGAAGAAAAGAGAAGGGGACCCGGAAGGGTAGCTCATCTTCCGCGAATCTCCCCGGGCTCCTGACACGTCCTCCGTTGCATAACGATTCCATCTGTTTCGAGTATGCCTTCGAGAGACGCGACATGAGAGCCACTGAACCATGTACCGGTTGTTCCACTCGTGGAATGCGGACTAGCTCGCGACGTGTACGTGTGCGTCAGCGTCCGAGTCCTATCCGTATTCCCTTCTACCTTCGTGCACGTCGCTTGCACGAGGATATATACGCATCTTTACGATGGACCTAAGCGATTACTCTCGTTATCGTTTCCGCTGTTCGACGTCGTTATCGTTTCTCTCGTTCCTTCTGCTCTCTCGCTCTGTCCCTTTTCTCTCTCCCTTTTTTTTTTTCTTTTTACCTTTCCAACAACGCCGATCGTTTTGCGTCAGCGCGCAAAATACGTCCGCGAAATCGTGGAAAAAACGTAGAATCGTCGCGTCGAGCAACGTATGCGCGAGTACGTTTATAAACAATCGAAGGAAGTCGTAGCGCATAAATATGTAGCGAGTTGCTCGGTTGCAGGCTCGCTGTGGCCACTGTATGCAAATTCGACCTACCGGTTGTACGTATATTTTACGCGAGAGCGCAAGGTATATTTGTTTTTTCCTCGAAAGCTCCGTAACGTTTCGAGAAGGAGAAGAAGAAGAAGAAGAAATAGAAATAGAAGAAGAAGAGGAGGAGGAGGAGGAGGAGGAGGAGGAGAAGAATCGCTGGATAGCTGCGGTTTTCGTCGAAGCTAACCTAATCGCTATACATATACGAATAATGGATTAATTTAAGAGCCATACTCTTTTCGGTCGTGACGATTTCGCGCCGCGATTCACTCGGGTAGAAGCTAATGAATGCGCGGTTTACCGTTAATCGCGACGACGACGACGACAACGACAACGACAACGACGAGTCATCCAAGGCAAACTAGAACTTTTCCGCGACAACGATAGACAAATCGACAGGAGAATTTCTGGTGAAACAGTCGTGTTTTGAATCGCTCGATAAATAAATCCTTAAGGAATTTTTCTGATCGTCCTTTTTCTCATTTTCTTAGGATTTGCCTCGTTGTCGTACTGACCCCGCGCTACGGCGCGTTTCTTGTTACAGAAAATTGAAGGCGTAAAGTAGGAAAATAGAAGAAAGAGGGAAGAAAAGGAAAACCGAAGCGGAGAGGTGGCATGTATCGTTCGAAAATGGCAGCGGAGACGCGTCGATTGGCCTAAAGAAAATCGAAAGAGACGCGAGGTGAGTCGCTCCTGTTGTACGTTCGAAGGTTGTCGAACGTCGATCGATGCCGAGGAACGGGAATTAGAGCGAAATCGTGAGGAAACGATCGTTCGCGTGGACAGCGTTCGGGACCGATTAAGACAATCTCGATTAACGAAATTATTCGATTCGTGAAATAATTCGATCGGTGAAATTAGAGCAACACGGTGACGTTGTCGATTTCGAACAACGCTTATCTGTCGAGCGTTTATCGGGTCGCTCAGCGACTTATACGTCACCCGTTATCCGAGCACGCTTATTATGCACGCTATATCGTCGGCCGCTTCGACGAGGGAAAAGCCATAAATTTAATTGCTCCGGTCACGGAGGACGAAGGACGGACCGAGAACCGAGGATCTAGGAGCAAGTAGCCGAGAAGGAGCACGCTTCGAAGGACGGAGAACGGTGGATACGGAGGATAATAGAGGAGTCGCGTTGGCCTTGTTCGTCCACGGGGATTCGTATCGATTCGAATCTTCTTTTCGTTTCTATCGATTTTGCGCGTGCCGCGTAGCGTTGCTTCGACGTTGTCCGGTTGATACGCTAACACCGATTCGTCCAGAGCGGTGCATTCGTACGACAATTCGATCTTTTAGTAAACGGAATTGCTTCGCGTTAACTATTTTCTCGCTCTTTCCGCTTCCGAGCGATCTTATCGCGAAACGATTCGATCGTTTGTCCGCAAACGTCGCGAGAGGCTTACGATCTCGAGGGAAAAACCCGAGCGGCGGCCGAAGAATAGTTTCGAATCGTGAGTAATTATTGGTGCGTCTCCCGGCGTTTTATCGGATTGATAACACAGTTGGAACGTTCTTTGCTCGCTTTACGTCGATAACCTTTTCGGCGATAAATTCTTGTTATCTCGAGGATTACGCGTTCGCCGAGAATCGAGAAGCATCGGAAAAGCTTCGTCGGTCCGTGGCCATACGGTAGCGGGCTAATAAAATCTCCGTGATCGTCGTTCGAGCAACTTCCGAACGCCCCGCGTCTCTTCGAGTAGGTTTCGTTGACCGTAACGTATTCGCGATCTTAGCCGGGCTAGGAAAGAAGGTCCAGACACAGGGCCTATTGACCAACGACGATCCGACGATAAAAGCGCGTGCCAGCGGAAAAAGGAGTCTGGCCGAAGACGAGTCCAGAGAATAATAATTTTCTTTGCATCGGAAGATCCTTTTGCATCGGGTACTCGATACGCGATGCCAATAAGACCTTTGCTTTTCCGTCCTTTTCGACGAACCTTTACGAGAGGCCGTCTCGAATCGAATTATTTCGTCGAAAATTACCGATAAATCGGACGAGATGCCAATAAAAATTGGATCAGCCATGGCTACGATCGATAATACCGAACCGGATTAAACGTATCTCGAGGAACGACGTCGACCTTTTTCCCCGCCTCGCTATCGTAACGATTCGATGCTGTTACTCGATTTCTCGTTTTGCTTCCTCCTTATTCCGCGTAAACAATTCTCCGTTGGTAATAATAATTTATCGTTTCGTTCGTGACAAGCGCGATCGAAGCAACGCGACGGCGTGAAATTTTCCATTGGTCCCGCTTCTTATTCATCGTTGTCGTTGTCGTTCTGCTCGTCCCCGTCTCTCTCCTCGACCCCTCTTTTTCTCGCTCTCAAACAGACGCACGTACTTACGTTCCGATAGATACGTAATTGCAACACGGACTCACTATTTCGTTCGCTTTCTCGAACTCTTAGTTAGCGAGAAAATTTTGATTGATCGCGTGCGCGTGTTCGGGACTACATATCGAGCGCGGCTTCCTTGCATCTCCACGGTATCTTTGCATCTCGGTCTTCGAGGACCGACTATCCGACGAGATTCGCGTCCGATGACAACCGCGATAATGATAATTGGCCGTCTAATTAAGTCGGTCGATTAATCGTTGTATGCGCGTACGTAACTCGATTCGTCGCACGACCAGTTTACATGGGCGGTGAGAAACGAAATGCGGACGCCCCTTTCGACTGGCGTAACGCCTGCGCTGCGATTAAAAAGAACGGACAAGACAAGAAGAAAGTTGGAGACGTTCTCGACGATTCGTCGAAGCGTTGATTAAAGTTTCACGAACGAAATGGACAACGTTCGGAAACGTTCGGAGGAGTTTCGTCTCGCTCGTGAATGATCGCGCGATAAAGCTTGCTCAAGCACCGAGGATCTCATCTTGGTACGTCGAAAACACCGGCCGATTAGGAATATCTACTATCCACGAATAACAGGATGATTCGCGGAAAGGCACTCGTTAATGGTTACGGGCCTTTTGCACGGTTAAATAAATAACTGACCGTCGCCGTTGCCGTCGCCGTCGCCGTCGCCGTCGCCGTCGCCGTAAATGCAATTACGCGCATCCGTATACCTGTACACGGTCGATGTACAGTATACGCTGTAGCTTGTATGACGTGCGCGATTGGCCGATTCGCGTTCCACGAGTAATCGGTACGGAGAAGAAATATAAGGAACAAGGGAGAGGGTTTCTGGTATGCCGTTTCTAAATTACACCCTCGAAAAGAACAAAGATGCCGGATAAGAGAGGCTCCGATCGATGAAGGTATTTGTTCCCGGTTCCTCGCGCAACTAGGTAACCATCGGCCAACCAGCATCCTTTATATTTCATCCGTTATACGTATACGTATGTACGTATGTCCGTTCACCGGGAATCTCGTAAAAAACAATCGGTTCGTTTTCCACCCGATATATCGCGTCGTTCAACCTTCGTTCGATTCCCGACAAATCGAACGAGTCCTTTACGAGAACGTCGAAGGTTCGACGTTTCTGATTAGAGGATTTTGTAGCGGTTTGGAAAATTCGTAGACACGTAGAGCGCGGCGGGGTTGGTCGTTGATCGGAACGGACGAGCGACGTTCCCCGATCCGGCCAGGCTGCACGCGAGCTCTCTCGAAGAGACCGATAATTAAGGTAATGGCTACTTTTCAAGTGGATTTCCGTGTGGCTCGATCCGCGCAGCCAGCCAACTAGCCGCGCCGATTATGGTCACGAACGGCCACGTTCGCATTTCGCTCCGTTACGGGGCCCGCTCTATCCTTCTCTGCTTTCGTTTACCTCTCCGTACTTATTCCTCCCTATTCTGCTTTTCTTCGATGATCGTGTACGATTAAACTTTTGCCATCCTGATCGTCTCGATACCTCGGTTGTCTTAACAAAATCCTACGAATTCGCGTTAATTTTCGTTCGCGAATCGGCACGTTAGTTGCGGCGAAATAAATTCAGTGGGGTAAATTTGTTCGAAATTTGGTCGAAAAAGAAATACGGATAGCGATGGAAGGATAACGCGCTAGCTAGGGAAGAGAGAAGAAAGAGTAGAACGACGAAGAAAATGTTCCGCCGCGACTAGCAATCTGGTACAATGGATTTTGAAGAGTGTAATTTTCGTCGGTAACAATGGTTGCATCGTACCGAGCGTACCGTATAATCTGGCCGTCGCGTCGCCTCGTCTCGACTCGACTCGACTCGACTCGGATCGGATCGGATCGGCGTGTTTCTAATTTTCCACGCGTCGTGGGAATTCTCGTCGATTCATCGATCATTGGAATCGCTCCTCGCGAGATCGACGGAATCGGAAATGTCGTAGATCGAATCTGCGTCCGTCGAGTTGCGCGTCGTTACGCGATTACTCTTTCAACACGGTTTCCGAAGGGAAAAAAGATTTTCTTTCCCGATAAGAAAGTCGCCGGGGCTTATCGCGCCGAGAACGTATATACTATACGCTATTAGGATGGTTCGACAAAGATAAAGCTCATTAAAATACATAGCTTACGCAACCGAGCACCGACCGAACTATCGAAACGATTTCCCCGTCGTTTTTCGACGTTTATCGTACGATCGTTGCGTGTACTACTATTAGGATGGAGAAACGGAGAAATTTCGAAGGTTCGCGATCGATTCGAAGATCGGAGACATCGAATTGAAACGACCGGTGTTGATCGTTTCGGAAGAACGTTTTCTAATTCGCTTTGCAACTACCAACGACCAGCAACGGCGACCACGTTCACGAGACTAACAACCGTTTCGATTGGTTCCTACTGGAATTTAAGCCGTCCCACTACGCGATCGTGGATCCCACTGATCGACCAATCGGCATTTTCACCGATAACGATGCTCATAATTAGCTCATAATTATTCGTTAACGAGTCGGCCGGCCACGACGACGTCTGAATGAAACTCGACTGGGCATCGCGTCGTCGTCGTCGTCGCGACCACTCGCCGTTTTAGTCGTGATCGTGATCGCGTTCGTGCTCGATCTTGAATCAACGTTCCCTTCGCGATCGATTTCTTTCTACTTCCTACCGCGTCGCGTAAATATCACAATGACGCGAACGAAAATATCAGTCGATTTGTTCCTACGAAGAAATCCCCCGATGCCGTACGAGAAGTGATTTTCTTCGGATATCTCGATCGAATCGCATCGAATCAAATCGAATCGAATGCGCGTAGAGACTTACTGACGCTGATGACCCGCGCGAAACTCGATCTAGTTTCTTTTCTCGGTTTGTTGGTAATCTCGTTAAACGGACGCGGGGTTAAACGCGGAACATCGTTAGAGGCGAACGACCTTAACCTTTGGAGTAAGTTAGCGGCAGAAGAGGAGAGTGACTTGGCTGGCACGGTTGTCCCGAGGTTTTATCGTTAACGCGATTAACGCTAGCGGCAGACTCCGAGCGCGAACGATGCTCTCCTCCGTCGCCGCTGCCGCCGGCGCCGCCGCCACCGTCATCGCCACCGCCATCGCCACCGCCATCGCCACCGCCACCGCCATCGCCACCGCCATCGCCACCGACATCGCCACCGCCACCGACATCGCCACCGACATCGCCACCGCCACCGACATCGCCACCGCCACCGCTGATCTTCGATCTCTCGATCTTGTAACTGGCTTTGCCACAACGTCTCGTAGATCGTGAACTCTGACAAGTAAAGGAACGCTATATCGCCAAGGTCCTTCGTCCTCCGTTCTCCAAACGTGTCGTTCCTTGTCGTTCAACTTTCAACGTTTCTTTCGTTACGAACGCTGTCCTCCGTAACCTAACCGGAACAAGGAATCTGTTTCGAAATATTCCATTTTATTCTGATAGTAAATTGAATTAATCGGTTTCGTTATAATACGCATGCAGAATGGTGTTGGTGGTGAACGGGGTCCTGCAAGAGGACATTCCAACGGATAGTAGGTCGTTGTACGCGGCCCATCCGGTCTATCGTGAAACTGCGACGCAATTGCACTCGATGCCAGCGAAATTGGTGGGTCCAATGGGTCTGCTGTATGTCCAGCAACGAGAAATGGCTGCTACTTTACCACACGACAGTAAGTGATCACACTCCGATCCCTCTTGTTCCTCGAATATTTACGGTTGAATCGCTGGTTACGCGACATCTCGTCTGTCTTTTTTCCAGAAAACGTGAGCATTATCGGCTCGGACGATATGACTACCTGCATAATCGTCGTTGTGAGGCATTCCGGTAAGCCCTACGATCAATCCGAACTCGCCTTACCGATCAGTTAATGTCGTAATTAGGCGCGTCAACGAGACGCAGCGTAGAATGATTCGCGACTCGATGAGGCGGGTTAGCGGTTACGAGCGAACCAGATCACTAACTAACGATGGCTGGTGGCGTAGGTTCGGGTGCTGCGGCGTTGGCGCACCTCGATGGAGCTGGCACCGAAGATGCGGCAGCGACAATGGTCCAAAGGGTAACCGAGCTCGCTCTAGGATTCCCGGAGGGTCGGCTGGAATTGCAACTGGTCGGTGGCTATTCTGATCCTAGGAATTACTCCGAAGAACTCTTTTGCAATATTCTTGGTAAGTTTCGTCGTTGCTCGGGGCATTCGCGAAATCGCAACGTTCCAACTTGACCGTGTAAAATGTCTAGTATCGAGTATCGAGTATCGAGGATCGAGGATCGAGGATCGAGGATTAAGGTAAACTTAAGGATTTTCGTTTTAGCCGCGTTTCACAAACAACCGGTAGAGATCGACTTGACTCTCTGTTGCGTGGGCGAGTTGAACACAACCGTAAGGGGGGGTATTCATTGGCCGATGATATACGGGATCGGTTTGAACGTGAAAACGGGCGAGATCTTTCCCGCAACCTTCCCAGACAAGGGTCCCGAACAAGCGCTAAGGTGTGCCAGACAATTGACCGGAGGTCAACAGGTGCGTAACTGTCCGATATACCTACTCTTTTGATTGCCGTTAACGAACGAAATGCCGTCAGTGCCGGTAAAAAAACCTAGCTTTACCGACAAATCCTATATCGTTTCGCACAGGTTCTGGACGTTTACGATTGCACGCTGGGACTACTTAGAATCGGACCGTTCAACTACGATCCTCTCAGAGGAGTCGACCTTTGGTTGGCTCAATCCGATCAGTTTATTCTACAACACCTTTCGACTTCGCCAGAAGTGGAACTTCCGCATTTCGTATCACAGGTGGTATTCGTCGTGTTCCAATTCGAATCGATCGAACAAATACGTTCGAATAAATACGAAATCGTTAAAAGAACTAACTGTCGGCCGTGTCGCGCTCTATACGTGCCTACTTAACGTTCGCGTTCCGCTTAACCGAAATATTTCGTTTGCTCTAGGTCCGGGCGACGCTCAAATACATACAGGACAATCAATTTCCGGCCGTCACCGTCTTCCGTGACAACAGACCACATTATTATCGTCGCGACGAGACCACCGGTGTTTGGCAACCCATCAGATATTAACGTTCAGCACCGTATGTGCGGACTGCTGCGCAAGGAAACACGAAGGAAGGCAGTTTACGAAATTTCCCTGGTGATATCGAATCCAAAAATAAATTTACCAATCGACGAAGAACCACCGTAATAAAGTGGACGTATCGTAATCGGCGCATGTCTCGCGTTTTTTATCTTATCGAGAACGTTGTTCGTTGAACGCTTTTTTCCAAATTTATTATTCTCCAAGCAAGGATACGATATCGCTCGAAACGATACGCGCGACTGCGATCCGTTACAAAAATTCCTTTTCAAACCGTAGCGTCGTAGTCGTCGCAGTCGCAATCGTAATCGTCGTAGTCGTCGTAGTTGTAGACGTCGCGCCGTTCTATTATACCCGATAAGCCTTCTAGTTTGTGGTCCCGTTATTCAGCGATAAGAAAACCTACAAATTCGTATCGATTTTTCGCCGATTCATAATCGTTCAAACGCGACCAACGATCTATTATTAATATTATTATTATTAATATTATTATTAATATTATTATTATTATTATTATTATTATTATTATTATTATTATTATTATTATTAAGAGCGGTCATTTCATCTGACGATTACTACCGTAATCAGCGCTCGCGTTCACTTTTCTTTCCTTACTTCTGCCCTTTTTTCTTTCTTCAGCCTACTTTTACGCGCGCGTTCACTCGAACGTTCGTAAAAGCAGGCTATTTCGTCGTTGTTTTGGTAAATATTTTCGTGAATTTAATGGAATAACGATCGATTGAATCATAAATTATCATATTACGTTCCAACAAACGAGCAAAAGCGACTAACCAAATTGAAGTTACTGAAAAGTATTTAGTCAGCGATGTATATAACGATGCCAGAATAGCGAAACGTTTACCAAAGCAACGAGTATCGTTTAGATACAGCTCGTCCGAACATGCGCGCGCACACCATTTACAAGTCGTTATCGATTATCGATGTGTTATCATCGAAATCGAGAATTTGTTACGAACAATGAAAAGAGTCATTTATGAAACTGCGATATCATCTATTTCTCGCTTTTTTCTTTCTCTTCTTCTTCTTTTTTTTTTCTTCTACTTCTCCCCTCCTTTTTCTTCTACTTGTTATTTTTCCTCCTTTTATACACATATATATATATATATATATATATATATATGTATAAAAGGAGATTTTTTTTCCTTCGTATTTTCTGTCCTCTTAGGTAGAGTAGAGGAATTTGCGCAACAAACATTCCGTACTTGCCATAAAAGAGAGTAAAGTTAACGAAACTAGCGTTGTAAATAATTACTCGAACGCTCCGCGAGAAAGTAGCGAGTTTCTTTAAAAAAGGAAAAAGAAACAATGACTACGTGGTAATCCTTTTTACTTCTTTTTCCGTTTTTTTATTCGTTTAACCGCTGTTATAACTTTCAAGAACAGGACACGCGTATTTATGAAAGGGGCTCGATATCCCGTAAGGAATATTATCGCGCACGAGAAACAAATTAATAGAAAAATTGTGGTATTTTCTCGCCCATAAAGTTACATATATGTATGTATATGTATGTGTGCGAGGGAAAAAATAGTTGGCCATTGTTTATTGTTCCGATAGTGATATACGAATTAACTAAAATTAATATTAATTATAGAAACCGAAGAGATATATTTTTACTATGTTACGCGTAGAGAGCGAAAAAACATTCGTGATCGTGACGATAACGACGATGACGAGAAAACAACGACGACTTTAACCGATGCGTCGTTAACGTTGATCACGACGATGATTAAGTGGGAAAGCTTTTAAAACTCGAAGAGGAGAACTTTGTGATGACTAATCACTTTTTTCTGAACTTTCTTCTCCGTTTTATCTTCTTATTCGGTGCCGTTTCTAATAGTTAATCATCTTCATGCCTATAACGTAAAACTTTTTTCGACGGCGATGACGTTGTTATACTTTTTCGAACGTTACGATCCTATCTCCCTTTTTGTTCGTTCCCTCTTCTTGCTTCTTGTGACGCTTTTCCGTTCGATCTCTTTCGTTTTCTTTTGTTACGTAAAACGATCATCTCGTAACATTGTGTGGTGATATATTTATGTAATAAACGATAGATTTAAACATTTTTATCATTGTTTTCCTCCTCATTTTACCAACATAATATTTACCACGAATAATTTATGAAGGACATTATTGTGCAGTATGTAAAAGTTAAGGTAGTAACGCGACTAAAAATGACGCAAATGGTGTCGAAAGTAGAAAAATTACAAAGTGCATAACGCGTCGCGTCGCGTTAGCGTTTAAAAATTGTCGAAACGATGAAATATCGCGGTGAAATGGTGCGCGGTGAAAAAAAAAGGGGTAGCCGCGTCGCGTCGCGCGTAAGAAGAGGAACTTTTTATCGAAACGATTTGCTCGCGTTAATTCCATGGTACGTTTCACGGCCGAACGCTTCAGGAGAAGGTAGGACGATGTATTTTTATCGCGGCATAAACGGTTGAAAATTGATCGCACGTTAACGATGATCGATCTTGACTTTATTTCTTTGTCCGTGCAACGCAACGATGAAATGAAACGAAAAGGAAAAGAGGAACGGAAAGGAAAGTGAAGGGAGAAAAGAATAGAAATAAAATGAAAAGGAGAGGAAAGAAAAGGAAAGAGAAGCGTGGTACTCCACAGGTAGCAGAATCGACCGTATCATTAGAAAGTGGATAACGTTGCGCACGCTCTTTAAGGGGTAAGTTGATTTTCGTAGTACTCGGCGGTTAACGCGAGTCACGACGCGACACGGGGCTAAAGGCTGAAGGAGCTTCAGTGCCGCCTGAACACCGACTCCGGGAGGTGTTTGCGCTAATTTTTCTCCCGATTTCCCGTTGCACGCCATCCAAACATTCGATCTGCACCGTTATCGACTAACGTTCGTCGTTACTCGTGTCCGGTAAGTCACGTTTCTACCATATTTATCGGCAATTTGCAAATACGTAATATATACCCCTTACAGCCGCTAACAATAGATGTAAAAGGTGATCGTGTTTCGATCGCTGCAACGAAGCCCGTCGATCGTCGATGCTTATTTTTCTTCGTCTCTTTTCTCTTTTGTTCGAAAAAAGAAAAAGGGAACAGGAGCAAACCATATGTTCGCCCGTAACAAAACCTAAACAAAAATTACTCGCGTAATTTTCATCTTATCGCGAAACACGCGACGTGCGTTCATCGTTAAAGAGAGAAATTGTTTGAAAAGCGGCGTACATCGGCTCGCTTCGAGAGGAAGGAAAACGCGTACGACTTTGTTTCGTTTATCGTAAAACGAACACTTAACGGTGTACCGTGTACCGCGTTCGTTCTCCCGAATGTATCCGCCGCTTTAATATCGCGACGTTACTTTCAAGCATTTCGCACAGCTTCCATTCAATTTCGTCGTCTCGTTTCGTTTCTAGTCCCCCACTAGATGATACATATGTTTTAGTGATATTTTCCATGGAACGTTTAGATTTTGAAGGTTATGTAGAAGGTTCTTTCAACAAACGGTACGAAGGCATTACGGTACGGTAGTAAGAGAAATATTTTCCCGCTTCTTTTACGAACAGTTACAGGACACGGTCAAGTAATTCGATTGATCGACGCGAACGATTAGTGCAATACTCGCGTATTCCTCCGACGATTTGAAACTCGATCGAAGGGATCGAAATGAATTTTCGAATAATATTACCGAAATTGAATCCGCTTCTACCACCGATCGCATCTTTCTTTCTCGATCATCGATCTTTGTACTTGGCGCTCTACGCATAAATACGTATCGATCTAGTACGCCTTTCGAACGAGCGAAATATAATTATTACAATATTACGCGTCGCCTGGATTCTCTGTAGACATAATTTTCATCGGGAAATCTTATTTCGTTCGTTTCCGTTTCTTTCTTCCTTTTCTTTTTTTATTTATCGACCTTTCGAACATTACCGCCTATTCAGACACGACTAATGAGAAAATGATATTTCTCGGGGCAAATCACTTCTAGACCGACAAGACGAAAAAGAAGCGAAGGAAGAAAGAAAATACGAATAGAGGAGGGAAAATCGTAACGAGATAGGATCGCGAGGAGCCGTCGTTATTTTACGATTGGATCTGTACGAGACAATAGATTTTTAGCGCCTCGTTTCGAGGCACGTTGGTCGACCTTAATCTCGAAGGTTTATCACGGTCGGTGGCTTTAACGGATGCCTTTCCGTGCAAGATCGAACGTTTTCTCCAGACGTTCTTTTCCTACGGAGAATCCACGCGACTTTCCAACATACCGCGTCCTCTTTCCTCTTCGTCTTTCTCTCCCTCTTACTTTTCTCTCCTTCCGTTTCTTTATCTCGACTATGTCGTTACGTATTCGGAAACTTTTAATCGTTTACTCGCGAAGGTGTTCACCGTTGTCCGTTCTCTCCGTTCTGTCCGTACTCAGGACAGAGTACTCAGAAACAGCTTTTAATTACACGGCCGTTCAACAACGACCTTCGATATTATTTTGGGTAGTTGAAATTAATATCGATAATCGAACAAGGAAGGAAGAGATCGAAAAACGAGCGAGAAACGAACGACGTAGTCGTTGGATGATATTTAGGAGATACGGTCACGTTATTTCGACACCGAAATAATTTGCTCTCGTCGACGCGATCGAACGAAAATATTTTGTTCAGCGGACGACCAAAAAGTTATTCGACTCGTACGCGAAACGCAAAAAGCCGATTAGATCGGCTTCGAAAGCATCGATCGGTGGAAAAGGTCGCGAGACGCGACAATTTTTCCGATAAATCAGCTTTAGGATCTTTCGGCGGCTACAAAGGGGAAGGAAGAGCGCACCGGAGGAGAGCAGGGTAGTCGGGTAACCGGATCGACGAGCAAAGAAAGAGTGATAGAACTAAAGAGAGAGAGAGAGAGAGAGAGAGAGAGAGAGGAGAAAAGCCAGTCAACGCGTAGAAATAGATCGGTTAGTAGCAGCCCTCTGTCCACTGGCTTTGATCGTTTCACGGTAGATCGGTTTCGATACACGAACCGTTCCCTACCTGGCCTTGTTCTCGTCCTCGCAACCGCACCCACGCCTCTCTCGCTCGTCGTTCCATGCTCCGTGTACGAGCGTGTCCTTAGTCGAACGATATTTCTTTCTATTTTAGCGAAATAACAATTTGATTACTCGCGTACCTATTCCTCGCTGGGCATTAGCGAGTCGAATAGCTATCCTAGTACAGACTAAAGATTGTCGGCTTCAAAATTACCTGACAAGGATCGTACAGAAGATAGGAAATAAAAAATAGAAAAAAAAAAAAAATGAAGGAGCACGCGGTGTATACGGCATGTAGGTAGGACGCGTTCGTCGAACCGTAGCTGGTAGCGGGTAGCTGGCTCGGGCAAGATTGCGTTATCGGCTTTGCCAAGCACGCTGTTTCAGTTTCCCTAGGTTGCGTGCGAATAAAAGGTTCGTGCCGTAGCTGCTCGTTCGCGTGGTTCGCGTCGGATAGGTACATGTACTGGAGGGTCGCGCGATACGGAAATTAAAGAAACACGTTCGCGTTCCGTGCCTCGTGTTCTAGCAAGTTAATACGGGAAAACGACGAGGATGAGTTAACGATTGAACGAAACTAAGCGCGAGGGCGAAAACGCGCAATATCTACGCGGTGGGGTAGCTCTTATCGCCTCCGTAAATTCCCATGCGTAACGAACGCGAACCGATCCGTAATTAAATCGAACACGATCGGATTTTAAAGAGGTGTGGCCTGTATCCTGACGTTGTAAAATCGCTTCGTTCGATTAGTCGGGAAAAGTATACGATCGAACCGAATAGCGTCAAACATCGAATAGAAGAAAATGGAAAAGGACAAGTTATTTGCCGCGGTCGTGGCCGCATCTCTTTATCGCTGAGATTCCAGGAGAATGGAATTGGTTCGCCGCGGATCGAGTAGCAAGCGCGTTAAGCGTACCCACCGGAAATACGAGATGCATCTGGTATTCTCTGTTTCCGTAGAAAGTTGCTCGTTCCTCGCGACCGACTCGCAAACAGGAACGTCGATACGCGATGTGGAGCGTCGGATCCGTCCAAGACCGAGGATCTCCGTTTCCTCGTGGAAGGTCTGCAAAATAGAAGTTCGTGGAAGTTCGACGAACGAACGATAAAGCTTCGATTCGAGGTCAGCGTTAGGGAATCGACGGACAGAAGAATAGTTTTCGACGAGCGGCGTTAATTGGACCGCCACCGAGCGCAACGCGAATCGAAAACGATCTCTGTCGGTCCTTTCAATTTTTGTCGACGCATCGCCGTAAATATCCACTACGTTCTCAGCTCCGATGATCGTCACGCTAATTAGTTGGAGCCCGATCCTATTAACGAATAATAACGAGCAGAAGTTTAACGAGAGTCCGCTACGCATTCCCGTTCCCGTTCCCCCATTATCATTCGAGGCTTTATTCGCGCCTCGCTTTCTTCTCGCTTTCGCGTTCAAAGCGAATCTCTTCGTATCGTTTACTCGTCGATCGTTCCTTTCGTTAGTTCTTCCTCCAAATATGTATATAGATTCGTTGTCGATCAAGAAAGAAGAAGTTTCTTGAACGCGACGCATCGTTGACCGATCGATGGTTCTTTTTCCAGCGGAAGGAGACGCGCGATCGAATCGAAGACAGCGGAACTGCCGAGAGGCACTTTTGTGAAAGAGAGCTGGCAGAAACGGAAGCGAAGGAAGTAAGAAAGATCGTCGAATCGGCGAAGCATCCGACCGATGCCTCCTTGAACCAACTAATCGGTGTTTCGCTTTCGCTTCGCGAGTCGAAATCTTGAGCGAAGAGGCGCCAGCGAGGATCGCGACATGGTCGATCACGAAAGGATCAGGCTGGTGATACTGGGCGGTGCCGGTGTCGGTAAGAGCGCGATCATCCGTCGTCTGCTCGGCCAAGGATTCAGCGAGAGGTATAGGCCGACCGTCGAGGACCTCTACTCGAGGGAATGCGTTCTCGGCACCCTCACTCTGAAAGTCGATCTGCTGGATACTGCCGGTAAGAAGCCGCTGGATAATCTCGAATTCGTTCGAGAATATCCGTCGCGTTCGCCGCGATTACGCGCGACGAGTCGCGGACACGTTAGCGATTGATTTCAGGCGACCTGCAGTTCCCAGCTATGAGGAGGCTAAGCATCGCTACAGCCCACGCGTTTCTCCTCGTTTACGCTACGACCTCGTTACCGAGCTTCGAATGCGTGAAACGGTGTTTCGAGGAAGTCAGGGAACAGCGGCCGGACTTTCAGGTAGCGTCGCGATACCGATTAAATGAATTTCTATCGAAGAATTTTCTATCGTTTCCTCGACGTTGCTCGACAGGAAGTGCCAATAGTCGTTGCCGGAAACAAGGTGGACCTTGCCGCGACGCGAAGGGAAGTGCCGATCGAGGACGTCAGCGAATGGCTATTTTGCGAGTTACCTAAGCTTCGTGCCAAAGTGATGGAATGTTCTGCCAAAGACGATTACAATATCAAAGACATTTTTCGATGTTTCATCACACTGTCGAAAATCGTGCCGAAGAACCATACCGGTGAAACGGACGAATCTGGTCTCCGACGGAGATGTTCAGCGTATGGATCGCGCAGGTATTCCTTGCGTTTTTCTCCCTCTCTCCTTTCCGTATCGTATCGTATCGTATCGTATCGTATCGTATCGTATCGTATCGTATCGTATCGTATCGTATCGTATCGTATCGTATCTCCTTTCTCCCTTCAACGGCACATACCTACTTCTCTCTTTCAAAGCGAATCAAAGAAAAGTTACGTTTCGTTTAGCGATCGAACTAATCGAACTTCGGACTTCGGATCTACTCTCCTGCATGTAACGCTCGATCGATTACGCGTTATTATTGAAAATCAAACGATCGAATCGCTAGGTCTGGCAGTCCACGTGGCAGAACCGGAAGCGCCGGCTCTGGTACCAGTTCTCAGCAAGTGATAGCAGCGCAAACTTCGAACGTCCCCGTCGTCGCCAACGAGGAAACGAAAAGCAAACCGCGCAGTCGTAGCTTGATCCGACGCGCATCGCGAAAAACCAAACAGCAGATCAGAGATGCTCATACGGACGACTGCAACATTTCATAATTTTCTTACTATTTCCCTTTCTATCTCCCCATCCATCCCCTACCCTCTCTCAGAGGGTATTCCTATCTGTACACATACATACTTATTTACGTGGCGAAACAGGTTCTGTCCGAGCGAGCAGTTAGTCGTTTAGTCGCGACACCGGAATAAAAAGTTTCCTTGTTCGAAGAATACGCGGTGAAACATGCGAAACGAACAAAGTAATTCTAGAAAAGAAAAGAGACTCGATACGTATGTTTCGCGTTCGGGTTGTTTTCAATTTTTAAATGAACCAAAGTAGACGAGAAACGAAGAGAGAAAAGAGGGAAAGAAAAGGGGTTGGAGGAGACAGCACAGAACCGATACGATTCAAGATATTCGATAAAGTATTATAAACGATATTGGCCCTTATAGTTGACGTTAGAATCGAGAAAAGATCGAGAATGTTGCGATTAAAACACCGATATTAAAGTTCAATTCTTCATTTCCGACCCGATTCAATTTAGTTACCTATAGATATATGCTTGACGGCACCCGATTCGCAACGTCGATGTCGCGTTGTTCGACCATGCGCTCGACGAATCGGACGCACCGACCGATACGTATCGAAATATTACGTACGGAAAAGCTTTCGAACCGCGCGTTCTATACGTATACATGTACGTACGAGCTCAACCCCTTTTCCATATTCCGCGCGAACCGGCACCACTTCGACTCTAGTCTACCGCCGAGAGGCGCGAAATACTGGGAAAACGCGCGAAGAAAACGGGGAAAAGACCGTTTCCTCTTCTTTTCTTAATATCGATGCCCGATGACGATGGGAAGAAAATTCATTTCCTTTGCGATAAAACGTAAAAAGGTAAAGCTATTGCTGTATTGGGGCATTTAAATATTCAAACGGTCTCGAACACTTTAAAAACTCCAACAGTTTTTCAGAACGAATACGATTGAAAAATCTTCCCTTTCTGAAAGCTATCTCGATAAAATAACAAAGCGTCTTCTCTAGCTTCGCGTCTTAACGACAAAGAAAGGACCAACATTCTCAGCTTTTCAATAATTACCTAATTACATTCGTTTCCGTCGCATTCTAACAGATAGATGCACTTGCTTGGACCGAGTCGAGTTCATCCTTCTTTTCCTTCTCCCTGAATCCCCTTATCCGTCGACCCCCTTAGCTTTTCTACACCTTGTCTCTTTCATCTGCTGTCCAATTTAATTGCCAATTTTATCGCCGCATATTCTCTATGTCTGACCACTTGTAATCCATTCTTCGCGTCTATTTCATATTTTACATCTATTTATATCCTATCCGTCCATTTGTAACGGTCACGCGTTCGTGTCATCGAGTAGATCGAAATATCCTCCATTGACCAAATAAGTTGCGATGCTTTTCTCCAATCCAACCGTAATTCACGACAAGTAAACGTTCGTGCTACTGAGTTAACTTGGTACATAGCATATTCGTGAAAACGAAAGAAAAGTTCGCGACAGGAGCTTATACTTCGATTGATTTCGAATCGCTCGATACTCCTACTAGAATAAAAATAAATACAAGCATTTACTTACTTACTTACTTACGTATTTACGCGTCTATCCATGCGCGTGAACCTGCGAATGTACGCGAGACTACACGTGCCTATCGTCTATGTGCATGAAAGTATTCGAATCAAATTAATACTCGTTCGTATGTGTATCGTTAAATATTTCGCGATTCTCCACTTCCATATAACTTGCATATAACTTGCATATAACTTGCATATAACTTGCATATAACTTACATATAAGCACCAAACAATGAAGTACAACCCGCGAAAACAATATACACGTATATTTTTCTTTATTTCGAATCGATCGGCAATGTTTTCGTCGAACGATTTCTCTATCCTTTCACGGATATAAAACGAAACGAAATGATTCTTCCCTTCGGTACAACTTTTAAAATACCTTCCTTCTATAGAGAGATAGACGAGATAAATTAACTATCCATCGAGATTTCATCGTATTAAGATAACGACAATCCTCTAAATGTCCAAATTGTATCGTTTAAACACTGTTGACTAGCGCAACAACGGCCAAACTAATCACCGTGTTCAACCAACTCGTTCGAGTATCGCGAATTCGTCAACGCGATCGAACTTCGCGATGACGATCATACTTCTCCGACGTATTATGCGAGTAAAATTATATGCGGGTTAAATAAATATTCATTGTATTCAACGTTCTTTCGCTTTATGGTAAAATCGAATTGCACTTTCGTTCGATAAACGATCGCAACACCGACACCAACAATAATAACAACAGCAGCAACAAGATAATATTTCACGACGAGATCGTTGTTACGTTGGAGTTTGTATCCGAATTACAACCGTTATCCATTCCTTGGAATAAATATTTGAAATGTTGAACGTATGGCTGACAATGTTCTCCTTTTGTGAAAGCTGTAGTGTTGTGCAGTCGCAAGTTACGCTGTTCGAAAAATTTATATACCGAATGAAATAACGTTGCGTCTTCGCTTGTTTTTGCTGCCTCCAAAAACTTTCTGGCAGATACTTGATCCGCCATTCCAACCGATTGGACATATCTAAAACAGGAAAGAACCAGGATAAACATAATATTAATTACTACCGAAATTCCATGTACTTAATCGTCCAAGTATCGTGCACCATATCCCACTTTATCTCCCATTCGTCACATTCCAAGAATAATAATAATAATAATAATAATAATAATAACAACAATAACGTATGCAAGAAGTTTTACCGCAACGCTGCTAAAATGTGCCCTTTCGAGAGAAGAACTTCGATTATTTCCTCGTGAGCGTTTCCCAATCGTTTAAGCATATCCAAAGCAAGCTGATGCGCAGCTGGATATAGATTCTCTAGAGAAAGCAGCAGACATGCCAAGGGTTTCGAATCCGCGACTACGTGATACTGTAGTAATTGATGAAGCTGATAGTATGCTTTTCGTTGAACTAACGTTGTGATAACTAATTCGTGCAAATAATGTTGCACGGGAATTTCATGTTCGGCTAACGATCTAAAATCAACGTAACGTCACCGAGATGCGTTGCTACGATATCTCATCGTAATCAATTATTTTACAGTATGATTGATCCAGCTATCGTATGTACCTGATATATTCGAGAAGAACCCATACGATCATTTTCGGATCTATTGTATTCTCAGGAAATTTCGATAATATATAACTATACATGTCGCTTTGATTGAGTAACAGCTTATATTTATAGTCTTCTGTTATCGTGCTCGTATTTTTAATGTTGTTCTGTAAAGGCGTTCCCATCTAAAAATATTTATCAACGAATGAATCAGTGACAACTTTTCTTATCGAAACGATGAACGAACAACAGACAAAATCACACACACATATATATATATATATATATATATATACTCGCCTGGTTTTGTATTTCGCTTTCCAAATAATTTCTGTATACGCAATTCAACTTGTCAAATATCGTCGGCATGTCCATTAAACTAATAGGTAATTGTGTTATAAAATTTTGTAACACTTGTATTAAAATATGCTTTGCATTTGTTCGTTGCATTAAAAATTCAACCAACAATATCTTGTCAGTAATAAGTTTTACCAAAGCTTCCAACTTCAATTCGACGTACCTGTAATCGGTCAAATGGATCGAATTAATCTATTGCCTACGATCGGATTATATCGTATTCAAGTGCCGGTTAGGGACTTTTAACGGACTTACCATAGGCAACCCAACTTCGCATCGATGATTATATTCGGCTGAAAAACGACCCAATTTGGCGAATCTGTACAACGTTCAGGAAAGATATAAATAAAAGCGGTAAAGAACGCTCGTTGCTTTCACCAAGGATACATAATTGACAAGGTTGATAAGTCTCGTTCGACAAGGTTGCTCCTGGTACTTTTAAATTATACGGTTTCAACGGTTTTGCGGGTGCCACGCTAGTGTGATGCATCACGGTACCATCGCTCACACCCGGTAACATGATGTCAAAGATCATCGATGTCTGAAAAATCGTCGTTAATGTAATGACCATTTCGAATAAGTATGATTAAAAATCTTTTCTTTTATTTTCTTTCCTTTCATTTCATTTCCTTCTAATAACGTATATCAACTTACCTTTGAAGCTTGATGATGAACAATTATAAGATTATCTACAACGTTAATGGCAAATCTGCCGCTGACGTCAAGCTTTAAAATATGACTTCTTCTAATTGTTGTCATTCTATTGTAAAACACGAGAAAGTATAGAATACCGTACGATAACCTGTCAAGCTTTTCATCCGATTCAGAATACTAAAAAAGCATACTTATGAACAGTATATACGTATACGGAAGCAGATCCTGTAGAACGATTAGCGCCTGGCTGATGGCGTAACAAAATAATACAAGGTGTTCCGTACAAAACTGCCAGAGCTACGTCTCTTTCTGAAACTGCCAGTTTACCCGGTTTTGTCGTACCGGGTTCCACTAGAACAATTTTAACGCCGATCAGTGTATATTTTTCTCAGACGGTAACCATTGGTAACTATGAGAAAATTCCTAATATCGTACTTTCAAATTTTGTTAATTTATGAAGATTCCCAGGTGTTACGTGCAATGCCTGCATTTGATTCCCTACTGTACCGGACGATAATAAAACTAAATAACTTTGTGGACAAAATACGAACCAATTTATACCTAAACTTAAACATTTCAAAACTCTGACTGTTCGTTTTTCTGGATTTACCTAAAATAATTATAAGCCTTTAACCATGAGTTATCGTGAACAACAGATTAATACGTATATGTATATATATATATATATATATATATATATATATATATATGTATGTTTGAAACTCTTACTTGAAATAATTCTACTCCATAATCGGTAACAAGTAATATTTCGTTTCCGTGTGTCCAAACGAATCCCAATATACTTGCATTTTTTCCTTTACATGGTTGAGAATATTCTATATTATCGAGTCCAACAATGGGAGAATAATTGACAAACTCGACCGAAGAATTGGAACGTTGTATCGCAAGTATATTCATGTCAGGAGAAAATTTAATAGATATTACTGCACCCTTGTCCTCCATTCGAAAATTTATGTTCTGATTTGGACCCTTCACCGATACACCTGTTACACCTCCTGATCGAACTGCAAATACCTGAAAATAAACACGTTTTAAATCAGTAATTAAGCTTCCAAACGAAAAAATAGGTAAGTATCTAAATTTTAACCTGTTGTTTAGAATCGTCAAAGAATACATTTGTGAGCGAACTAATAGATTCGAATTTAATTGGATCGGACGATAATTCCAAATAATAATCATCATTGCTATCTTGATCGTCAGTTTCCATTTTATTATTTCGCAGTTATTCAAAATAGTAACACTCGATCGCTGTATTTTAACGCTGTCAGATTATTTATAAGTGTGTGATCGCCTAGATGGCGCTGACTATTGCTGCCTCGCTATTATTCGTATTGTCATCGAGTCTATATAGGATTTTTGTCCAGAGTCGTGAACAGAGAAATCCATTATGATCTGATATACTGGTAGTATATGGTTTCCATCCATCGATTTTAGAATATATTCGCGCCTTTTTTTACCGTTGTTACTGTTTAATTTCGCTAGCGAACACGAATTCGGATATTTCTGAATCTTTCAAAACGTATAAGTTTCTATTCACAAATATATGCTAAAATAACGATACACATGAATATAATGAGTTGTAAGTAAATGTTTTTATTCAAATTGTGATCAAATCTTTTATTGAAATTACGACATTAGATACAGAAATGAAATAATGATATTTATTGTCTTTTAGCGTCGCTTGAAATAACAGATTGGACTCCTGAATATTTCGCCGCAAACAAATCAAGTTGTAACGGCGTTTTAGAAAGCAAAGATGCTTTAATGAAAATTCCTTTATTAAACAATGAACCTGTACATAACTTTAGAAATCGGCAATTAGTCAGATTCAAAGGAATGATTCAAGATATGCATAATCCTGAATATTATTTCAAGCAATACGAGGTGAAAAATATTCAAACCGAAGCACGCGAAATCAGGTGTGGAATGTATATGGACTGTGCTAAGTGCTTGGTAATTATCTAATTGAAATTTTTATATTTTATGGCCTTTATATACATTGTTCTGTATATACATTTATATACAGAGCATCATTTATATCGATGCAAGGGCCTATACAAAAACATGGTAGTTTCAGGTGCGAGATGCTACAAGAACAGTTTATCTCGTGTATAATACTGCCAACATATTATTTGCAGCACTGATTTATAATTTCTGCATTAAATGTTTTGTCGATATTCCCTAAGGTTTAATTCAATATTTTTGTTAGCCGGAAGAAGAGATTTTGTTAGACTCTGCGCAAAATGAAAATTCGGAAAGGCACACATCTATTGTTATATCGATTCCTGGGTTAAACGATTGGGCAAAGGAAAAGAACGAACAGCCGCGTGGTTCAAATACCTTACTAAAAAGTAGTCATAAAAGAAATTTAGACGCAAATGACGACACGATAATGGAGTGTTTCGAGCCAATTCGAAAAAAAGAAAAGTTGCCATTGGCCTCAAACGACGAAAAAATGGATACTAATGATCACGACATGGGTCAGCATCAATTACTTTCAAAAGAATATATATTGAATTTTCCAATTCCCATAGAAGATGGCAAAGCATGCATAGTGAAGGTTATTATGTAATTATTAATCATTATTAGTACTAGTTAATAATTTAGGTATAAGCTATCTTTCCGTGCATCGTATTACAGACATACGAAGATGTATCTTTAAAATTGAACGAGATTATCGAAGTAGTGGGGTTTATATCTTTAGATCCTCTTTTAACAACTATTTATGGTGGAGAGGACGAGACCATGACGGAAGCAGAAACGAACGTTCATCATCCACCTGCTTCTCTCGTTCCTCGATTACATGCTGTAAAAGTAATTCATTTAAATAAACAGAAAGTAAAAAATGGGCCAGAAATAATATCTAAGGCAGAATTAATAAGAAACGATCTTCATTTGGTTTTGAGCCAGCTTCTTTTTGGAGATCAGTTGGCCGCTGATTATTTAATCTGTCACTTACTTTCATCCGTGTGAGTATGTTTCATTTCGGACGCGTATATTATATTACATTATATGTATGTATGTATGTATGTATGTATGTATGTGTATAGTCATGGCTAGAGAACATGAAAAATATATACCAAGAACATATTATTTTCTGTTTCAGTTATATGAGAAGAGATTACTTTTGTCTTGGTAATTATCCATTAAATATAACACATTTTCCTGCAACGAAATACAAATCGTTTACAAAGGATCTGTACAAATTTTTATCGCTATTTACTGAAAAAAGTCATCTATTGGAAATCACTTTAGAAACTTTAAACGATTTAACGTTATCGCCTAAGTGAGTAAAATAAAATATTTCAAATGGTAATTAGCACGTATCATAATATCATTTCAAACACTTCTCTGCGTCGGTGGTCAGAAAAGATTACGAGTGCAACAGGCTAACCAGCGGAGTACTTCAACTTAGCGATAATACTCAACTGGTGATAGATGAAACTGGGTTAACCACAGGGCAAATAACACAAGCAGGGCGTGAAAATTACAATGCAATTTGCGATTTAGTTAATTTTCAAAGGATTACGTATGACTTTAAATTCTATAAAATGGAGTACGACAGCGATATTCCAGTTTTAATTTTATCCGAAGCTAAATCTTTTATTCCTGTACGAACAAACTTTTATTATACAATTGGCTGGAGTGATCCGATTAAATAGCAAATATTCTTATGTATATTTATTTTAGTGTCAAAATCAAGTTATGTTGAAAATAGATGCGGAATCGGGGAACATTTACACCGAAATAACCGAAATTGCTGAGCAATACTTGAAAAATGAAAACCGACTGAAAAATATTCGATTATATTTAGCGGCTGTACGAAACGCAAAATTCGAATTCAACGAGAATGTTACGAAGGTAATTAAAATAAATCAACTTATATGTATATATATATATATATATATATCGTAAGATTAATTTGTACTCTTTCGACTTTTGTACAGGAAATTCAAAATGACTTTATAAAATTAAGACAAACATATAAAAGCGTAAACAGTGATCATTTACATGCGTTGATGATACTTGCCAGATTATTATCATTATCGCATGGATCAAGCACTTTGAATACGGAGTATTGGAAAAAAGCAGTCGAAATGGAGACAGAACGATTAAGTAGATTAGCAGAAAAAAGGTAGATTTAACTCGACTAAAATTACAAATATTGTCATTAATGGTATTCGTTTATTATAATTTTGTACTTTCTAAATTAAAGCAATATTTTTTAACACTCCCGAGTAATTAATATGTAAATTCACAAAATTTGACGTATGTAATTACTCGAATTGATACATAATATTCACTAAATTCCATTTCGGCGATTGGAGGATAACGTTTATTTGGATTCGTTCCGAGTTTGGAAATGGAAATAGCAAACCGTTTCTGTCTTATATTCTTAGAAAATATTTCCGGTTGGAAATACTTTGAAGAATTTCTCGATAAAACATAACACGTTGAAACGTATTATATGTATACATTGATTGGTTTTTATTTTTCCTGCTTGAAATACTTGATTCTTTTCTTACTATGTTGTTTTTCTTCTAAAACTACGTCGAATTTGTGGAAGAGAGTAAAAGAATAATAGATCGTCGCGAATGTTGGTGTAGTTTTGCCACAATTTTCATATTTACCTAATCGATAGAAAAGATTGTCGTCTTGTTAGCTCGAATCAAGCCAAGTGTTCTCTATCCTCGTTCGTCGCATAAAATAATGATTGGAAGTTGGACGCGCACAAAGATCTACAGTGGCATAATACCAAGTTGATCGACGTTCGCGGTATCTAACACGTTATGTACCGTATTCGTATTTTCTGCTTTACTTAACCTTTCTTCGCGTTCTTTACGAACCAGTTCCAGGCCCTTTTTCGCCGCTTGTGCGTATCTCTTCGAAAGCGCTACTTCTCCTCTCGCGCCTGGGATGTGACCTGTATAACCGACGATCGGCGGTCTTTCGGGCGACAGTTCGTAATCTGTAAATAAAGCGATGCGCTAAAATACGGTTAATAACGCGCGATAGTAGAGAATTGTCTACGGTCTACGTACGAAAGGTCGAATGTTTACGTTGGCCATGATCGATGTCGCCGGCTAGATCACCGGTCCTCGCTCGGTGCAAAACGTCGTTGTTGGGATTGCATCCTTCGACGCGAGTTCTCGTTATTTCTTTACGGGCTCTTAGTTTATTTTGATTTTCACGCCATTCTCGAGCTCCTTCTTCCACGGCTCTCATAAAGGATAAACCGTATCTGCTATTAAATCCAGGAATGTATCCTGGTAATCGAATAATACGACTTGAACTTTAATTAGGACACCTACACCCGTGTGAAACAACGGTTTCCATTTATTTACCAGTATATCCCAGGATATACGGCGGGGGTGCTCTGAACAAATGCGCTTCGTTCTTCCAGTCTGCTTTCGTATCCTTCTCGTAAAACATCGATGCATTATCGCGCGTCTCCCTTCCGCGCGAATTCGGTCTATAAGGGCCTTCTTTCAGAATTCTCTTTTCAAGTAATTCCTGTATCACGTAACACCCTCGTGGAAGCATTTAACTTTATATTATATTCAGTTTTCTATTAAGTCGTATTGTATCGTTACAGTTCGCTTTGCTTCTTTATCCGTGCATACGTATATTATGTATATTTATCGTTCTTACCTTCATTATTTCTTCCGTGCACGCACCGAATCGTTTTCCAACTCGAAATTTAAGGGTAGGACAATGGCCGGTATAGCTGGAAAATGAGAAAGGGAAAACTCGCAATCGGCGAATCATTAAGAAACGATTTACATAGCCAGCATCCTGGTTTCGCTCGATAATTCTGTACCGCGTATCGCCGTTTATGCGCGAAACAAACTTACGATTGCGTAATCGTAGGATATTCTGGTATCACCGTCGCGAGTCGTTAAACGAAATTCGATCGTGCGGACTTTGCGAAGTATGTAGACCGTGATCGTGGAACCGTGAAAGTGGACTACCGGTGACCCAGTAAATCGAAGCATTAGTCGGTGTGTCGGTCACGACACGACAGCCGACTAAACGCATCGTTGAACTCGGAGGTGACACGAGATCGTTCGAACGCGAGGCACGAGTACTCGCGCGTTCTTTTACGCATACATAATCGGAACATAGTCTAAGCCGATGAAGCGTTCGTGTTCGTATCTCGATCGTTTAAATGCTATATGTATACCGAACGATCGTTCGTGATTAAAAGCAGAATGGTACGATCGCGATACAAAGCGTGTTAGGATCGGTACCAGCCGTTTCATCGCACGGTTCTACTTGAACCGTTCCACCTACCACATAATCCGGCGCGAATCGATGAAAAACCACCCGCTTCACCGCGACCAAGCACGTTGTTCGTCTTTTCGAACGTTCGCCAACAAATATTCGTTGTTGTCAAACGTTTCTTCGGCGAAATCGCTCGTGCGATTCTTCCAGCCGGAAACCACGAAATTACTCGATCGTATTTCGCGTTACCTATCATCGGATCTTTCTCCCCCCCTCTTTACTCGATATCGGTATTGTTGTTCGACGAGTACGCTTCAATTTCTAGTTCTTACGTTCGCGAGAGTTACGCAAGACAACGTTTGACGCTAATTTAACGTCGCGAACATTGCGAATTCGATAAACGCGGTTACCGAAGCTCGACTAAACGAATCGTGACCTTACCCAGGCAAATGAGCCCCATAATTCTGTCGAAAAAAACGTTTCCTCTGTTCGTCGGAGATTGGATCGAAGATCATCTTTTTTCATCGTCGTTTTACAACATCTTTTCCGCCGTGTTTCTCATCTTTTCTGGTCTGTTTGATCGCGATCTCTTACCGCGGCACTGTTCCGTCCAAAGCTTTAGAAAGCTTTAGAAAATGTCGATCAGTCGATTAGGAGTTTGTTGCGACACGTGTCGGCTACGATGTCCAGAGCCCTCCCCCCCCCCCCAGGCTGCCGATCGAACAGAGTTTTCGAACTTCGGGACAATCGGGACGCGCGCCAGTGAAATAAAACCGTATATAATCGGACTAGTAGTATACGCGTTGCGAGGAAGTTATGTTCCGTCAAAGTCGCGTCCCACCAGCGTTTCGAAGCTAGCCTTTCGCTTATTCCTTTCACGGATTACGGCTTCGATGTCGTTCACGATGTTTAGACGCATACGTTCTTAGTTGTCTCTACTTTACACGGTTCAACGCGTTCTCTACTTTTTATCGTTGTAATCGTATCAGTTTAAATTCACTCGACATTATCGAACGCGTTTTATCGAAACCCTTTCTTTTAACTCGACAATTTATCGAAATACATATAAAACTTCTTTACAGATATGTAACGAGACCGATCGATTTTACGGTTTACGCGCAACCAAAAAACGCACCGTACAAGAAACACTCGATACTCTATAGCGAGATAACTTTATAACGAAACGTTCGATCTTTGTGTTGCTTCGAAAATCTTCTCTTTTTCATATTATAATCACCAACGAACGACAGAACGAACGGACAAAACGCTGCCGTTTGTTTCGCGTTGCATCGATAACTGAATACGATTTGGTAGGAGGCAATGGTCTCCTAGGAGTTTCTCAACTTCGTTACCTTTAAGAAAATCGATAGAGATAGGGGGTTAAATGGTGAAGGAGGATCGCGTAAATGCATCGAGGTCTTTAAGAAAGTACTTTTTATTCGCTCGGCCGACTTAATATCAGTAATCGACAATTAAAACACCACACTTTTCTCCTGATTAATACAAGCGCGATTAAACTATATCCGCCTCTAATCGACCAACTAATGTTTCCACTCGTTTCCAGAATTTCTCCAGAATTTGAAATGTCAAGCCTATCTCGAGTTTTATCGATTTGTAATTAATCAATCGTGTGTCGTTACCCTTTCATCCTGAAGATCCGAATTGCACATATGTATATCATTAGTTTACGCTCACTCGGAATCGACGGAATGCGCGACTGTGTAAATCGGTCAACTTACATATTTAATAATCGTACGATACAAAATGTCGATATCGACCAAAGTAAATTTTCTTTTTTTAAATACTCTTCGAGCATATTGAGAGCCTCGTTTTTATATGTACATACAGGATATATTTTTTAAATTTGTATTTAAGCGCGCATCCTTTGGCATTGTGACGGACCAGAGTCCAGCATTGCCGACCGATCAACCTGTCTCTCGACGGAGGAAGGAAATCTTGGTACTAGTCGAGCCTTTTTGTATCTTAAAAATCTTAGGAGAATATATTGTTCGTTTTGTTATCTCGATAATGAGAAATTAATTATCGGTGAAACCGTAGTAGTCAATGAAACGTACCGTTGGCGCCATCTACCGATAAGCGATGGTACTAGTCGAGCAGAAAACTGCTATTTTCTTTCGAATTAGCAACTTTCAAATTTACGCTTTTATCGAACGAAATATAAAATTCTATGATTCTAATTAGAAAATCTCAGATTTAGAAAACGATCATTTTTGTTTTCACAATCCTCGAATTCGAACGAGAACTCATAGGTGGAGGTAACTGATTTACAGATACTTATGCTCTATCCGCAATTAAAGTACGATGCGAACATCCTCGAAGATATTCCTCATGAATTTCATTTTAATATAGTTATAAAAACGATAAATTTCTTGTTTTACATTTTTAAACGGTGAAAATATGAAACTAAAAACAATGATTGTTAGCACTACTATGTTCAGTTCTTGAAGAAAGATCGGGATATGATGTGGTTGGTGGTTTCGATTACGTACTTTTTCTAATTTACTAAGCATTGTTTCTCTTTGATTGTTATACTTGGGACATTATTAACATTTTCAGAGATATACTTAACGAAAAATGTTACTTTCGACGATATCGGTATTTTAAATCGTATATCACGAATAACGATGATACAAGTGGTATATCCAATGCCCCGTCTCTTATAAATGCATCGTTGGATTCTTGATCGAATATAACCGTAGCATTTTACATTCAATGTAGTTAAATGAATAATAAGTCGGCAAAATCAATTGCTTTTTTTAACTATCATTTTTAAATTCAGTAAAGCTATTTTCTGATAAATTGTAATATTGTCTTTCTATTAATTTTAGGTTAGAACAATCAAAAGTAGAGCAAAATGTATTTAATGGTACCACAAAGATTACTAAACCGCTGTACGAGACAAATACACACTAACGTTTCTCGAGTTTTATTTAATCAATATTATAATGCTGCTCATAAGCAAAGATTACGTTCTTCGCGCTTCTATTGGAGTGCAGGCGGTATATTAATACTTGGATTAACTTATGCTGCAGTACCTTTATATAGAGTATTTTGTCAGGTATAACATAATCCAATTATAAAACACTTTTATAATTATTGCATTACATATAGTAACAATTTATTCAATAGTCGTACAGTTATGGTGGAACAGTTTCCGCTAATCATGATACCACTAAAGTGAGCACAATGACACCCGTAAAAGATAAAGTATTAACTATAAAATTTAACGCCGATACAGCAGCAACTATGCAATGGAACTTTAGACCTCAGCAAACTTCAATAAAGATCTTGCCAGGAGAAACTGCTTTGGCATTTTATACAGCAACAAATCCTTTAGATACACCGGTTACAGGTGTATCCACTTATAATGTAGTACCGTACGAAGTGGGACAATATTTCAATAAGATTCAATGTTTCTGCTTCGAAGAGCAACAACTTAATCCGCACGAAGAAGTAAGTTTAATGGAACCTTTACAGGAAAAATTCTTACAATTTTTATATCGAATGTATTTGAAAATTATAGTATCGTTTAATAATATTGTTTAATAATGTTCCATTAAGGTTGACATGCCAGTGTTCTTCTACATTGATCCAGAATTTGTTGAAGATCCTAAAATGGAAAATATAAATGAAATTGTACTTTCCTACACGTTCTTTGAAGCCAAAGAAGGAATAAAACTTCCTATACCAAACTTTATGAAGAAATAGCGAATGGAGAAGAGTATATTAATTTATAAGCACTATGTAGAGACATATGGATAAATGTATGTTCAATGTTTTCTCTCTCTTTCTCTCTCTTTTCCTTCTTTTCTTTTTTCATAATATATCTAACAGGAAACTAACTATTTATATATTAGCATTAAAATTTAAATAGAGCGTTAATAGGATAAATTCGCCTAAGACCCGAAACTTTTTCTCTGTCTATGTACATCGCATCAATTTTCAATGCCAAATCGTGTTCCAATGTTGTCCGCGTTCTCAATAATTTTTGATGCTGGTTCTCCAATTCTTTCAACGCCACATGCAATCGTCGTATCTGATGGTTTATTTCATTAATTTCTTTTTGTAGGCTGTAAATACAAACCTTTAATATTTTGCATCATAACAAATAAATTTACAAAAACAGACCTCGTGTGAGCATAATCACGACAAAGCTCTATATCCGGACGATGCATTCTAGCTTCTAATCTTGTATATGCTACTTTCAGTACATATTGTTTATCTATGATAGCTTTACGTGTTAATTCCAAATTTTTTTCGATATCAAAAATTTCCTGTTGTATCTAAAATGAGAACAATAAATTACTTTAATACTTCAAGATTTCCGGTATAGTAGTTCCTACCTTTTGTAAGTGCTGTTGAAGTTTATTTTTAGCTTCGAGTAACTCGGAAGATCTATGTGCCAAAGCATTATTTGTATTCCTCCATGCATCCCACATTTCTTGAGCAATTTTGTTTAAAAGAAGTTCCGCGCTTGTCCTTAATTGACAGGATTTATTTCTTTCTGTTTGAGACTTTTGAACTATCTGATTCGCAGCATTCATCCAGGTCTCCTGTTCCGAGGCACTAACGCGCGACAAATATACTTCATTTTACGAAATTCTGAATAACTATTCCTCCTATATAATATATACAAATTATGATTAAAAATGAATACCATTCATCGAGCTTTTCAATTCCAGAACGATATTCCAATCCATGACTATAATTATTTAATTGGTGACACAGTGTGTCTATCCCTAATGCGTTTTCTTTGTTTTTTAGGTCTAACTCCAACCGACATTGGCACACTCTACAATCTCGCAGCTGCAAGCAAAATTCATGTTTGAAAATACCACAAATTAATACCTTCAATTTTACCTGATTTTTGCATTTATCTATACAAATTTCCAACTGCCTTCTATTTTGTTCCAAACTCTCTATTTCTTTGAACAAACATTTTTCTGTGTTGTCGTGCACAAGTTCGGTATCTGCGTAAGAGAAAAAGAAAAAACAGAAATACAACAATGTTACCGGTTTATCGTAACGACCATAATATATGGGTATATATATTATTTTTAAATAGTTTTCAATTACCTTTCCTAGCTTCTCTATGGTAAAGACATTCTTCTGCGATATGCAACGGACTCTCTATGTCTTTAACAGCCTTTTCTAAAACCGAACGACAATCTTGCAGTCTTACGATTTCCTGAATTAATCTCTCTAGTTCTGATGCTACTTCGTTTCTCCAAAAATTGACATCGTTTATCCTTTCACCTAGCCTTCTACCAGTATCATATTGCCCATGTTGCACTTTCTCTTCTGCGTCTCTGTATTTTTGTACATTTTATAATAATTAAATAATGCAAGCGGCGATACCCAATACTTACCTAATAATCCGTAAGGCATCATTTCTTATCCTTTCCGAATAATGTCTACATGAATCCGCTTCATTGTAATATTTCACCTGTCTCTGAAACCATTCATTAGGTGTGTATCGCGTATAAAGAGCATTTTTTGAAGTATGTCCAGAACCATGCTCGTATCTAGTCGACAAATTTGGGAACTTTAATGAATTTATATTATTTGTAGTATCTAATGTATAATTTGATCTTTGTTCTGGGACCCTGCAACAGTAATAGATTACACATCAATTGTCGCATATAAAATGTTAAATAAATGAAAATTGGTATGAACTTACAAAGATTTAATTTCAGTATTCTCATATCCTATCTTAGGAGAAATTAAATTATTTATACCGATATAATCGCTTACTGGACGTAAAATAGAAGGTTCGATGCGTGATATTGTTACATTATCCGTACTCCGCGATTGTAATTGCTATAAATTTTACATATATAAATGAGAAATGGCAATTTATTAGTATAAAAAGATTTTACATTACATACAATATAAATTATTAATAACAAATGAATTCTTCGCTACTATTGCCTTGTATAAAACAATACTTTACAGTTTAATAATAATATCTTGAAAATATTATTGAGATTGTTTTTTTATTATTAAATTTTTTATAATAGAAATATTATTATCCATCAGACTTAGTTGTAATCCAACATGGCAGATGTACCTGATGATGCGCCTAAACGTAAGTACACGTGCAGTTAAATATCTTATTTGATAAAATATCAATTAGATGTTTACAATATTTTATTGGCGAAGTTAAATAGAGTTATAAATTTAAAGATGCAAAAGACTATTTGTAATCGATCGTTGTTTAACGTTCTTTCCTCAAATGCAAGGTTATATTTTGTCACCTTTAATTGGAAGTTTAGTTGTTGTTTAAAGAAATTTGTAGTACACCTAAGAGATAAATAGTACTTCCATATATACTTTATTCGCAAATTTTTGAATTTTTAACTTTAACATTCTTATAAACTTGTATATAACTGACTTAATTGTGCTGCTTTCTAAACTTGTCCGTGAAGAGATAAAAGAAATAACATTCGTTCTTTTTGTTTCAGATTGTCCTGGCACTACAAGCAGAGATGCAGGGAAAGCATCTCTGTGTGCCGGTTGTCCGAATCAGACAATATGTGCATCTGGGTCATTGAATCAACCAGATCCTGGTATAACACTTGTTAAAGAAAGGCTTTCGATGGTTGAAAACAAAATACTAGTATTATCTGGTAAAGGTGGAGTTGGGAAAAGCACTGTTACATCTTTGATATCCAGATGTTTAGCAGCAGACAATCGTAATAGAAATGTATGTATCATTCTTGTATATATCACATAATTTCTACGAATTATATTATACATCATAAATTAAATATAAGTTAATTTTTAAAAACAATTTACCTTTTTTCCATTGCCAAGAACATTCATATTGTTTTCTATGTACATATCAACAAAGTAACTTCTGCTAGTCACTCCCAGTTTACGATATATAAATTTTGAAGGGGAAATGTCTATGCTTAGCAACCTGTGTATGCCGTGTCACTATGTACCAGCTTCTTATTGATTACTTTAAACCTTTGGTATTCTACAGCTATAATCTTAAACAAAAATAACAAAAATACCTTCTAATGTGTACAGTTATATAATTCTTTAATTTGCACCAATCTAAATAAATGAATTTAATAGGTTGCAGTATTGGATATCGATATTTGTGGACCATCTCAACCAAGAGTGTTAGGTGCAATGGGAGAGCAAGTTCATCAAAGTGGATCAGGATGGTCTCCAGTAGTAAGCTTTTCGTATAAATATGAGGTAATTTATATTAATGATATAATATTTAAGTAAATTCTGTTGATTCTTTTAGTACATAGAGGATAATTTGTCCCTAATGTCTATTGGATTTTTACTTGCTAGTCCAGAAGATGCTGTAGTATGGAGAGGACCTAAAAAGAATGGTAACCTTTTAGATGCATAATCTTACTTTCTTTATGTATTTTATATATATATATATATATATATATATATATATATGTATATATTATAATGTCTTATTATTTTTAGGAATGATTAAACAGTTTCTGACAGAGGTTGATTGGGGCACATTGGATTATCTCATTTTAGATACCCCTCCTGGCACATCGGACGAACATTTATCAGCTACAACTTATCTTAAAGGTGCTGGTATAACAGGTGCAATAATAGTAACAACTCCCCAACAAGTTGCTCTATTGGATGTGAGAAAAGAAATTGATTTTTGTAGAAAAGTAAATATACCTATTTTGGGAGTTGTTGAAAATATGAGTACATTTACTTGCCCTAAATGTAAGGTAAATATAGAAAATGATATGAAATTAATTAAATAGTGTTATCAGTTCTCGTTTATACAAATATACTTTTAAATAGAATATCGTCGAGATATTTCCTGCAACAACTGGTGGTGGCTGTGCAATGGCTAAAGAATTAGATGTAGAGTTTTTAGGTTCTCTTCCCTTAGATCCACTTTTAGCTAGATGTTGTGACGAGGGCAAAAATTTTTTAACGGAAATTCCGGACTCACCAACTATATCTATTTTGCAAGAAATTATTCAAAGTAAGATTTTTTTGTGCAAATTTTATTTATTTATTTGTATGGCTGGATATTAAATGGCATAATCTTTTATTTCAGAAATTGTAAAAAAATGTGAAGACACGAAAGAAAAATGTGAAATTAATACAAGGTAGGAAAACGCAAATTTTATAAAAAAAACAATGTATGTACATACATTGAAATTGTGTATAATATATTTAAACTATTATATTTCTTCATAAAGTATTAATATATATTTTGTAAGTTTAATAAACAAGAATGTTCTTTAATTCCGTTTACATTTACATTCTGTTTAATTACATTTTTTATATCCTTCCCTTCTCTGTCATTCTACGTGTGCAAGAAAAAGCGCGGAACACTGACAATGAATAGATTCCTTTTCTTCCTATTCGATATTGCGCACAGCATCGTACCGTACGAATGTTTACTGCAAAAGCATAAACGGTAAACTTTAAGCAGCATACACTTCATATTACCTTCAATATAATATATCGGTATCAGTAGTGTACACTTAAATGCAAATCTGGCTTCCCTGGAGAACTTGGGAGTTAATGGAAACAAATCTCTATCATTTGTAGTAACATTTGCACGCGTTATACTTAATTTAAAACAGGCATTTTCTTAATTTACTTAATTTAAAACATGCTAACGCGGCATTCTGGAACATATGATTATCTGATAAGTTGAAAGAATCAATATTTAATACATTAAGTTGAAAACGACAGATCTACTGAAAATGGAACCACTAACGCCATCTAGCGGACGGGTATCAGAAGCTACTCCTGGTATCAGGAGCGCAGAAAAGTAAAGGAGGTATGCGGAGTAGAAGGTATCCCGCGCGAACGGCGCGCATGCGCAATAGGGATATATGATAACTCCTTATAGATGATAGTATGCGTATGAAAAAATATTAATTATTCGCTTTCTGAACACAATTTATGAACTTTTATAATTGAAAAATGATCAGTTATTCATAAGCTATTTTCTCACACCTTACTTGTTCAGATTTTTATTGGAATTAATTAGTTATTAATATAGAACTGCAAGGCATCGCGTCGTACGGTACGTACGAGCTAATTTAGAATAATTACTTAATTACGCGTTCTCTGAACATAATTTACGCACTTTTATGGTTGAAGAATGATCAGTGGTTCCTTGGCTATTTTCTCGTGTCACTTTTGTTCAAATTTTTATTGAAAGTAATTAGTTATAACATAATATCCCACTGCAAGACGCTCCGTCGCTCGGTACACATGAGCTGATTTAGAATTACAAATACATTTTTTCCGAATATAATTTACGCACTTTTATGATTAAAGAATAGTCAATGATTAATTATCTGTTTTCTCATGTCACATTTAGGCGGATTATTCGTGAATATAATATTATGTTATTGTATACGCAATGGAATATTGATAATTAATTACTTTTAATAAAAATCTGTACAAAAGTGACACAAGAAAATAGCTAAAGAACTACTGTTCATTCTTCGATCATAAAAGTGCGTAAATTATATTCGGAAAAAATGTATTTGTAATTCTAAATCAGCTCATGTGTACCGAGCGACGGAGCGTCTTGCAGTGGGATATTATGTTATAACTAATTACTTTCAATAAAAATTTGAACAAAAGTGACACGAGAAAATAGCCAAGGAACCACTGATCATTCTTCAACCATAAAAGTGCGTAAATTATGTTCAGAGAACGCGTAATTAAGTAATTATTCTAAATTAGCTCGTACGTACCGTACGACGCGATGCCTTGCAGTTCTATATTAATAACTAATTAATTCCAATAAAAATCTGAACAAGTAAGGTGTGAGAAAATAGCTTATGAATAACTGATCATTTTTCAATTATAAAAGTTCATAAATTGTGTTCAGAAAGCGAATAATTAATATTTTTTCATACGCATACTATCATCTATAAGGAGTTATCATATATCCCTATTGCGCATGCGCGCCGTTCGCGCGGGATACCTTCTACTCCGCATACCTCCTTTACTTTTCTGCGCTCCTGATACCAGGAGTAGCTTCTGATACCCGTCCGCTAGATGGCGTTAGTGGTTCCATTTTCAGTAGATCTGTCGTTTTCAACTTAATGTATTAAATATTGATTCTTTCAACTTATCAGATAATCATATGTTCCAGAATGCTGCGTTACCATGTACTGTCGAAAAGTGTATTATTTATCGATTTCGAAAACGCCTTGTGCAAATGCGCGGTTGGTATTATGGATGGTTAAGACCTATTCTCATTAGCTACCATGTTCCCTAAGGTACAGTTGAGTGTGTACATACATATGATTTTATGAATCGAAATATATAGGGAAGTTTACTGATATCAGTAACTATAATCCGTATTTAGTTACTGCTTGTATGTAGCATGGAACGTAAGAACAGTAAACAGAAGTGCAACAACATATTTTTCCATTTATATTTAAAATATCTTGATAAAAGAAATTCAGTTTAACAACGTTATTTTATAAAATAATTCGAATATCTGTTTACCTATCTAATTATATGTTCACGATTTTAACAAATGAAAGGTTATCAACAAGTTTTACGTATAACATTAGGTTATGTTAAACTGTCAAGATAAATTACGTTCTGTGAATATTGTGAATTAATAGTTGAAGCTATTAATTAAAGCATATAATGGAACTTGGTGATTTAATATTAATTCCAAATCTTGACAATGTTGCATTAATAGACAAAAGCGATGGAAATAGTAAAAGCATAGATGGAACTTTATGCATTAGTAGTCACCATCTTCTTTGGTCTTCGCGGCAAGACAGTGATCAAGAACTTTGGGTATGATTGAAAAGAAAGGAAAATATTATTTTAATATTAACCTGTTGAGGACTATTTGGGTGTTCAGTTACCCAGAGCCTCTTTTGAAGAATAAAAGTTTCAGAAAACATATGAAGTATATGTATTTGATACAGGATACTCAGAAGAATACAATGCAAATGATGGGCATAGAAGTTTATTTATAATTAAGGGGCCCAAAGAATCGATGGTTCTCAACAGATTAAATACTATAGTTTGAGACGATACTTTCTCTACATAAATTATGTTATTCTCATATTTTTTAGCTATTGTATCGAAACATTGATCTTATAGAGAAAAAATTAAATACCCAAAGCCCTGGTGGTAGCATTATACTAAAATGTAAAGATTTTCGTATCCTTCAATTGGATATTAATTCAATGGACGATTTAATGAACGTTGCACTATCCATAGAAAAATTGACATCTCAAGGTATAATAAATAATTTTACTTTATACACACATCATATCTATGTATTCTTTTTATTAACTTCTGTCTCTTCTTTTCAATCACAGAGCAAACTTTACAGTATCCTTTTTTTAATAGACCACAAACAGTTAATAATACTATGATGCAAATGGAAGATGGTTGGACCGCATTTGCTCCTGTATCAGAATGGTCTAGACTACTAACTGCACATGGAGATGAATGGCGCATCAGTTACTTAAATAAAGATTATAAAGTTTGCAATTCTTATCCATCTGCTGTTATAGTACCTCGTCACATCGAAGATAAAATTATAATATCCTCTGCTAATTTTAGAGATGGAGGAAGATTTCCTGTTTTATGCTATAGACATGAAGGAGGGGTATGAAATAGCAAGGCAACAGATTATGTACATACATAATTGATATTTAATCAAAATGTTAATAAATATTGCAGAGTATTTTATTAAGAAGCAGTCAGCCAATGTGTGGTACTAGTGGTAAGAGATGTAAAGAAGACGAAAGATTACTAAATGCAGTGTTAGGTCCAGGAAGACGTGGGTAAATAATTTTAAGAATAGCTTTAACTTTTTACAGAAATTACAAATATGCTTAACTTAATCAGTATCAATAATTTTAATACAATTAACAGCACTAATACAAACCTTTTTTTAATAGTTATATAATAGATACAAGATCTGTTAGTCAAGCTCAAAATTCTAGAGCCAAAGGTGGTGGTACAGAAATGGACGCGGCTTACCCGCAATGGCGAAAAGTACATAAAGCGATTCCACGTCCACACGATTTAGCAGATAGTTTTTTTAAATTGATAGAGGCCTGCAACGATATTACGTGTTCTACCTCACAATGGATTTCGAGACTTGATAATTCTGGGTGGCTAGTTGCTGTACAAAACGCCTTAAATGCTGCTTGTGTAACTGCACAATGTCTTCATCAAGAAGTTGCAGCTGTATTAGTTCATGGTATATAATCTATAAAACAATTGAACAAGAATAGTCCATTAATGTACGAAATTAACAAATAATAATAATTATTATTATTATTATATTTTGGATAGGAAGTGCTGGTAGAGATTCTACTTTGGTGGTAACAAGTTTGGCACAAGCGATATTAAGTCCAGATTGTAGAACAGTACGTGGCCTTCAGGCTTTGATCGAACGTGAATGGATACAAGCAGGCCATCAATTTTTCACTCGTACACGTCATGGACCATATCATTCATCGAATTCGCAAAATTCCACACACGCTCCGACTTTTCTCCTTTTTCTAGATTGCCTTTATCAGCTCCATTATCAATTCCAATTTAGCTTCGAGTATACAGTAGATTTATTGATTGAATTGTACAATCATGCATACTGCTCTAATTACGGAACTTTCTTAGGTACACGTATAATAATAATAATAATAATAATAATAACAACAATTTTTTGCGATTAATAGATAATTTCTTCTCAGTAATTAAAATATTAATGAACATTAATTTCAGGGGATTCAGAAGCAGAAAGAGTTAATCTTAGATTATCAGAACGAACGTGTAGTTTATGGTCGTATCTAAATCAGCCAGAAATATTGGAAAAATGGTTAAATCCTCTGTATGAACCAAATTCAGGGGTTATTTGGCCAAGTGTTGCACCTGTTAGTATTCAGTTATGGAAAGAACTGTATCTTGCTCACACTAGCATTGCTCCATGGAAGGGTTTATTGTCATGTATAAAACAAATTAAACATAATTATATGGCAGTACGAAAGGTTGCTAACCAATTACAAATTCAAATCAGACGAGCAATAGAAGAAATGCGTTCCAATCCTGATACATGTTACGATGAAGAAATACAAGATGAACATACTTGTCTAGCACAATTAAGCTTGGAATCCCAAAACACTTGATTATTTTATATGATAAATCTGCTTCTAATAATAACTTAAAAATGACGTATATAGAAAAAAATTCATGTTTATGAAATTTAATGATGATCTTGAAAACTCCTATTTACATGGTATTATTGTTAAGTTTCTTTATGCTAATTTTTGTAAGAATATAATGATATAAATATGAATATAAATAAGATACGTATATACATATATATTATTTATAATTATATTGATTAAAAGTCTACAATTTACTCGACAAATTGGAAAAATATTTTCAACGATTTTTGTTTTATGTAAAGGTAACTATATATATTCTAACACGTAGTCTCAAATAAATCACAAAATTCTTCGTGTAATATGAGAGTAAATTAGGTTTATTTCTAAGTTCTCACGTCGATAATGAGTCTTTACTGTTATTTAAGAAAAACAAGATTAAAAGAGAGGTTAAGGATTGTGTCCTATTACCGGTTATGGGAAAGAGAAATTGGAGGGGAAACGAGGCAGGTGTTCATACACAAAGAAAATGAAAAGAATCCTAGCAACAAACACGCTTGGAACTGGACAATCTTTCGTATATTTTCTAATTTTGTACAAAATTTGTATATATAAAAACAACTTTAAAACAATGAAAACACAAACAGAATGCTTCAAATTGTTTTAATGTAAAGCGACAGTACATTAAAGTTTCATTAACGCTTTGATCTATATATGTATATGTAGCACACAACGATGCAAAAAGACAGCTATTTGTATTATAACCACAGGACTTATCATCTTTTTAGACTACTTTTGTTGTTTACCTTGTTAACTCTAGTATAACATTTATAGTAAAACGTGATGTTTCTTCTTGAAATTTTTAACCATTTTTCCTTAAGCACAACAAACAGGTTCAGTGTTGAAGATTAACTCTGAAGTTCGATTTCCTTGGATGAGTATGGATCTAGTCACGAATAAAATTAAAAAACGTGGACTGAATTCAAACCCATCCAGGGCCATCGAACAAATCCAGTCTTTATCCTTTGATTAGTGATATCATATTTAATAAAATACAAATTATGAGATGAAAGTTTTTCCGATAAAAGGTGAACGAGACAAGAAATACAGGAACTTAACTAACGATGGAATCACAAGGCAGAATGTGATGGAATCAGGAATGATGCGTTTGAAAATGGAATTGAAGGAGTTACGAGTAGGGGAAGAGGAATGAAGGGTCCCTGATTGGTGAAACTCCCTCCTCTTACTATCTATAAGAATAAGGCCCTCAAGAGGGGAACAAATCTCCAATTCGCTAAAATTGTATATATATATATATATATATATATATAGAGAGAGAGAGAGAGAGAGAGAGAAATAAAGAGAGAGAGAGAGAGAGAGAGAAATAAAGAGAGAGAGAGAGAGAGAGAAAGAATGAATTTAATTTTATAATAATTGTTACTGCCATCAAATTCCAATCTTCATATAGTCTGCTCGACAAGAAAGTGAATTTAATTCGCGCAGGTTGATAGTCTAGGGAGATTTCTAATCGAAAGTCTAATGTTTCTCTATAGTCTGTTTTCAATTTCTAGATCATATACGCAGTGGGATAAAATACAAGAAAAGCAAGAACCGATAAAGAAATGAGAGAAAGACACAATAAAAGAAGACCACTAGGTATATATTTCAGCGTCACGATCGTCACAAGATCATATGCGCGTCGTCATAGATTACAAAATGATAAGAATAAAGCTTGGTTAACATGCGCAGAAGGAACGTAAACTTATCGTCTAGGAAGTCTATTCTCTTGTGGAATACATATTTTTGAAATTTAAATGAAATGTTCCTAGAAAATGAAATGTAGTAAATATAGGACATTCATACGATAACAATTTACCTACCCTGTACAGTGCTTATGTTGGGCGCTACGAATTTCTGTAGCAATAGAAAAGGTGCTGTTGTAGTTGTAATATGTTTTTTTGCAAGGAACATCAATGAAACAGAAATATTTAAAAAATGCCATATGTGCATCTTTAAATAAATTGGTAATGATTTTACAGTGTCGTATTTCTTTAAAGGTATGCACATACATTTAGTACAATATTTCCGGACAATGCTGATTACTGTCAATTTTAAAAGTTATAGACTATATTGTTTCTTGTTTTTTAATGTTTCAATCGTCATAAAACAGTAATTATTATTATTATTACTATTATATTTATGCTACAATTGTTATAAAACCAAGTAAGTGTTGAACTTGTTAACAAATTTTAGATTTTATTATTACACTTTATACACTTTATATATAATATTATTTAATTTATATGAAATTTGAATAATTAAAGGTAACTGTAATATGGTATGTCAGAAGTAAGATAAGTTTCAGTAATGATTAGATTCAGAAATTGTTCCATTATATATTATTTGTATATAACAAATCTTATTGAAATAACAAACTTTTTTCAGAGACATAAACATGAATACTACATTAAGTTCAATAGATAGTGGAGGCGATAAACACACGTCAGAAACAACGGTACAAAGTATAGTGCAAAATTTGACTACTATGCAAAACATGCAAAATGCACAAAGTGTTGTTCAAAGTAATATTCAGAGTATTCAATCAACTCAGACCATAGTAGGATCAGTTGGAACATCTACCAGTCTTGTAGGCAAATCAATGACAATGGATGCAAATTCAAAATTGCCTTTAATGAAACCTGTAGTTCCCTCTGGTACTACGTCAACTTCAGAAACTAATAAAATAACCACAACGGTGAAAAACATTTGTTATTTGTATATCAACACTTGATATTAACAACACTGTAACTAAGTTTTATTTACATTAAGTTTACAATATTTTTTATATCAAGTATTGATATATATACCACTGTTATCAATCACAAAAAGCTGTAACATTAATTGTTTGTCCTTTTACAGATTTGTTCTGTGGGATCTACAGTAAGAATAATATCGCCAGGTATGTTGAGTACAGTGGAACGTCAGAATCCACCACAAGCTCAGCAATTGTTACAACAGACACAACAGGTGACAGGCATACCAGCAACGTATCATGTACCTAGAGGACCAGCAGCGGTTGCTAATATCTCAGCTCCTAGGTCAACGGTAGCTACTCCTATTGTTAGAGCAAATACAGGACAAACAATACCTACCACGAGACCAGGGTAAATATTTTCATTAAATATATCTGAATATAATACAATTTTTACATGTATTATATAAAAATATGCATGCTTTTTACATTTTCTAGAATAAGTACAACTATTTCAAGTCCTCAATGGCAACCTAAGACATCGGTTGTATATGCACAACCACAGAGACATCCTGCACCTCCAGTTAGTCGCGTTTCAAGACCACCATCTACTGTATATTCCAGTCAACAACCCCGTCTAATTACACCGACAGGACAAGGAAGATCGGTACAAGCCACAATGGTTACTGGAGTTCCTGGTACTCCGTCCAGATTAATAGCACCTGTTCTTCAAGCAAACAATAGTATTACACGATTGCCGGTATCACAAAATAGACCAACTACACCTCAAGTGGCAAGCATATCACAAACTACACAACCTGGTAGACCTACGACTCAAACTATTCAAGTAAATTGTCGTTTCTTGTTCGTTTAATAAAAAGTATATAGTCTTATTTGTATAATAATTAAAGTTACTGTATATTTAATTTATAGCCTAATCAATCAAACAGACCTACTACAGGTATTGTAAATCGCATAGCTGTATCCGCACCTGTAGTTGGTACTGCAAATAGAATACCTGGCACAGCTTCGGTAACTGTTCAACCAACAGTGGGAAGGCAGTTATCAATTAACACAGCGGCTACTCCATCAAGCGGTACTGTCAGTCGAATTGTCATCCCGTCACAACAAGTTGGTATAAAAATACTTCGTTATGTATTTAATATTGTTATGTTTGTTGTGTTTTATATGATAAACATTTTGTTAATGGTCTGAACTGGATTAACTAGAGTTGGTTATACATAATAGGTTCAACAACAGCAACAACAGCAACCACAACAACAACAACAACAGCAGCAGCAGCAATCACAGCCACAAACAGCACCACGCGTTGTTCAGACAGTAACTTCTTTATCGAGTCTTAGTACAGTATCACGCGTAATTGCTACAACTAGTACATCAAGTACAACAAGAATATCACAGCCGACATCAACCACGGTTGCTAGAATTACTGGAATGTCTTTACATCCTTTACCTTTAGCACCCGCAAGGGTTACATCAGCACCTGTTAAAACAGTGCAGACACAAGGTATTGGACAAACCGTTCAAATTAAATCTTCCCAGCAATCCGGATTTCGAGTTTCTACGGCTAGTAATACAAATAATAATTCGAATACAACTCCTGCTCAGTCAGTTCAAGGACAGTATTTGCATCCCCCGCATACTGCTACATATTATTCCTTTGAACCAACAGGTAATATTTTTAAATCTTTTATGTCCTCAGTTCTAATGCAATCTAAATTTACCAATATCATATAGGAACATATACTCAGTATCGGCAAACTCCAGTCAGATTGCTCGTTGAACCTGGATACGATGAACCACATACAAAAACAAATGCATCTCCAAGACCAAGTATACTTCGAAAAAGGGATCATGATAATTCACCTATTAAAGGTAAAGAAAATTGAATTAGTTTGCTAAAAATGTCAGTAGAATGTGATAATAATGATTCTTCGATGGAAATTTTTACAATATTAGGCGCAGCAAAAAATTTAGTTCCTGTACTTGCATCTTTACCACCTGTTACTACATCCAGTCCACCTTGTTCACCAAGAGGAGATCAAGATGGTGGAGGTTGTCAAAGTTCGGGATCTACTACAGTTTCAGCAACATCATCGCCAGGACTTGATGAAGAACCAGAACAATCTAGAATTACAATAAATCCTACAGTTGAGATGTCTCCTAGGAAAAAGCCTCGAAAACAACAACTTACCGGCGTAGAATTAACGGAATCAAGGTGTACAGAAGAAGAAATGCAATTCATCACAGAAGAGAGAATGAAAAAAGAACTTAAAGAAGAACCAAAAGAAAAATTATTAGAAAAGAGACAAATTTCTAATACTCAATGCGACATAGCTAAATCTCCTATACAACAATCAACTGTTGCAATGCGAACACGGCCTACACCTAGTTTATTAGGTTTGCAAAAAAAGACAACATTTCAAAGTGTTATGAGTATATGTGGAAATAACGAGATGATACTTTTTCATTTTATAGGACCGTCTTGGAAAAATCGATGGGGCAGTAGACTTCATCATTATAGAAGACCAAGTGAAGTTCGACCTCGGGAAGAAAGACGACCCACAGTTGCAGAAATAGCCCAGCAAAAGCATGTATTACAGAAACTAAATGGTTGGAAGGTGTATCATCTTACTGCACAAATGGAGGATATCGCTGATCTTGAAAAACAAGTACGGACTTGTATTAGATTTTTACAATTTACAGGCCGTTATAAAATAATATTAATGTTAGTAGTAATATAATTATAATTTACTGTTGTATTTTTGTAGGTACATGAAAAATTGAAAACAACACTGACCATGCTTGAGTCACAACAAAATGTTAGGAATAGACAAGATGACGGACTTGAACGGGTCAATGAATTAATCAAAGGAAATATGCAGCGCAGTAGTTTAATTAGTGAAGGAATGAACGAAGCACGTACGCAACTTATCGCTATATTTCAACATAAAGGACCTATTACAGATATTTTACAACGGTGCGGCAATAAACGAGCTCAAAAGAAACGAGATAAATGAACTAATGTTTGCGTCGAGTTACAGTGAACGTGTGTATAAGGAACCTTTGCATAAGCGAGGTTTAAAAGGGAGTTATTTTTATCTGTGTCACAGAATCTATATTATAGGAGTAAAATAAATGATTTTATAAGATTATGACATGACTGTCACTAACTTGTTTATAATTTTATTATATAAATTTACAACTTTTTATTTGAATACAACACGTATTATTTCTCTATTTCTTGAAGTTTTTTTTATTTGAATTATGTTAAGATATATATACATGTATATTCATATACATTTTAGTAAAATCATAAAATTTAATGTGTTTGTTAAAATTTGTATTACGAAGCGTCGCATATATATATATATATATATATATATATATACACATAAACATATGCATACGTATAAATGAACGTTACTATGACAATAACGCATTTTGATATCTTAGCAACGACAACAATAGCATGTAATTGTTTCATTACTTGGTATTTATAAAGTATTTGAATATAGAATCTATCAACATAAAATATTAAAAACGGTGAAATAACATGTGGTGGGGATACAGTCCTGCATTTGATATCCAATTTGAAATTAATAAAAGCGAGATTAATTATTTAGACACATGTCTTGAAGTATTAATCGTAGGTGCTAACGATGCAAGACATATCACGAAGACATTAGCATCGTCCTACTTGCATAGCGACCGTATTATTACATATCATGTAATCGAACCAACGTTGGAACAAGTGGCCAGATCCATTCTTTTATTAAGTATTTGCTTAGAAAGAAATTTAGGTATGTACTTATATAAAGTTTCTAAAGTTTTTAATATATATGTACGAATATATTAACATTGTAGTTATTACCAAGAAAAAAATTCTTTTATTCTTATCTTGTTAATAAAAAATTAATCATAAAATTAAAGGATTACAAGAAGCAACTCGATATTATTTGGAAATATTTGGGAATACACTTGTAAGGCCTGGAACTGCTAAATATTTAATGAAGCATTGTAATCGGTTAGCAGATATTCCAACAAATTCAATTGATTGCCCTTGGTTAAGTTTGGAAAAATTTAAATATAAGGATAAGGATCGTCTGGAAACAATTTTTAAGTAAGTTTTACAGAATTTAAAGATTCAGGATCTTTTTATACTCCGTGAATATTCTGTTTTTTTATAAGATTTTGGGAACGTGCAACATGCGAAAATATTCCTGTTGTAAAATATTGGGATGAAAGAGTTAGAAGATCATTGAAAGCACGGTACGATTACAGAGAAGGTGTATTTGATTGGGACTATTATATGATTTTAAAATCTAGAGGCATTTCAAATTTAAGTATACAAGAGTATAGGTATGTTCATTGATTATAAAATATTTATACAACTTCTATTATCAAAATAATTGCTTTAAAATATTTATTTATTTTAATACCAGATTTTGGAGAAATAATGGAATTGCATTTACTTGGTTGGAAGGTGAACTTGTTAGAAGCAATCCAACGTTATTGAGTAACATTTTACAGCATGGACCTGGATTTATACATTATACTTATTTAGGAGATATAGTAAATGGTCCATTTTTTGCATGGTCTTTACAGGAAACAAAAAGTCATCATACGTAAGATGATCATTTATTTATTTACTTGTTGTACATACATTTTCATGTCTTGTGTACAATAGTTAATAGAATATTAAAAATAATAATATAGTAAATACAGAGCAACCGATATAGCTGAACAAGAAATTATGCGATCTATGCATGAAATCAGAACACAGGAACCATTTTGCGAAGATCTTGTTGCATCGCATAGAGATTCTTCTATATTAAATGGTACACTAGTATCTGAAATGCCAAGTAATGAAATGGAGCAGGAACTGTGGAAAAAAGAAATGAATAAACACAAAGGAAACAATCTATCTTGGATCGATATTAAAAATCATAAGGTATCATGTAATACCAAATTTAATTGATATAATAATCATGAACTTCTATAAAACTTGCATTATATTTTTAGGTGATTTTTCACCCTGCAACATGTTTGGAGGTTTTCAAATATAAAACGGATTATGTTAACAGATTTGACTTTATTTGGGTAGCTCATAACATGATAGAACAATTGCCCAATCTTGCAAAGTCGCTTAAAAAGAGAGGAATTATGTTGGTAGAATTGAAAAAGTATTTGGTGGAAGAGCGAGAAGAAAATTTACAAACCTTTGTCAAGGAATTGAAAAGTTTAGCTCAAAAAAATGGGCTCTACGAAATTAATGATACGAATACTAAAGAATATTGTATTGCTAAATTTTGTAAAAATTAAATATTTGTAAATAAATGCTAATGTAAATTAAGCATCAGTGATTTAATAACTTGTTGAAACTTCGTGTGTGTGTGTGTGTGTGTGTGTGTGTGTGCGCGTGTATATCTCATGTATGCAATAATTTCAACATAATTAGAAAATGTAAATATACGTTATACATACTCGTTCAATTCGTATTCTGTAGTCAATTCGTATGTATGTATGTTGTATATATAGCTTAACATTTAAAGGCTATATTTGATTAAATGATTATTCGAATGTTATTACAACCATAACACGAATTTTCAAACATATATTTGAAATATAAATAGTAGAACAAAAATCACTATACGAATGCTCTTTTTACATATAGTGAAAAATGAATCTAAGCTAAACATGGTTATGAGAATCACCCAAAATCGCGGGAAACGCGTCGTGTTTCTCCTTACAGGCCCGCGTAAGGTTCAGTTATAATTTTCGAATATTAATAGAAAAAATTGTTTATGCAAAATTAAATTTATTCCCGTAAGAGTTGACATAAATTACGTGTCGATTCGTATACACTGAATAACTGTATGCATTGGTTTTCTAAGAAATAAAGTAACCCTTGAAAATCGGCCATCGCGGCTATTTTCAGCGATAATGGAAATTGTTTTCAATGCGTGAGCCCTTTATACAAAGTTAATACAGTTGATATTGTGTTAATTGCTAAAAAAGTGTATAAAGTTTTATAATATCGAATTACTTTTGTCCTTGACAAACGATGATGGTAAATTAGTTAATAAACTATGAGCACTATCAACGGAGTGAATAGCAAGGTGGACATAATTGTTGAATCAAGATTCGACGAATTCGACAGAAATTTGGACATCAGGAACAACGATTTTGAAAATGATAAGAAGGACTTAAGTGCTAATTTTAATAAAACTCCGCCCGGTAGAAGTCGTTATGGCAGAACAATAAAACCCAAGTCTCCTAAGAATGAGGTTGCCAGTTTTCCAAAGGCATGTTGTGCCTGTTAAGATCAATTACAGTTTTTCTGATTAGAGTTGAATATCATTTTTAACATGTGATGGTACTATACGTAGTGATCTTTAATATTTTCACATAGTATTAATTCACACAATACATACTCCATAATAATTTCTTTCATAACTATCAATAAAATTTTTGTCAACGATTAATAGAAGCATTCCATTATGTAATGTGACATTATTGAAATATATATACATATATTCTTCACAGAATTCTAAGCTGCAAAGGACGTCGAAATATCATAATTTGTCCGATAGCAGCAACGAGAGTACGGATGAAAATAATATAATTAATGATATGGATGACACAAGCGATTCTTCTACAAATTTTAACACAGCAGATGAGGGTACTATAAAAATGGTCAGCTCATCTGTGCAGTGTAATTGGATATTAGGTCAGTTAGCATGGGCCAGAGTTGGTAATTTTCCTTTCTGGCCTTGCGTGATAACACTTGATCCAGTTCTAATGATATATCACAGGTTGAAAGGTGAGTACTCTTTATACAAAAAATTAATACAATTGTAACAAGTGCTTTTTAATAATTAAATACTGTTAAGCAGAATAGCAGACGTTCGTATTACTTATTTGTGACCCACGATCAAGAAGCAATTTTATTTTCTTTGCATTGTCCTTGTTAATCATCAGCATAATAATTTTGTAATAAACGAAATATAATTTACATAAAATGTATTTATTTATTTCTTTAGCTACCGGCAGGTCACAGGTACTAATGATACACGTTCAATATTTCGGCGATAAAGGACGTCACAGTTGGGTTTCATCAAATTCTATGATTCCATTTACAAATCTGGCAGATTTTAAAAAATTATCTGAATCAATAACTGTAGAAATTAAAAAAAGAGATGCAAAATATGCTGCTGCATTCATTGTGAAGCCTGGTATAAAATCAAAATGGGAAAGCGCGATAGAGGAAGCTATGGAAGTTCACTCAATGAGCAACGAAGACAGAGCCAACATTTTTAAACCAAAAGAAAACAGCGCAAAAAGTAGATCTGTAAAAGCATTAGATGACAAGGATAAAATTAACAAAAGGAAACACTCTAGTGATTCGAGTGAACCTGATATTAAGCGCCCTAAAGAGGAAAATGTAGGTGTGCGTTTAAAATGTGTTATTTTAACAAAAATTACAAATGTACAATACTATTGATATAATAAATATTCGATACAATTTTTTTACAGATGTACGAGTTAGATAAATCGCAATACAAAATAGATGGAACAAAATCAAAAATATTGAAATATATAGAGAATGATAAAAATCATTCGAGACTTAATTCAGACACTCCTCCATTGTCTCCCTCAAGTCAAAGAGATTCCAACGATGAAGTTTCTATTATGCAAAAGGTCGAGTTCAAAACCGAAGAAGTAGACGGTGTTTTTGAAATTTATTATGAACGAAACAGGGATATGTTGGAAGATGAATATCCAGATGCGTCGGAGCACGATATTAAAAGGTATTTACGGAAAACTTGGGATACTATGAATTCTTCTTTTCGTAAAAAATACCGATCATATATAACGTCAGATGCTACTGATACTCACACGAAAGAAAATTCATCGGATCATGAAGTAGATTTATTAACAGACATAGATATAACAACCAAGGATAATAAAAAATCAAGAGTTAAAGCTGAAAAGGAAGAGATATGTACTTCGGAAACGAAAAGAAGTAGACCTTATAATCTTTTTAAAGGAATGAAACAGGAAAAAGTTTGCCAAATTTGCGAGAAAACTGGAAAGTTAACCAGATGCAAAGGTCCTTGTTATTCATATTTTCACCTTTCCTGCGTAAAACCAGGTGAATCCAGTCCAGAACATTCCATCGACGAAAGCACAATGGACGATAAAATCCTTAATGATATAAAAGAGATTAAAGGAGATAATATCGACGAAGATGAGACTAGCGGTACCGAAATCAATACATTACATTTTTATATTTTATTATCTTTAGCTAATATCATTTTTAATTTTAGGCAAAATCGACGAACAAGAAGATGAGTTATTCAAATGTATCGATTGTTTGTCGGGTGTAGCTCCTGCTTGTTTTATATGTAACGAAAGGGAAGGAGATAGAATAAGATGTTCTGTGTTAGCTTGTGGAAAGCATTATCATTCATCTTGTTTAAAATCATGGCCACAAGTAATGACAAATACTTTAACAGCCTTGAAGTCACGTTGCATGGAAATGTATAATCTATACATTTTTTACTTATTTATTCATTTATTTATTTATTTTTCTTTTTTTTTTTTCTTTTCATTAGTCTCATTGGCAAGGTGGTCGTTTAACTTGTCCATATCACGTGTGCCACACATGCAGTTCAGACAATCCTCAGGATAGCCACCCGAGAGCTTCAAACGAAAAACTGGCACGATGCGTTCGTTGTCCTTCGTCTTACCATACATCTACGTCCTGTTTACCCGCTGGTTCAGTAATCTTAACCGGTAGTCAAATAGTTTGTCCAAAACATTATCAACCATCGCAACCTCCAGTAAACGCTGCATGGTGTTTCTTATGTACCAGAGGAGGAAGTCTTATCTGTTGCGACACATGTCCGACGTCGTTTCATTTGGAATGTTTAGGTAACTATTTTCGGAGTGTCACTATTAATAATAAATAGCAACTGCAACAACAACAGCAACAACAACAGCAACAACAACAGCAACAACAACAACAACAACAACAACAACAACAACAACAACAACAACAACAACAACAATAATAATAATAATAATAGAAGAAGAACAAATAAGATTAATGAATATACAATATATTTTACAAATACGAATAATTCTAGGTATTGATGCACCGGATGGTGCGTTTATTTGCGAAGATTGCGAAACGGGTAGATTACCTTTGTACGGAGAAGTAGTATGGGTAAAACTTGGCAATTACCGCTGGTGGCCATCCCGTATTTGTTATCCTCACGAAATTCCTGAAAATATAGAAGCGCTTCCTCATAGTCCTGGTAAATTTTGTGTAATGTTTTTAGGATCAAATAATTATTATTGGATTCATAGGTAAGTTAATAATTATTCGTTTAAATTAAAAATTTAAAAAACGAATAAATAAGTTCATTCTAATAGTTGCATATTCATTTTCAGAGGTCGTGCTTTTCTTTACCAAGATGGGGATGCAACTATAAAACCGTCGATGGGCAAAAAAAACAATAGAGACGATACTTATCGTAAAGCTCTAGAGGAAGCCAACGAAGTTCATCAGCGGTTGAAAATCGAAAGAGCTGCTGCCAAAGATCATGGACCACGAGGATTAAAACCCCCACCTTACGTTAAGTTAAAAGTAAACTGTGTTTAATTAATATTAATACGTACATGCCATATATACGTCCAATATAAATGTGTAATTTGTAATAACTTATCGACTTGTAGGTAAATAAACCGGTTGGCAATGTGAAACCAGCAGAAGTTGAAAGTATCGTCGCTTGCGATTGCGACGCAGAATGGAATAATCCGTGTGCACCGGGAACAGATTGTCTCAATCGGATATTGTTAGTCGAATGTAGTCCCGGTATTTGTCCAGCCGGCCCTAAATGCAATAACCAGGCATTTGTGCGAAGACAATATCCGGCTATGGAACCATTTCATACGGTAGCTCGAGGTTGGGGTCTTAGAAGTTTAGAATTAATTAAAGCGGGACAGTTCGTTATCGAATATGTAGGTGAAGTTATAGACGAAGCTGAATACAAACGAAGATTACATAGAAAGAAGGAATTAAAGAATGAGAATTTTTATTTTTTAACCATAGATAATAATAGAATGATCGATGCCGAGCCAAAAGGGAATTTAAGTCGATTCATGAGTTAGTATTTTACTTTTAATAAATAGCGATACAAAAATGACAAAATTATATTTAAAGTTACACGTGTATCGAATTGTGATTGCTTTTGAAATTCAACAGATCATTCGTGTTCACCGAATTGCGAGACACAAAAATGGACAGTAAATGGAGATACACGTATAGGTCTGTTTGCGTTATGCGATATCGAACCCGGTGAAGAATTAACTTTCAATTATAATTTAGCTTGTGACGGTGAAACACGAAAACCTTGCTTGTGCGGTGCGCCGAATTGTAGTGGATTTATAGGTTTAAAAGTTCAAAAGCCGCAGGTAACAACGCCGTCGATTCAACAAAAGAAACTTGAGAAAATTGACAAAATGAAGCGTCAGAAGAGGTAAGTAGAAGTATACGAAATAAAATGTAATTATTGTTAATCTCGACGAAATCGATTACGTGTTATAGTAAATATGGTAAAAAATTTTCTTTGCTTCTGTTGTTTTATTTTGATTTCTTGATTATTAGGTCAAGAAAACATGTACTGTGCTGGTGCTGCGGACATGATATCGACAAATTGGAAGATTCCGTGATTTGCGATCAAAAAACATGTAACAAGAAATACCATAAAATTTGCGTTAACATTGACGACAAAGATTCAAGATTCAGTTGTCCTTGGCATCATTGTACAGAGTGTGGTCGTAGAACATCTGCTCATTGTTCGTTTTGTAGTGCTGCATTTTGCCAAGGTAATTAATATTGTTTTTACAAATGTACAAAGCGTTCATATGGTGACATCGATATTTACATTACATTCATAGTGCATCTAGATGGACGCCTATTTGAGTATGGTGAAAAGGGTGGTTTTATTTGTAAACTCCACGAAAACATGGACATTCAGAGACCGGCTATCGAAGATGAAAAGGATTATTCGGACAACGATATCGAAACGGATAAAGAATATTCTTCTACGGATTCCAATAGTCCACTGATAGCAACCGAAAAATCAATGCCACGTGAACCATCGCCAAGAGTTTCCATAGTAGAGGTAAAATGAAGTTTTATAGTGATACAAGTATGATCGTCGTTATTAGATAAGATGAATAATATAGTCTGACATCTGGTATCTCAAAACTCCTTTTTAATTTATTTTTAATTACAAGCACCGATTAATCTTTTCATTTTATGTATATCATTATTCAGTTTATTTTTACATAACAACGAGTAGAAAAAGTAAAGGGGCAATGAAAATAAATTGCATTGGTGGTGGTAATAAGCATGGAAAGAAACTTTTATGTAGAAATTGAATGTACTTAAAAATTATGGTATATATTTATTAATTAAATAATCGATAGAGACGAACAATTAATTCCTTCAAGTTGTGTATAAAAATTTAAATTTTTGTCAATATTCTAGTATAACAAAATATGCGCATACATATTTCTTCGCGTTAAGATCATATTTATAAATTTAATAAATTTCAATTAGATATAATGTCACATTTATACAAAACACGCACAAGCATGCAAATACGTTACGCGTATAATTATATTTTTACATACCAACCAAGTTTGATTCGTGCTGTATTTTTTTTCATTTTATTCGATACCGTATGGCGTCTATTTTATGTGTCTATCCATATAATAAAACATTACAGCAAATCGGTATTTATCATAAAAATTGTACTTGTTGTGACATCATAAAAATTACGTATCATTGTAGATGCAGCATTTGCAATATTTACAACATTTCGAAAAAGAAAGAACAAGATAAATGACAGTTAATTTTTTCTCTCTTTTTTTTTTTTTTTTTTTTTTTTTTTTAATTATTTTTCATTGTTCCCAGCATCCTCTCCCTGACATTGGCAGTAGTGAGAAGTAGTAGCAAACAAACATGTTCTGTTTAAGTTTATGTGTTCAAGTGAGTGTATATTTTTGATATTATCTCTTTGGACTTCCGATTCATAGTATATTCATAATAAAAGTAAAATTATCATGCGATTGGGTAATAATTTTCAGTTACCGAGTGATTCAACTATTGTTCTTTAATAATACAATTTTAACGATGGGCATTTGTATCTTTAATTTATCGTAAAATTAAAGTTACAAGTAAAATTTGGCGTTAGTAAAATTTGGTTTTAAATCTTAAGTTCAGTTGTGAATTTGTGCAGAGCATCGTGCTTCTCAAATATCGATTGAACATTGAATATTTTCGTAAAAGGTAGTTAAAGGATTATGTATTTGCTTTTTTGTCACGTATCGTGTACAATAAATACGCCACAGTTTGAAATTCAATGAAATAGTATCTAAACTACGGTACGTTTTATAGGTTCATCCGAGCAGCGAAGAGAGCGAAGAATCTCAAAAAGAGGACGAAGAAGAAGCAACGCAGTCTGATAATTTCGAGCTGTGCGAATATAGTAGTTCAAAAACTATAAAGAGAAAAACGTTACACCGATTATCTCTGAGGTTGAAAAAAGAAAATCAGGTGGTAGAGCAATTAAATAATCTTACATCTAGTCAGCTTGAGGCCATAATCGGTGGCAGTCTATTCGAATGAACTTTCATTGATTAAGCTTGAATAATAAAACATACTTTAACGTACGTAGCTTTGAATTTTCACACGATCAGTAAATTATTTCAATTGTTCAATGACACACGGAAGATAGTTACGAACATCGGATAATAGTATTTGTAATGGTACACTTTATTGTTCATTCCATGTCAAAGGGATCAGTTGAATAACGAATTTTAATAAATTCCAACTTTATCATCAAGAGAATAAAGTTTGTTTTAAATGTAACAAAATTATTATGTACCCCTATATTATACACGATGTAATCTGTACATATTATGTTTTTATAATTCAACCGTGTATTTTATATGAATACTATCACGTTTAAAAATCAGAATTAAATTGCTCATTTTTCACGTTTCTTATTTTTGGTATCGTGTGCATACTTTGAAGGGATAACTATTGAAAAATACCTACTCGTATGTTTATTGCTTTATACGCATACCTCCTATGTGGGTTATTTTCAAAATCGAACAAGCATGATTTTTGGTATTCTTACATCAAATAACTTCTAGATATCATCAAAATCACATGTCACCGTTATTTATCTAATCGGATTGACATGGAATAATTTTGATTATCTACAAATAAACCGATATCGAAACGAAGTATGTGCATATTATATACACGTACAAGTTATTTATTTCATTTTTATAAAAATAGATGCAAATATTTAAGTTAAAATTATACGAATTTAGTGCCTTGTCAGAATTAATTTTAATACTTATACGAATCAACTTTTAAAGGCTCGATATTTACGTATGCGTAATTTATATGTACGTGTTATTTAAATTATCTTTTTTTTTTACATCGAAAGTTTTATTCATTGTATAGTTAATTTTATTGTTAAAGTAATAGATTCATCATTACTATGATCATTATCAACATCATCATTATCATCATCATCATCATCATCATCATCATCATCATCAGTTTACAAAATAATTATATTTTTGAAACATAGTAAACATTGTCACAATGCCTTACAAATTTTCGAAAGTTTAAAAGTATTTATTATTAATACTTACTTTTAAGAGTATTTACTATTAAGGTATCAATGAAAAGTATATTTGTTATCGATCAACGCATGGAAATATTGGACACAATTCTTTTCTTTTTTAATAAAAATAATAATTATTGGGTTACTAAATAATTATCTTTTTAACATACATTGAGAATTCGATAATTGTAAATACAATAGAGAGAAGTTTCTTTAACGCTAATTATTAATTGCGAGAAATAAATCATTTTTGTCTAGTGCAAAATAAGGAAAGAAAATTTTGGGTAAATGAAAACGCATCAGCACTTATAATTATCATCGTTGCTCGTATCATTTATTGTTGTCATGCTATTAAACAAATAAGAATTTATGCGTTTCTTGTTATTTCTTTCCATTAATAACAAATAGCTACACCGTTGCACGAGCCAATTTAATCTCAAGAATTTCTCTCGTATTCGTGAATAGTAAGTTGCAACTTTTTTATATTTTCATACTTACTAATTGGAATATTAAATGTTACATAATTACAAATAAATTAATTTTCAAGTACAAAGAGTTGTTATCGTCGTACTTGCATGTACGATATAACAGATATATGACGTTTCATTAGTACGCATCGAAAGGTCTGATTTACCGTATTTACACGAAATTATAATAGCGCATCACGTACCTAATTGGAAAAATTATTATGCTTCCGATTCTTTCCCATAGTCCTGATAAAGCTTCGGACTTTCCTGCATCGAAGAAGTGGTAGTACTTCTTAAGCTTGGTAAATGAAGATCGGTATTCGAGGCTGTAGATACAGTTTCTTCCAACGATATTACTTTCTTCCTTAATACAGGAGCAACAAAATTTTGACCAGTCGACAAGTCTCTTTTCAGGACTTGAGTCTACGATAATAATTCATTTCCCATTATTTCGATGACCTTATGTTCGAAAACGTTTAACTAGTAACTTATACCTTAGACTTCGATGCGGGTAAAGTAGCACCGGTGACAAGTCCTAGAATACTCGCGGCAAGACCGCTAAGTTGTACCGCAGCCAGAGGCGATAATCCTCTTCTTACTAAACCTAAAGCTAAAAGCGCAGCTTGTGCTAAAATTGGAGCAGCACCAGTAGCACTCGCCGCAGCACCGGCTAACTGACCACCGCCAATGCTTGGTCCGTAAGCGAAGCATAAATTGTGCCTGTCCACCTATGTAAAATATATACGCTGATAACAATGTAAATGCGTTATCACGTTATTAAACTGTTTTAACATTGATAACGTACTAAATGTTTCACTACGAGATATAGCAGCCCAAAAGGTGTAATTAACGGACAAGGTAAACTATAAACTGTTGCCATAGTAAAAACCAAAAGTAACCAAGCATAATGAGCACCCAAAGGAAATTCCCATAATACTGCCTTTCTGACGTGGATTCTTTCCGCTCTACTTCGAGCTATGCATAATCTGAAGGTATATAATGCTAGTTCAGGAAATCTGACCAATTCCAATCCAGTTCCAAGCAATGCTGCGGTAATAACGTAGTTTACAAATATAGCACCCTGCAAAAGTAAAACGATGTTTTATTCTTTTTTTTTTTTCTCTTTCTTTCATTTGTACTTGCAATTATTTCAAACGAATTAGTATCTCAATTCTTATCGTACCTGATCGGGTAAAAACACACAGGCCCATCTTCCAGTATCGTTTGTCGCATTTACAGTCCAGTCGAAAAATGCTTGAGCACTGGTTAAACCCAGACTCGGTAGTATGAGGACCATTAATAATAAAAGAAGTAGTGTTTTTGTCATTACTGCCCGATTTAGACTACTCCTAGTCCAATGTCTAACCAACGATTCGCTTCTTGCTACTAATACAGGCATCAAAGCAGCCACGCTAACTAATAATACGGTTGGAAGAAAGGATGAAAGTACAGGACTAAGATTTATCATTTCTCCGGCGATCGGTAATTTATTCAAAGCAGGCACTATTACCTAAAATAAAAGTATTATATATATCATATATAGTTCTGTCCAGATGTTCAAAATATTGCATATATTACACCGTGTATACTATTGTAATCAACTTACAGCCGGTGTAGTGAGGAAAAATAGCATGATACCCAATGCAAAGTTGATCAACACAGCATTTAAATACCAACATGATCTTGGTATACTTAAATTCTCCCAGAAAATATCGGATGGTATAGGTGCGTAATCTACAACCCACTTTATACTAGGCAACAAACGCAACTGCTTCCGCATAGCTATAGCAGCACCGGGGGTACCTTGTATTTATTATTACCATTATTATTGTTGTCGTTACAATCATTCTTATTATAATTGATCATAATTAACCGTAAATAAAATTTAACGTGTCATAACTACGTAATACACACCGTGCATTATGATAAAGAATTGCAATAAAACAGTAACTGACCTAAAGTTACAAAAGCGATTCCAAGAGGTTTACTCAACGCTACTTTTTTTTCCTCTTCAACTAAGGCGATCAATCGCATTTCTTCGTCCGTATAAAATTCTTGAGCATCAATTTGCTGCGAAAGAACCAAATATTTTGTAACATATCCAACGTTCTGATATCGCAGAAATATTTGCAACATTTTTAAAAAGAATTACATACATTTTTACAACAACAACCTATTACTTGACCACACGGATGCGGATACATCTTTAACGGTTCTCGTCTCCTTGCATAATTTTCACAATATAAACGTGCTTGTTCAGCGCAATCTCTTTCTTCGTCTAGCGCCGAGAGCCGTCGAATATCATAAGCCAATGTAACATCCTCTACCGACAAGGTAGGAAATGTTTCCCTGCAAATTGCAATTACATTACAAGAAAAGTTATTAAAATCATCCGATGAACGCGTGATATACGATTTTACGTGTAAACGAAGAACCAGACAATTCGCAAGAAAAAATATACGCACTTCAAATATTCTGCAAGAGCCTCGGCGTTGCACTGATGCTTTGGTATCTCCGTAATTAATAACGTTCTAGCTGTTAATTCACCACCATGCTTTGAATCGTGCACCTGTACAGCGTACACCTTTCGTCATTTCATTACATTTATTGTCGCTATTACCGTTGCTAACGATCAACACAATTTTACGAGTTTATCTTATTTATGCAGCTAATGAAACATACCCTTTTTAAGAAATGTCTCATAACATAAGCACCGACTGGCAAGTACGACAAGATCAATATCGTATGCACCCAAATCCACGTAGACATCGGATCTAAGTTCGACAAAGTCGTATGACCAAACGTTGCTTCGTCGCCTTGCATATTTCCATGAAAATTAATTGGTAACGCTATGCATAACGATACGATAACCATTAAGAACATCAAGATAATTAAATGACGTTCAAAAGATATGTACAGTAAACCATCTGGTCCAATGCGTTTCAACAATTCCTCGTCGCTAAAAATCACAATCGCAAAAACAATTACGTACACTGCGTAATCTTATCATTAAAAGTAATCTCTATAAAATTTGTGTCAACGAAACTAGTAATTCCATATCGTCAATTATTTTAACAGAATTTAAATAAGGATTATCTTTAAACGCGCTTACGTTACTTTAAACGCCGTAACAATCCATGATAAAAAGCCTCTGTCCACTTGTGAAAGTTGCGAATTAACAGAAGTCTCTACGCATATCGCGTCTGTATCTCTATTCTCATTGACTCCATAAAATAATTCCATCCATCTTTCATCCGTCTTATTCAACAGCGCAAGACGTCCATAATTCCATGCTTTCTTACGTAATAAACCAAACAAAATAACCAGGAACTGTAAAACGTATCGTAACATTAGATAAACGTTAGAATATATATATATATATATCGCTTTACACTTGGAAAAACGTACAATATTTATAATAATCGTAATAATTTCTAATATTTTTATGCGTAACAAATTGATTAAGATTCTTACTAAAAATCCAAGAAAATTTAGCAACAAATTTTCAGGAATCCCTGCATAAACATCGGTTATTATAGTTCTATTATTCCTCGGTATTGGAATACACGTTTCTGTGGATGGAGTTTCACGGAGATTCGAGCTGAAAATTAAATAACGTAATTTAGCGTACACGACATAATAAACTATTTCGTGTAAATAATCGCAAGTCCTACGAAAGGTACGTGCATAAATACCTACATTGTCTTCATAACAAACAAATAAGAAAAGATCGACAAAACCTTCGAATAATGTACAAGTTATGTTCAATGTGTTGCAAACACGATCGAACTTGCTATTAAAGATGTATTAGCGTCATAACAAAGAAATAACGGTAAAATTGAAATGGCGAAAAACATTTTATTGCTTACCGAAAATGTACGTAGCCCATATTCCCTGAGACGTTTAAATCAAGGTACCATTAAATAGATACAAAGACACATGTCAACAAACGTGCGTCAACTTGACACATTATATACGAGTGTCGTTACAATGATTATATATTTACGTGTCAATGCAACGTAACCTTAACACAAGCAATGATCAAAGCAGAAGATAACAATATCCGATATCGATGAAATCTTATTCATCTTCCACTTTTAATTATCATCACGATATCTACGAGAACGACGCGCGAAACCTTTATTACGTTGAGATTTGAATTTTGAAAAATTTCATAAATACCTCAAAAATATTTAAAAAGTTGTCGAATAAATAAATATGCGATATTATGTAAGTTTCGTTACTCGAATAGGAACGCTGATCACTCAAATAAAATTTCGCGCAACATCTGTTAACAACGTCAACGTTAACAATATCGCACTCGATAAATGTATAATGTACGTATATACATTCTTTTTCTTTCCAACGATCAATCATTCTTTCTGACCATTTTTTAAAGAGTAAAGAAAATTTATGTCTTACATGCTTTCAAAAAAAAAAAAAAAAAAATACGAATTACAGGATTACGATAGGTGCAGCAACAGTCGTACCAAGATATTGTAAAATTTATTTCCATTAAATACAATTTAAAAATACTTTGTACATAATTCATTTTTCAGAAACGAATATCTTAACATAGCTGGAAAAGTAACTCGGCTAAATGTCGAATAATTTTGTGAATTACAATTAATTTTGCCGCAAGTTTTAACGCGAAATTTATTTACAAAACTAATACATTAAACGTGATTGGTTCAAAACGACTTAAAGGACTTTGACAAAACAAATCTTGCTTATCATTGGACACAAAGGATTGAATATTAAAACAATAATAGGTGGAAATCCACACAGAAACTAAGATAAACCAAGTTATGCTATGTTTTGTTTATACAAAGATTCAAGGATCACTATATCCATGATCGCTTTTTCAAGATTTAAAAAACTGTCCAAAACTAAGTTAAATATACTATGCGAATGCATTATAAGAAATGTCTTTGAAAACATAGCAGAGTATACTGTACCATTCAATCCTACATCAGTTGTCTTCATCTCGCACTGGCTCAAACTTGTATTTTAACCTGATTTCTTGGCGGATAATATATTTAAAGTACGGGAAACTTAGCAAAGCAGAGCATACTTTAGTTTAGGTTCTTGACGAATCTAAAACTTCGCGATATAGAAAACTTAACTACGTACATAGTGATTGTATGGTTGCAATTCACCCGATGTTATACAATCAAAGACCCAAGTCTCTTTTAAACCTTCCCTACCGATTACAACCTTTGCTATTTCTGGATTTTCAGTGATACATCCACCTGCAGTTTTTACGAGATCCTTCAGTACATTACAAGGAGGCGTTGTATTGTTTTCAATATGTATATATCCACAAGCAGCGAATAATTCCGGAACATAAGATGATCCAAATAGTTGTCTATCTTTGCGATTCTCCTAATAATGACAACATACAAGTTAATATTTTATCGATACGAATTAATTTAAATTGTGACGCTACGCGTATTCGAAGAAGAGTTCATACGATTCATAGGTAATAAGTATCGCATTTTTACCAGCACCGCGTTTGAAAAGTGTCTCATTTCGTACTCTTGAGGATTTAACCATGCATCATTTTCCAAAGATTTTAAAACCCATTCGAGGCCGACGATCCAACAGCCTCGTATAATTCCATGCAACAAATTTATCGTACGCACACCCGTGGTTACGACGTGTGTCGTACGTTTCGTCACGTTTGATTCAATTCTCCCAGAACCAAGAGCTTTAACGACGCTTCTGACAATGCCTTTGTCACTACAAAAAAGTCATTTATAAACAAAACAAAGTACGTACATACAACGATTCACTATAAATAAAGTGTTCAATAACAATTATCCTTACTCATTAGATAAACCAGTCGTAACAATACTTATCCTAAGCGCTTTTCTTCTTCTACATCGTCCAGTAGATGAACCTTTCAAAGATTGAAAATCGTTCGATGAATTTGTGTTTGAACCTTGCATATCTATTCGCGATTTATTAACATTTTCTCTATTTTCCTCTAATCTCTTTAAAATTTCCTGGTCAACAATTTTTTTAACAACAATTTTCTTACTAACTATTTTCTTGACTTTTTTTCCTCGATTTTTGTTCTCGTTACAAGTTTTCTCTTCATTTTCTTCGTCGTGTCGAATACCATTTAAATCAATTGTATTACCGTTATTCTTCCTTTTCAGAAGTTTTTTTCTAAACGTTAAGCATCGAGGAGGCGAATAATGTTTTTCTACAGGAGAAAGCGATACTTGAGAATGTTCATTAAGGGGCATCAGTCTTTTCTTGCATCGCTTTTTATCAACTTTCGTACCGTACCCCTTATGCGATAAATTATTCGAAACAATCGTGTTGTTTTTCATTCCCTTTTGATTTTTAAAATACATATCACTAAAATTATGTAATTTATTATTATCGTTATTTTGAAACGAAAGTGATTCAGCATTTTGTCTCAATTGCGATCTTAACATAACGGAACGATACATAGGATATGGAGTAGCTTCTATGTAACTTTGTTCGTTGCTACGAATTTTATTGACAACCTGACCGTACCGATCGGTTGCAATTGCGCTACCAACGTTTTCCTTCTCTTTCAGCATCATATTTTTATCGTCAAAATAGTTCACCGACCTTGTAGACAAATTTATGTTCTTCGTTTTACATATATTACTTGTACCGGTATCATTTTCACTCGCATCTCTATTCTCATTTTCTGTATCGATCGATCCTGATATTTTATTTTCGTGATTATTCTCTTGCACTGTTTCTGAAATATTTAACGACGTATTCATTTGCAACGAAGTACGCACAGTATTTATACTTTCCTGCGTCTTTCTCAGAAACGATGAAACCACGTTTTCATTATGTTTTTTCTCAAACTTCGGGTATTCTTTTTTCTTACATTTACGCTCACGTTTATTTCTACTTTTATCACTTCGACTAATCAGATCTATAGAAGTGTTTACATTTAATGAAGTTTTTTCCGTATTTGCGCCTTCTGTTTCTATACTTGCATCAGTATATTGCATATTGGTATTTTGTTCGATATCTCTATCAATTATAGTAGTTTCTACGAACTTCCCAGATACCCGATGTGACAATTTCTCGTCGTTAGAATCCGTCCGTGACAGTGCCTGTTCTTCAACCAGTGAAGTACAGTTACGCGACGCTTCTTTTCGCGGACAATTCGCAGACGTATCTTTCTTTACATGTTCCATAAATGATCGCGGTTTTTCGCACAATATAAATCCTTCGCAAACATCCGTTACTTCCATAGATGTTATACTTCGTTTCGCATGCATTTTTGAAACAGAAGGTAAACTGTTTTCAACCTGAAGCTGTACATCATGTTCTGTACCGGATACGTCGTCATTTTCGTTTATCATTGTAGAACAAGCAATCGGTGTTGCCACAAATGTCTCTTCGTCTTTTGAAATATCTGAAATAGAAATAGATTGATCTCTACACCTAATAGAGTTATTAGTTCCACAACTTCCTGTTCTATTAGACAAAACCAATTTGTTCAGTGTATTCAACGATACATTCTTGTGGCAAGGATTTTCATCGGTTCGAGTCACCACGTCGTTATTGCTACAACATTCATCGTTCAATTTCAAGATACATAATTGCGAATTAAGGCTATTATCCTTTATATTCTTATTACTTAATTCTTTCTTTGCAACAAATAAACGTCTTTTTCTATACCTATCCTGTACTCCTCGTTCACTTCTCCCTTTATTTGTGCATTTATCCATTGGAGTGTCATTAATACTTCGAACCATGTTAGCTCTTTCGTTCAACGATTTCACATTATTCGTATCGTCCGATATAGTGGACCCATTTCCTTTGTTCACACGTAGAATATTTCTAGCAGAATCTGAATTTAATTGATCATGTTTAGGTGTTAAAATTGTGCATGTCTTAACAGACAACTCACTTTGTTCATGAAAGATTTGTTTAGTCTTCATTAATATAGCAGTTCTTAATCTTTTACAAGATTTATTTAACATCGCATCATCATGACTTATTCTTTCTAGAACCACGCTTGCATCTTTCAGAGGTACATAAGATATACTGGTATGATCGAAAAACCTTCGTTTCTCATTAGAATGTGTAGATGCATTACTATCTAAATATCCAATACACTTAACCTTGTGTACCGGAGTATTGTCATGACATTCTACATCCGTATGTTTAAACGATTCATTACCGGAGTCTGTTACATTAGAAGCACAACTTAAGTTAACTTGTAATGAACTACATTGATAGTTTAAACTGTCATCCGATAATGGTGTGCTTTTCTTCCTATTCGTAGTCATTCTTCCAGTTTCTGTAATGACATTAATAAAAGTTGTAGTTAAATGGATTCAGCACTAGTTAACAATATACTGCCTTAACTACGCAAAACGTCTTATTGTAATTATTAATAAATTGTAAATAATACTATTTATTTTACAATTTTGAATGTCCAACATACTAGTTCAACTATATCAAATATGTTACGAACACGATTCAGCGCGGAGCATCCATTTCCATTCGATCGC
>CM072794.1:0-60789 GCA_036983795.1 Megachile lagopoda | reverse complement strand
CAATGCTTACCACAAATACTAATTCTAACTGCAGAACAAAATATAATGCAATGAAGTTAAACGATGTATTTAACAGAAATTGCATCGATACTAAAAAATCGAGTAGCTAAGTATTTTTTAATTTGATTGCGTCGTAGAGACTGGTATTCGCTTTGATGGTGCAAGTTCTGGGATCTTTTCTGTCTCAATATTTTCTTTTTCCCTAGTACTAATTGATTCATCAATTTTAATAAAATCAAAATTCCTGTATTCAACTAAGTGAAAACATGATCGATACTTACACATGATAAGAGAATTGTATTTTTTATCATATAATTAAGAACAGATTTTGTTTTTTTTTTGGATCAGGTAGGATAAATCTTCGAAGATGTACGAAATGATGTGAAAGATAATAAGAGCACGTATGACGGATAAGCAAGAGATAAGGTGAAACAAGCATCAGACTTTTTACTTCACCTCATTACAAACAAGATATAATTGTATCTTCTGTGAAACTTTATTGGTAACATGTGAAACGATCAGTATCATTGAACAGACTTATTAATTACAGTATATGGAATGTGCATCCTAGCCGTGCGATAGGTTATGTTTATATGATTTAGTAAAAACAAATTGTATAACGCAACCGGTCAATTACTGCGTTCATGTTCCATATGTTTTTATGAATTAAACGATAAATATATGTTAAATCTATTTATTATCGTTATAATACATCAAAGTTCATAGTTTATATGTATGATTTGTTAATTGACAATTGTGAATACTTTGTTAATTATGATATTAAGATTTCACTTTATCTTTTACTACAATTACTTTAACTTTGCAATACATGAAACATTTATTTAGATTTTTTTTTTTTTTTTTTTTTTAATTTAATTGACTTGTGACATGTCAGCAAAGCTCGTACGTTGTTCTTTATATATAAGGTTTCGATAGAATCCGAAACTGCGTTTACTGTACAAAAAATGTGACAGAAATAAGCGGAATTGAAGTTTTTAAATGTAATTTTGCGCAGTTATAATTATAGATATTTCTTGTATAATAATGGTATTCATCTGCAGGTTGAAGCTTCTGTTTTTATTGCTTTTATTAACTTTTAATTAAGCCAATTTATTTCGATGAAATGTATTTGTTTCTTGCAGAATACAAGTAGTGTGATACCCGCCATTAAACATGAATGGTATAATACCTGAAATGGAACAAATAATTAGTCAACTGGAAAGGGGAACTGTAGTAACAAAATTCTTTTCGAGAAAGAGACCCGAGAAGAAAACTCTGATGATAAGAAGAGAGACTAGACAAATTGTGTGGTCACGAAGCGCAACGTTTAGACCTTTCGATGGTTCAGGTAACGATAGCGTGTTCTATATAATGTTTGTAAGAAGGTGGTGCGTGATGTAATAGTACTTTATGTTTCGAAGAATACACGTTTAACCGACATTAACTGCGATTGAGCGAGAATATTAGGAAATACATGCTTTTCTGACGTGTTTCACCTAACATTTTAGGCACACATTTTGCATGAAGATATATATATATAGCAAAATATATTACGAAGATATATCTACAGCAAAAATGGGCAAAAAAAAAAAATAATCTGAGGATACTAGTTATAGGTCAAAAACCTGAAGGAAAGGTCCTTGCGAATAATGTATATGGGTGAGTTTATTTGGAAAGGTACAATGTAAATCGATTAATGAATTCTATCTAACAAAACTTGTATTTACATGTTTTATGTCTCATTTTTAAGCGAATTTTTTTTTTCTTCTTTTTTTTTACCTTTTTTTTTATGATCATTGACTGGTATCGAATTCAGTATTTGTACATGTATGCTAGTGGACATTTCCTTCATTTTTGGTCTACGAACAAAAGTGCCCATGGATACTGTCGATATATTGGATCAGCCCTATTGGATATCATGGGTATTTGATTTTAAATAAAATTGTTATAAGTGTCGTATAACATTAATTGTATATAGCGTGTTATGTATGTAAGGAAAGAATTACTTTTTTTTTTTGCGTTTTTTTGCTTTCGAAAGACTTACCATTTAACGCAAGAATTCTCTTATATTGCTCCACGATGTTTAAACAAATGTTATTATACTTTATGTTAACATACACACACACACACATGTTACGTATGTACCTAGTGTATAATATAGATACGTAGTTATTGTATGCATAATATATTCGTGTTGAATGCAAATGCGCGTGTTTATGTAATTATGTTTAAAAAGAAACATTTCGTTCCTGGTTTTAGTTGAAATAAGAGAAATCAAAGAAATCAAAGTAGGCAAACACTCTAAGGATTTTGAAAAATGGCCGGAAGATGCTAAAAGAATTGAAAATCTTCGATGCTTCGTCGTGTATTATGGTTCTGAATTTCGACTTAAAACTCTGTCCATATCTGGTAAATATTTCTGCAACGCCGTTGTTTATTTAATCACGATTATCATGTACCATCGTTTCATGCGTAATTGTCTTTATTGTTTGTATTGTATTTTAGCCCTTAGCGAAAAGGAATGCGAGCTTTGGGTAAAAGGATTACGTCGTTTGGTTCAAGACACTATAAAAGCTCCGTATCCTTTACAAGTTGAGAGATGGCTAAGAAAAGAATTTTATGCTATGGAAAACTCGAGAGAAACGTATATTCATAACTTTTTCATTAACGTATAACAGTTTGTTTCTTAACAGGTTTAATCTAATTCGCACAATTAATTTCGTATTTTACGTTTTACAGAGTTACTTTGAAAGATATTAAAGCATTTTTGCCTAGAGTAAATTGTAAAATAGCTACGAATAAACTTAGAGAATTCTTTCAAGAAATCGATACAAGAAACAGAAATGAGCTAGGTTTCGATGATTTTGTTGTACTTTATCATAAACTTATGTTCGATCAAAACGTAAGTTTCGAGTTCTTGTTGATATGTATCTTGTTGATATTTCTTTATAATTAAACTCGTATTCGTTCGCAGAATCTTACGGATTGGAGTAAATTACTTAATTATTCGAAAACTGGACAAATCGTTACCGTCCAAGATTTCCAAAATTTTTTAATAACCGAGGAACAAGATCCGTTGGGAAACAACGAGATCGAGGTGTCATGTTTTATTAGAGATTATTTACAAGATCCTCAAAGGGATGTACAAGAACCGCATTTTACTTTTTCCGAATTTATCGATTTCTTGTTTTCGAAACAAAATTCTGTTTGGGATTCGAAATATTCTAGAATTTACCAAGATATGACTAAACCTCTGTCCCATTATTGGATAGCTTCGTCGCATAACACGTAAATACGATTATATTTTCTTTTCGAATACGTCTATGCTTAAACTAGTAAACGAACAAATATTTGTCTGTATAACGTAATGTGATTGCAGATATCTGATGGGTGATCAAATTAGCAGTGAAAGTAGTTGTCAAGCTTATATTCGTGCGCTAAGAGCTGGATGCAGATGTATAGAACTCGATTGTTGGGACGGTCCAGATGGAATGCCGTTTATTTTTCATGGTCATACGCTTACTACGAAAATAAAATTTTTGGATGTGATTAAAACTATTAAAGAGCATGCTTTTGCCACTTCCGAGTAGGTATAATTTTCTGTACTTGTTCGATTCTTCGTTTTCGAAAATTTTTGTATACAAATTTTAATACCGTATATACGTAGCTATCCTGTAATTTTATCCATCGAGGATAATTGTACTCTGCCTCAACAACGTAAAATGGCTATTACGATGCAAGAAGTGTTCGGTGATATGTTATTGATTCAACCTGTGGATAAAAGTGAAACTTGTCTACCATCGCCGCATGCGTTGAGGAGAAAAATTATATTGAAACATAAGAAATTACCGGATGGTGTTGACGAAACGTCGTTTCTTATACGAAACGATGAAAACCGACAAGAGATGGATCTTAGAAATACGGTTAAAAATGGTATTCTTTATCTTGAAGATCCCGTTGACAGAGAATGGAATCCACATTTTTTTGTATTGACTCAACAAAAGTTATTTTACACGGACACGTTTTCCAGAACCCAAGAAACTGAACATGACGATGACGAAGAAGGCGCAATACGACGACCAACGGACGTACGTATAAGTAATAAGCATGTTTTGTATCGATATCGATTATTCGATTCTATTATTGATCGTAACGTAGGGAGTTCCGAACGACGAGCTACATTTCGGAGAGAAATGGTTTCACGGTAAATTAGCAAGAGGAAGAGAAGAAGCGGAAGAGTTACTACGACGTTACTCTCATCTTGGCGATGGAACTTTCTTGGTTCGACAATGCGTCACGTTCGTAGGCGATTATTGCCTTTCCTTTTGGCGCAAAGGCAAAGTAAATCATTGTCGTATCAAGCTTAAGCAAGAAATGGGTCAAACGCAATATTATCTTATCGATACAAATTGTTTTGACAGTTTGTACAGTTTGATTACGCATTATCGTAATCATCCTTTAAGAAGTCAAGTGAGTGCAAACAATATTCGATTACCTTGATTAGTTTCTGTATCGGGTTTTCTTTTTAACGTGTGTATTGTGAATGTAATGAACAGGAATTTTTAATCACTCTTCAAGAACCTGTACCGCAACCGAATAAACACGAGGAAAAGGAATGGTGGCACGCCGACTGTACCCGTACTTTAGCGGAGGAAATGCTGAAACGGATACCTTCGGATGGGGCGTTTTTAGTAAGACCAAGCGAGAAAGAAAGCAATTCTTATGCTATATCTTTCCGGTAAAATGTTTTAAAGTATTGTTGAAGAATGTTGACAACGTCTCTCGGAAATATCATGTTTCTCTTTCTTTCGTTTCTTGTTTCGTTTCAGAGCAGAGAGGAAAATAAAGCATTGTAGAATTAAATTGGAAGGACGACTGTACACGATTGGTAGTATACAGTTTGAAAGTTTGGTCGAGTTAGTTAATTATTACGAAAGGCATCCTTTGTATAAAAAAATTAAGCTGAGTCATCCGGTAAATCAAGACGTTATTAGAAGAATGGGATTGGTACGTAACGTATTTTTGGCGGTATGTTTCGCGCGAAACATCGTGAAATACGTAATTCGATCGGTTTATAATGTTTAGGATGTGGACGATGGTTCTGTTTACGGTATTCCTGGTTATATGGATCCTACCAGTTTTGCATCGAAAGTGAGTATTACCGATGAAGCGATTAAATACGCGAAAACATAATGAATTTTACCTTGTCTTTTTTTTATTTCGAGGTAACTGTGAAAGCTATATACGATTATAAAGCGAGAAGAGACGATGAATTGACATTGGTTAAACATGCTATAATAACGAATGTGCATCGACAAAGCGGAGGCTGGTGGCGAGGAGATTATGGTGGTAAAAAACAACATTGGTTTCCTGCCAGTTACGTGGAAGAAATAGAGCCACAAGATAATCAGGGGGATGTAAGTTTCTTTGATTTCAGTTTTTCTAAATCGTGTATTATTTATTTAACGTTATTGTGTTCATTTACGATTTCAGTCGACTGATTCTATGATGTTTGGTAGTCTACAGAAAGGATCATTGGATATTATGGGTGCAGTTGTTGAATTAAGGGTGGGTGGCAGACCCGGATTGGAATGGATATTGAGGATACAAAATCCTAGTATGTGTTCGGTGTTTGAAGTAGCAACATCTTCGAAGGATACGGCGCTGGAATGGATGTCCAGCATTAAGGAAACCGCGCAGAATGCCAGTGTTAGGGTAAAGATATACAATTTTTCGCTTCTTTTTTTTTTTTAGAAATTATCAGGCAGCAAATATATTTTCGTTATATCGATTTCATTTGTGTTTCGTTTTTTTTTTCTTCTAAGGAAAATCAACATAAGGAAATGGAACGAGCATGGAGAATAGCGAAAGAAATGTCGAATTTAATAGTTTACTGCAGATCGGTTGCATTTAATCTAGAAAGAGTAAGAACTAAAGGTTTCATATTTAACGAGATGAGTAGCTTTCCCGAGACGAAAGCTGAGAAACTTATGTGTCAACAAGAAAATAAGTTTTTCGTGAAATATCATCAGGTAAAATTTATATCGGTAACAGTTGTTATCCAACGTATATTCATGATTTCGATTTCGTAGGTTCAATTCAGTAGAGTATACCCGAAAGGACAACGCATCGATTCGTCGAATTATAATCCAGTGCCGATGTGGAATTCTGGTTGTCAAATGGTAGCGTTAAATTATCAAACTGGAGATAAATCGATGCAACTTAATCAAGCAAAATTTAGAGAAAATGGCAACTGTGGTTACATCTTGAAACCCGATTTTATGTTTAGAGATGATTTTAGTCCTTATGATAGAAGTTGCTTGTACGGAATGGAATCTCTTACGTTTGCTATAAAAGTTATCGGTGCAAGACATTTAATCAGATCGGGAAGAGGAATAGCTAGTCCTTTCGTCGAAATTGAAATTATAGGAGCAGATTTCGATTCGGGTACAAAATTGACGACGAAGACGATCCGTAAGTGAAACGGTATTACACGATTTACACGATCTTTGTTAGATATAATAATTATAATTGTAATTATAGCCGATAATGGGTTTAATCCTATGTGGAACGAGTCTTGTGAATTCGAAATTATCAATCCGTACTTCGCATTTATACGATTTGTAGTGCAAGATGAAGATATGTTTGGCGATAGCAATTTTATCGGACAAGCTACATTTCCTGTACGTAATGAACGAGAAATTGTTAATTAAATATTTTGTTTGAAATGGATTTCTATATTTAGGTACGATGTTTGCGACCAGGATATAGAAGTGTACCGTTAAAAAACAATTTTAGCGAAGATCTTGAACTCGCATCGTTATTAATTCACCTTCGCGTAACATCTTCCGAAGTAAATAAAATATTTCATTATTTTTCATTTCTAATGTTCTTTTTACGTATCGAACACGTAAAAATATTTTAATATCGTAAATCACTGTTGTAGGCACATCAGCACAGTTTATAAAACCAATGTTCGTTTACACACGCAAATTCGTAAACGTTTAAAGGACTGTGCGAAGGTAAAGAATTAGAAACAGGTAATTTTTCGCAAAGTATGTTTTCATACCGTGTAGCATAAACTTTATTCTTTTAGATTGCTGTTTGATGTAAATACCGCCGCTAGATGAAATATTTCATTCGGAATCTTAAGTGAAACATCGCTATAGAAGACTGGTTATTTATGAGAATTATACTTTACAAATTGAACTCGGTGGTTACAGAAAAATAATATGCTCATCTTTGTAACCAATAACATAGATAATGTATGGATGTATTCTTATGCATAATATAAAGAAGAAATCGTTACAGTATTAAACAAATAGTGGGGAGGGGGGTTAGGTTAAGAAAGATGTTTAAAATAAAAGTTGCAATAATTTCTTACAAAAAGTAAATTATTATTAAAGTATGGTAATATCTTCTGATTTTATAGAATCACTGTAAATAACATATTTCTATTGTTCTACTAGATTTTTCGATTTGCTTGCATCATTTGCATCAGAAAAGTGAATTATAGTTTGCCAAATAATTAATATCATTTTATGCGATTACCTTCGAAAAAATTAACATATTTTTAATCTGTACGGTATATTTTCATGGAAACGATATTTCATTTGGACTGAACTAACTTACATCGTGTGCTTCAATATTTTTCAGTTAAAAAATATTTTTACGTTAATAGTATTTATTTATTGCCTCGAAGACAATGATTTTTTTACTTTAATATCTGAGAAGTTGATTGTTGAACAATACAAATTTATTCGACGTAAATCAGGATATAAGTATGTTTAAAAGATTCATGAAATAACATACGCATTAATTGAGAAAATAGTAAAAAGAAGAAAAGAAATAAAATATTGTGATTCAAATCTTTGGAATTATTTAGAAATATATTTTTTCCTTGTAAAAGTGATATATATTTCATAACATTTTTTCTTTTTCTTTTTGTAATCATTATTATTCATAAATCTTTTTTATAATTAGAAATAGATTTATTATAAGCTATTTTTTTTTTAGAATAAGTTTAGTGTCAGGTACAACCTTATACGTTATATTAGGCATATTACTTATTGTTTCTGACACGTTTTAATTTATTCTGACTGTAACATATTTTAATAAATCAACTAAATATAATAGTACTTTACGTTTAAGGAACAACGCGCTTTTAATCTCGATTGATTATATATGTACATTGTTGATGCATTTTTCTTTTTTCAAAATCAGTATATGACATTATCGTTATACCGTGACGTGGAATGTATCCAGTATTCGGTAGAAATGTAATGAAAGGTATATTTAATAGAAAATTGTAACTGTATGAAGAAAAGACGATAAAATTATTGGTAGATGTACATTACAAATTGACGAAGACGTAATAGGAAAATATTTGTAATAGTCAATATTCTGGTCTATGTTTCTGACCGAGACGTAAAATATTGACGGTATCAGGCACGTATGAGAAACAATACGGATATGTGTTACATACATAGTTACGTACAATGTACACGATCGAAGCATACAAATAAAAGATAAAAAAAAGTTAGTATTTTTTTATTATACATCTTGCGACGAAGTTCAAGATCAAATACGGAATGTCCTTAATATTAAACTTTAATTTCAAGAAAGAAAACATGTTCTATTCGATAATGCAGATAAACTGTAAAAGTAATAATTACCTTTTAATTTTTATACTCTCTACTTTACGAAATAACTTATACCAATCACTCGATGTGAGGATTAAAAGAAATAATAAATAAAGTGTATACTTTATTGAATGAAACATGTCAAAAAAATTAACACAAGCGTATATATATATATATCTCAGTAATTCTAAATGCAGATATCTGCGTAACTAAAAAAAAAGAATATACTTTGTAATGAAGGGACCTTACTGATACAAAGAATTTTCAGTAGACAGATATAATAAGTATAAAATTTTGTTTCATATCTTTGTAATTTTGATTATGAACAATTTATAGGCTTTTCTTAAGAAATTCATCGAACAAAAATATAGATACAGATGGATCGCGTACAGTTAATAACTTCTTCATATCGCTTGTATAGCCTGCCAAATCTCGTACACGCTCAGCATGCGATTCCAAGAACTGTTCTTCGATGTAATGAGCAATAGCAGGATCATGTTTGTTGTTAGGCTGTGCTTGAGAATGTATGTGCAGCGCTTCGTTGGCAAGCTGTTTTTGAGTGTCGAGTGCCTTAGCTAAACTGGTGAGTTCATTTAGTTCTAGTACTCTGCTTTCCTTTGTCTGAAATAAATCGCAGTATTGTTGATTAGTATAGCATTTAAACGATAAAAAATGCAAATATTTAAAAAAAAATTCCAAAATCTTAAGTTACATACTTGTGTCTTGAAACGTGGCAATTGATTGAAGTTCATTCTTCCACCTCGTTTAGCTATATATTTGATTATATCGATTGCATCCTCCCACATTTTATCGGAATATTTACGGTATAATTCTTTGAATCCTTCGCGTTGATTTTCATAATTTCCAAAATAACTGGACATTAATAAAAATTCGAAACTAGATTCGATGTTAGCAGTTGCATAAGATTGGAGGTCGACTTGAAGCTTATCGATAGCTCCATATTTTGCATTACAATTTGGTACTAGTGCACCTTCTAAAAAATCGAATATCATATGGTAAGCCATAGATTTAAATGAGTAACGTATTTGCAGAATATCGAATTTCTATACCATTTGCTGTTGGTCTTGTGCTACAAGCTCCTTCGACATCGGTATAACAAAATTCAGCGGAGACCGCTGCCAGGAGAATAGACAATACAGCGAAGAACAACATATTTTCTGAAATTTCAGGTAATCAAAGTATGAATAATATGTAGAATTTCTTCTGTATAGGATGTCTAGAAATAACTGAAATGTAAAAACTTTCAAAATTCGTGTGAAGCAAAATGTAATATCAAATATTATCTACACGTGTACAATTTTACTTTATATAATTAAAAGATTTAAATAATTTATATACAAAGACCTACGTATAAATCGATAATAATTTTACAATAAAGAGAAGATAGCCCTGTAACGAGTATAAATTGATACTGATGGGATATAACCTAAGATCGAAAATAAATGTGAATTCGAACGTAATCTTTAAACGTCAGAGTCTATATCGAGAAAAATTTATGCCGTCTGTAGATATCAGATATTGCATAGTGGTATTCTCGTCATTACCAGGAAATGCGCAGTATCTCGATTGTAAAATCGAAAATAATAAAAATGGAATCACGCACAACATACACGATATATTATCGTGCCGACTTTATCTCTTATTTATATATTTGAATGTAAGTAATTGTACTGTTACGAAATTTGAATGATCCAAATCACATACCTACTCGTGAACGATGTGCTCGTTTAAAGGGAAGCAACGTGAATACTCTCGCTTCGACGTTCTTCCAACAATGAACATCGAACAACACCGTTCGTTGGTAGTTTTCACACAGTCATAGTCAGCTGATAGGTTGTACGCATGCGCGGTAGAAAAGGAATAGAAAATTCCAGTTCCTCCCCGTCGATTAAAATACGAATGGTACGCATTTGTTGGTCAATTATTAAATGATCGATGGCCGTACATCGTGTTTAGTTCACGCACGTTCTCTTATCTAACTTTATTATAGGCAGCCTTCTATACCAGTGCGTATAAAGGTTGCTTCCGAAACAGACAAACAAGAAGTATAGTCGCGATTTCTTAAATTATAGCCTCTGAAAGTAATCAACGATGAAGCTGCTTTGCGTTTTTCTCGTCGCTTTCCTTTCCATCAACGGATCATTAGGAGATGGACTTAAGTGTAAGTCTATCATTTGTTTCGTAATACTTCGAATATATTTTAATGATAACATTGATAAAAACATTAAGTGAGGTTAACGTGTTCCTTAACAAGTCCTCCATTGTCCCATATTCTTTCCATTCTCGAGACGAAATTGTCTTCGAAGAAAGCATTTTGAATTTACTGAAAACAACAATTATACAGGTACGATACTTTTGTTAATGCTAACAAATACCTTTAAATTATACCTTAAAATATCTTTAAATTATTTACAATTCCATATTATGCGTGTGACGATTATTGTCTATAATCTAGATGTTTGTTAAATACGTATGTCTATTATATATGCTTTAACGAGTAAAGTTAGAATTTAAAAATTCAGTGACCTTAATAGCAAATGTTAGTAACCTATTGCTACAAGCGTGGTAAAATTTTCATCCATGTTGCTTCGATGCGATAATGTATAATTATTTATATAATTTGTATAGTAAGTTTTTGTATAAGGGAAGATTTAGTCTTTTAAAATAATTGCATTAAGTTTGACCAGTTGTTCGATGTACTAACGTATTTTCTATTTTGTCATCAAGTTGATAACCGATTCTTTAGGCTTATTAGTCATGTTATGATTTCATAGTTTTCCTTTGTTAATACCGTTTATAGAACTTATCACAAAATTTGTCATACCAGAAATTGTGCAAGCGATCGAACCTATGATGCAATCATTTTAACTATGTCATTATTTAATTTCATTGTTCTTATAGTTGAGCTAAATTGTTTATCTTTATTGTTATTATATATGATTGGATTTTGCAATAATTATTCCTAATTGTTTAACAATATTTCTCATTTCAAAAGTTTTATATATATTGTATGGTATATATTACGTTTATAAATTTCACGGCACGTTTGTTAATTTTATTTATTTATTAACGAGTCTTTTATACAAAATTGTTACCTTACATACGTTATATAGATATTTTATTTGTAACGATAGTTATTATTTTAAGTCATTAATTGGAAATTTCGTTTTGTATTAAGATTCTATTTGATTCGAATTAATTTAAATTATTTTATATTTTAATAATGTATTAGGTTAAGTATCAGCAGCTGAAATGTAAAAGAGCTTTAGCATAAATTAGAAATTATTCGGTACAAACTACTGCGATTATAGAATGTCTTAATTATTGGATATTGTTGACAATCTTATTTGCACAGCGATAACATTTGATAAGCTTTACGTGACAACGTAAACGTATTGATTGCTGCATGTTCTAAAGTCCACATTGAGTATGAGTGTGTTGTACATTGTTCTGAGAGGTCTGATAATTTAATCAAAACTACTTTATGTCGTTGATTTCCTGTTTCATTGTCACGAAGTAGTTTTTGTTTCAATTTCAGACTATGAAATTTAATATAACGTTGTTTTTGTGTAGCCCCTTTTAACATTACTATTATCATTCCTCTAAGTATTAAACAGCTAATAATAATTTATATTAATATTTATTTATATATATTAATTTAATGAATATAATATAATATAATATATATATATATATATATATATATTCTAAACGGAGCAATGCATAAATTGAAATCATATATATACATATTATGGGTATACATTTTTTTTGTATCTGTGTCCTATATTATAAAGGAATTAAAGATAATACAAAGTATAAGTTGTTAATAAATGATAATGTTGATTGATGCGATCTGTAGAGATACATGTTTTTGTAATTAGAGAAGATATGGGAGTATCTTATCTGCAGTGACACATTTTCATTGTGACTAATAATTTGTGACGATTATTATATTACTTATTCATAGTTCCAATAAGTCTTGAAAATATGATACTACATTATTTAACATACTTATGATATTATAAGGTATATAATATCATTAACAATATATTATTAACGAAACATAAACATCTTGTTACAATTTGTAAATAAACTTGAAAATTATTCTCCTGAAAGATTATATATTTCGATATTGCTTTTGAGAATAAATTTTATTACTAAATATTTATATTTGTAGGTACACTTAAACCTGCAGATATACCAAAAAAATGGCTGGACATGGTTGAACCATGCACTAAAATTCTGGAATCGCAAGTGAAGGTAGAAATTGAAGCTGCTATGACTTATTTAGCGATGGTAATTATAATTATTATTATTTTTGTTTTACAATAATATATTTGTCGAAAATGGTTTTATCGAAACGTATTATATTTCATAATAGGGTGCTCATTTTGCCCGTGATTCGATTAATCGTCCTGGATTTAGTAAATTCTTTTTCGAAGCTGCCAAGGAAGAAAGAGAACATGCGATAAAAATTATCGAATACTTATTAATGCGCGGTCAATTGACGAAAGATGTTGGTGAACTTTTGAAATTTCCATTGGTATGTATTAAAAGTTGTAATGAAATTTTGTTCTGAGTTATATATGTTGCGTAGCTTCCGACATATTGAGAATTCTTAAATATTGGAATATCATATTTAGATGCCACGGCGTGAAGATTGGACGAACGGTCTCGATGCTCTTACATATGCTCTTAATTTAGAAGCAGAAGTCACTAATAAAATTCGTGATATTATTATAACATGCGAAAATCCAAAACCCAGCCATTTCAATGATTATCACGTAAGTCATATTAAAAAATTGTTAATAAGCGTAGTGATTAGTAGTATTTTAAATCCGTCACATTTCATCGATTCATTTTATTTCAGTTGGTAGATTACTTTACTGGAGACTTTTTGGATGAACAGTACAAAGGTCAACGTGATCTAGCTGGAAAAGCCTCAACATTGGGTAAAATGATGGCTACACATGGAGAATTAGGAGAATTTTTGTTTGATAAAAAACTTTTGAACAATGAACTTTAATTTGTACTCGATCGTCAATTTCGTTTCGACAAATGTATATGATATAATGGCCATATTTAGGATTAAAAAAAAATATATAACTTTGTTTGGTTTAATCTTAAGTGAATATAAAAAAAGGATATAAATTTTGTTTTACATAGAATATTTTTCTAAATATGGTCTGTAATATAGATATACAAACCCTGTTTACAAATGTTTGTTAAACTATAATAAGTATATTACTCTAACCAAATAAATAAATATTTTAAGATTCATATTCAAAATGCATATTATTCGGTCTATCACATTTGGTATTAAGATGTGTAAGAAGTTTATAATGCAATAATGTAATATGTATATATATTATTATAATTAAGCAAATAATAAATACAAAACATTTGAAGTTTTTATACGAGCTTAAAAATAAATTTTAGTTTTCATAAAAAATCTAAATTGTTTACATTTATTCTACAATCGTACGTACATATACACGTGATCATCCTAACATATTTTGAATAATGTACTAGTTTCGATTGTGAGACAGATGGCGGTGTACGTCGAATTTAAAATTTTTCTTCAGGGTTTTCTATCTGTAATATTTACTCCATGCGGTGCGCTTGTTTACTATTGGTGTGCGAGATCGGCCGACTTTTTTCGCGCATGCGTCGCGAAAGTAATCTCAGTGAAGTAAGTGTACGAGTGAAAAGGTGTATCTTGAACGCCCGCGTATAATTCTATAAAAATTGTTGTCATTCGAAAGAGCACGTACAATATATGTGCGCGTAAATATTAATATTAACCTACCAAAAATTTACAAATCATCTGATTTGTTTTGAATTCGTTCATTCGCACTCGTGGTATTACCTCATTACATTCGCTGGATGATAGATACGCCGTTGCAATCGGCCGCGCATGCACGAAATAACACAGCTCGTCACGTTTGCTGTAGCCAATCAGAAGGAAATGAATAAATTCGTTATTTTGAAATTGGTATTTGCACGTACGACGTTGTAGAATTTGTAAATATATATAATCTGTTTTCAAAGTAAGTCCGTTATTTATTAATATTAATTGTTGAACCTAAGTAAATTTAAAAATTATACTGCTACAGAGGAAAAATGTCTGCTTGTATAGACTGATTTTGAATTGTGATAATTGAGTTTTACTAAGGCATCTAGATTCGAAGCATTGCATTTTGTTATATGCAGTTATTATTTGTAAGTATACAAAAAATGTACGGATTAATTATATTTATAAAAATTTGTTGATCTACGTTATCTTTAACGGAATTGTATATAATTTAATTTTCAATGAGAGTGACCAAATAAATTTTAATAAATACTTTTTATTTTAGTATCTGTATTTTTTTTGCAGGTAGTATCTCAGCGATGCTAAAAGACGAAAAAACTACTCTTCAAACACGAGTAACTGCACAAATGGAAAATAATCTTAAACAGTTAAAAATATCCAAAGTCAATCCTGCATTATCTGAAAATATATTTAAAACTACAGAAAATTCGAGTACCGTGAAAGATGATCAGTGTAATACTTATTTGACCAGTTGTAATAAATACAAAGAAAATAGGGGACAAATATCTGGAGAATTAATAATGTCTGTATCTTCTGAAACAGTAGAATCTAAACAAAATAAAATTGACGATGAAGGTGATAAAGAAAATACTTGTACTAAGAAGATAGACACTGACAAAAATGGAAGCAAAAATAATGATAGAAATAAAAATCAAAATGATAAAAAATGGGTATTAACTGACTTTGATATTGGTCGTCCTTTAGGAAAAGGAAAATTTGGAAATGTTTATTTAGCTAGAGAAAAAAAATCAAAATTTATTATTGCTATGAAGGTATTATTTAAAGCACAGATACAGAAAGCGGATGTAGAACACCAAGTTAGAAGGGAAATAGAAATTCAAACGCATTTGAGGTAAAATTTTAATCGTTGAAAAATTTGTAAGATAAATATTAAGTTTCTTTCTTATTAAGATCTTAGTAAACATTTTAGCGACACAATGGCTTATTCTTGAATAACAAAATAAATTTAGATAATTAACAATTTTTTGCATAGGCATCCAAATATTTTAAAAATGTACGGATACTTTCATGACGATAAAAGAGTATATTTAATTTTGGAGTACGCCCCAAATGGCGAATTATTCAAAGAATTAAATGCCCAACCTGAGAAACGTTTCGACGAAGTCAGGACAGCAACGTATATATCTCAGTTGGCGGATGCTTTGAAATATTGCCACAGTAAAAAAGTGATACATCGTGATATTAAACCTGAAAATTTATTGCTTGGGATAAAGGGTGAATTGAAAATGGCAGATTTCGGATGGTCCGTTCATGCACCTTCTTCCAGAAGAAATACTCTGTGCGGTACTTTAGACTATTTACCACCCGAAATGGTGGCTGGAAAAACGCACGATCACACAGTAGATTTATGGGGACTCGGCGTTCTATGTTACGAATGTTTGGTCGGTAGTCCTCCGTTCTTAGCTAAAACTTACGAAGAAACGTATATGAAAATTAAGAAAGCAAAATACAAATTTCCAGACTTTGTTAGCGATGGTGCTAGAAATCTAATATCTCAGGTGACTTAGTTTTACGTGTAATGTAAAATCAACGCTTAAAGGAACTTACTAAACCGATGTTCCGTTCTGTAACAGTTATTAATTCTTTTTATTTCTTTTTTCCAGTTACTAGTAGTTGATCCAGACAAAAGGTTACCTTTGGAGGATGTTCTGAAACATCCCTGGATTGTGCAAAATCGAACAACGAAACCATATGTACAGTGACAAGGTAGTCCATTTATATCGTAAAGTAAATGTTATATCGGTTTTATAAAGCAACTACGTTTCGTTAGAATAATAAAAATATGCAATGCAAGTTCGATTTGATATCGCTACTAATAGTTTTTAGAAGGAAAAAGAAAAAAAAAAAAAAAGAAGTAAAGAAAACGAAAAAGAAAAAATTATAGTTGTTCCTTATATCGTTCATATCATCCTATTATATATGAAACAATTTAGACTGGATCTGGATTTTATGACTTGTATTTTATTATACAGGCAATTATTGTTCAATGGATATCAAGTTTTTTAAACATAGCCTTAACGTAATCGAAAGTTGAAATTTATTATGTCGTATAGTTATTATAAATTTAGCAAGTTTTGGTTTATTTTTTACGACCTAACTTATTTGAATTAGTTTAAAATACAAATGGTGTAGGTGTTTGACTAATTAGAAAGGTTTGGAGCAGAAATGTGTGATGTATTAAAAAATTGTGTATATATTAAGTATTTTAATGTTAATAAAACATTTATAAATGATAAATGATACATTCGCGTGATTAAAGATCTGCGTTATAGCAACGTATGTTCATTAGGCACTACATGTACGTGTATTATACGTGTATAATGTAAACAAAATAACGGCTAATTTTTATAAACAGATAAAAAGTAACTGTAACATATTTATTGACAACGATTAATATTAATATACGAATACATCTAATTCGAAATATAGAAAAAGTACCATCATAGTTTTATTGTACGTAATTTACGCTAAGTAAACTAGTGTGACTGAATTAGGAATTATTTAAATTACACGAGAATACATTCAACGTAAATTTTATTTAACTTTATAAAAATGTTATAAACATATATCTCTATGAAAAAGTTACTAAAACAATTTTGATCTATCAGATATTTTATTGTTGAAATATAAGAATCAACTTAAATTTCAGCGTTTAGCTTAAAACAAATCAGAATGTAATATTACATTTTACTTTAGAATATCAGGGATGACCATCTCAATTATAAAAATAAAGTTAAACCATACGGCATGTATTTTTCTTGTCGGGTTCGTCAGATCCAAAGTGTACTTTTGAATTGGAAGATTTTTACATACTTATTAAATATTTTTATTTCACGTTTCCATGGGTTCCATAACGACATCCACTATAGGCGTATCTACTGGAGTTTCCATAGGGGTATCGTCCAATTTTTTTTTTATCGAATATAGTTTCTTCAGTTTCTCGTAATGTTTAATATCCTACGATTTGTAATTTGCGTTCATAAGTCGAATAATAATAATAATAATAATAATAACTATTAATTAATAATAATGATTATTATTAAAAGAGCTTACCTTTTCCTGCACGGACGGTCTAATTTTATCGAATGCGCTCAAGATATGTCGCATAGAGATTTCTGGTTGTCCCGAATAATGCATATCCATTAAATCTCTTAATGCCTCGATTCCAGCTTCTCTTATCAAAGCTGCCAAATCTGCTCCAGTATAACCATCGCACTTACTGTTATATCCTATTTCTTCAAGATTTACATCCACCGCTAATTTTGGTTTAGTCGCATTCTATGTGAACACAAGTTTGTTCGTAATTTGAAAGATTATTGAAAATACGTTCGCTTATCAATCACTTTGGCAAAATACCTTCGTTAATGCTCTCAGAATATCAACACGATCCGCGGATGTTGGCAAATCAACGTATAAAATTTTATCCAATCTTCCTGGTCTTAACACGGCTGGATCAATGATATCGGGTCGATTACTTGCAGCCATCAAAAATACTCCTTGCCGTCCTTCAACTCCATCCATTTCGGTAAGCATTTGGTTCACGACGCGCGAGGTTGCAGAATTATCACCTTCTGATCTTCTAGGGCATAACGCGTCCAATTCGTCAAAAAATATAACGCACGGTGCAGAATTTCTTGCTCTGATAAAACATTGTCGAACTGCTTTTTCACTTTCGCCGACATACTGAAATGAGAGAAACGAAATGTAAGTGCTTCTGTGGCATACGAATATTTACGTTGAAAGATAGAGAATCAGTAATAAATATCATTACCATATTTAACAGTTCTGGCCCTTTAACGGAAATAAAATTAATACCCGCTTCGTTCGCGATAGCTTTAGCTAACAATGTTTTCCCGCAACCGGGCGGACCACATAATAATACTCCAGTAGGTGTCGTTAATCCTAAGGCTGTAAAATGTTCAGAATGTCGAACTGGGGCCTAGAATGTCGAACACAACAGAAAAGAAGAGAAAGCAAAAATAAAACATCTACCATATGTTTTAAACGACGTATACTGATTTGGTCGGATTATTTTAGTATCGTGAGTACGAATATACTTACAAGTATAGTCATTTGCAATTCCTCTCTGATATCTCTTAAAGAACCGATATCGTCCCACGTAACATCAGGTACGGTCGCAAAACCTTCTCTCTTGGCCGATGGCTGTGTTATACGAAGCGCGGTTTCAAAATCGCTATGTTCGATGCACAAGCTTGAAAGTCGTTCTGACGGAATCGGCGGATCGTTACGTAACCAAGTAAGTAATCCTGTTAAATCCGGAGATTTTGAATTTTCTTGTGTTACATCCATCTCCAACGGTGTTTGCTGATTATCTGGATTACTCGTCTTGTCTAATTTAGGAACATCATTTTGATCTGAGGTAGATGGTTCGATTGTTGGTTCTTCAACTAGATTGCCAGAATTTTCAAAATTTTGTGATTCTTTATCGGTGTCATTAGTAACTTCCGATGTTTCTGGCGATTTATTATCTGGCACGGACCTATTTAAATCTTCGAGTATTCTGAAAAGAATCATTTGATAAAATTACATTTAATTACATCGAAACAATATCTTTAAATAAGAATGAAACAACGGTTACCTATCTACAGCTGCCATGGCTGCTTCCCTAATTAATGCAACTAAATCAGCACCAACAAAACCTGGTGTAAGCGAAGCAATCGTAGATAAACTAACATTAGGGGCAAGTGCCACTTTTTCCGTATGTACGGCTAAAATTTTTGCTCTAGCGTCCCTATCGGGTATCCCAAGGCAAACTTCATGATCGAATCGACCAGCTCTTCTCAACGCTGGATCTAGCGAATCAGGTCGATTTGTTGCTCCTAGTACTAATACCCTAATACCGTTCTCCTTCAGACTCAGTTCTATCCGATAAAATATATTACTTGTATCACAACGCTAAACTGACAATTAACATAATTTATTATAATTTTATATAATACTGCACCATCCAAACACGACAATAATTGCGCTACAATTCTTCTTTCCATTTCTCTTTGAGCCGTAGCTCTGTGTGGTGCTACAGCATCGATTTCATCTAGGAAAATTACACAGGGTGCAAGTGCAAGTGCCTGTTCGAAGAGCTCACGAATTCTTGCCTCACTTTCCCCTGATACTCCAGCCACTAGTTCAGGTGCTGCTACCTTTAATAAGGGTATTCCTAATTCCTATACTCGTAAAGTAAATAAACGTTAATATATTTAAATTTCATGATCGCACAGTAAAGTACACGTATCGATAATTAAGTTGCATCTTACTCCTGCGATAGCGTACGCTAATAAAGTTTTTCCACATCCGGGTGGACCGTGAAGTAAAAATCCTCGTGGTGGTGATATGCCAAGTTGTTTGAAGATTTCTGGATGTTTCATATGTGCAAGTAATTTACATACAGTTTTTAAAACTTTGTCATTTCCTCCTATGTCTGTAAATGTAACCTTCGGCTCAGAAATAGGTACTCCTTTAGCTTTTTTTGAGAACGTGAATTGAGTATTATCGCTATCTCTATCACGTTGTCGCTTTCTGTTGACAAATTCTGTAATTCCTGTTGTTGTTATTGCTGTTGTTCTTGATCTTCTTACTATATCTTTACCTTGTTGTGTTTCTCTTACTGGCTATAAAAATAAAATTAAGTAATGCAATACTTTGTACGCGATGTAAATTTTACTAGTATTATATTATTTTGAATGTAGCTTAAAACGAAGGATATTAAAAAAGTATTCAATTCAAACGTTACAATATAAACGAAAGAATCTTTTTACTATTTTTGTATGTTCTTCTTGAGTAGGTTCAGCTTGTTTAGCACAGGAAGATGGACCAGGCTTTTGTTGTAGATTCTTTTCTGCGATCTCGGACTCGTTTGTTTTATTAGAATTTGATTCTACTTTGCTTACATCGTCGTCGCTGCTAATATCTATAAGTTCTTTATCACTGGAATTTCCATTTTGCTTATTTTGTGACTTTTTATACATTTTTAATAACATACCATCCAACATGGTATTTTGAGGATCTGACTGAAAATGATATATTTTAACATTTACTATTATATACATATTGCTTCAATAATGTAGGCGATTACCTCAACATCAACTTCTTCTTCTTCATCTTCGTCATCGTAGGCAGGCCAGTCTCGAGCACAATATTTTTTTGCAAACCTTTCTGTAAGTTCGTCATAAGCTTTGCGTACCAGTGCTCTAAATGGACCTCTTTTTTTAATACGATAATCACGATATTTTCTTTGTAAAGCATCTGCCATTTCATTAACATCGATATAGACTTTGTTTTCATTTTCATGCATATACTAAAAAAGGAAAATAAGAGTTTTATAATGTTGAAACTTGTCGATGTGGTTCTGTATCATTAATTAAGAATTAACTAAAATTGTCGCATAAAGATTGAATGTAAAATATATGCGAATATTTTATGTGTATATACATGTATATATATGATATATATATATATATATATATATATATATATAAATATAGCTAAACAAAAATGTTATGAAATAACCAAATTACCGTTTGTACACGTGAAATTAATAATTGATCACGTAAATATCTATGGGAAGAATCAACTTTGTGTTTGTTATTCATAATTTTTGATTTATGATCTTCACTGAGTTCTTGTAATGGGATGATATCAATCGAGGAATTTAATTTCCCAACTTTTTGCATTTTTACGATATTTGATGCCATCGACATTTTCGTGTAAATGAAATGATCTTAAAATTGTTGTTTCTATTTTTATTTTCTCACGCGTGCTATCATGTGAATATCATACACATTTTTTTACCACGAGTGCGTCTACGACTTTACAAAACTTCAATTCTTCGGTTACAATACAATGCTATAATGAAAAGAAAAAAGTATACCATTGAAGCGGGAATAATTTCCCTAGCGCGTTGAAAAGCTAGAAATAAAGAATACACATAGAATGGAATATGTGTACACGTATTATTGTAAGTAGAGAGGGTAATAGAAAAAAGAAGGACATGTTCACCGCTTATCTTCCGTTTTTTCGAACCACTGTTATCTTTACTTCTTCTCACAGAAATTCACAAACCATTTAAAACATTAATAGATACGATATATATATATAATAAACATGATTCAAGAAATTGGACCGAGTTACATATCTATATTACACTAGCGACATTATACGTATGCGTATACTTAGCCCATTCAACGAAGTATATATGCATTTTGTGAAAGTTACGCATTGTATTTTTCAACTAGTCAACAGCAGCAAGCCATGATGGCGACAAGTTTTGATTGCAGTTTCGATTTACGTTTGAGAAATTTATCGTGATGATCTTAATTAAACTTTTCTTCTAGTTATTTCTAATATCCGCGGAATTTCTTGTTACTTTATTTCAATTAATTTTGCAAATCGTAAATTTCATTATGGTAAAATTAACGGAAGAAATGGTCGTGGCTCGAACACGAATGTCTGACTTCTCTGCTGTAAAGAAACTTAATTGTTGGTGAGTACTAATCGAAATGTTATGCTTTTCAAATGAATTGTTATTTGTTCTTTTACTATTCAATAACTGTTACGAGTTGTAGAATTAAAATGACAAGTTCAGCGTACCGTGTATCATTTATAGTAGTTGCAATGTATACGATTTATAGTTTTTTACATGTTTTTGTTAAAAAATATATTGTTCTAATGATTAATTCATCATTAGGTTTTATCATTTTATTTGATCTATAATGAATTGAAAAGTTCATTCATCCGCAAATCTTGTAATACGTCGAGATCAAAATCATTTATATACAGGTTAACAACGTCTTATTTTTATGTAAACCAATTTAATTGTTTTACATCGATCTGAAATTAGATTCGAGATAGATCGTTTTAAAAAGTTAAATCAGAAATATTATAAACGAGTCGAATTATCTTATGTTTTCTCTATAAAATGATTTTTAAGTTTTTAATTTTTTGACACATTGTGTATTTATATTTACGTATTATTAATCTAGGGGTACAGAATTGACTGATGTAAGCATTTTAAGGAAAATGAAAAATGTGGAGGTATTGTCGTTAAGGTAAGAAATTTAAGTACTCACTTTTATATTATAGAAAATTATCTTCTAACATATTATCTATTTGATTCCTATATACAAATATCATTTAGAAAAGATTTAATAATAATTAACACATTGATTGTATTACAGCAATGAGCTCAGTCATTTAAAACTTTTAGTACTGCACTCCTACTATGGACATGTTTATATAAAACTCAAGATCATAGGTACAACCCACAACTTCAGAAGTTGTTCTACCTACGTATATTCTGAATTCATTGTAATATATTTCAATGCTATTAAAGAAAACTCAAATTGATCGTATAAATCTATAGAATTTTAAAAAAAGATATTTATTATTAATATTAACTATGAAAATTGCAAATATTAAAAATAATATGAATTTTTCATCCGTGAATTTGATATTTAATAGTAATTTTTTTTTTTTCCTTCTTTTTTGTTTTATGTTTACATTTTATTTTATAGTAACAAAGTCCCACTTTAGTAAGGTTCGGTAAAGAAAGTGGCAAAATGTAAATTTCTACTTTTATAACTTTATAGTAAAAGTACATACCTGTAAATGATTTATATTTATTATGCGATTATATTTATAATAAAGGATTTAATTTTCTTAATTGTATTAATATGATAGTATATATTCAGAATATGTAATATATACGCGTACGACTTAGTTCATAAGCGATGTAAGAAATGTAATTAAAATAATTACGTACATATATGTACATATACATAAGTGATACTGTAAAAATATTTAAACTATAGGATGTAACATTAATGTACATCTATAAGTTTTTATTTATTTATTTTTATTTATTTTCAGTGTAAATAATATCAATACTCTTGCTGATTTTCAATACTGTTTAAGTCTTCAAGATTTGTTTGTAAGAAAAAATAATATTAAAGATTTGAACGAAGTTTGTTACCTTCAAGGATTACCTAATTTACGAAATCTATGGCTTGGCGAAAATCCTTGTGCCGAAAAAGAAGGGTATTTTTAATTGTATTGGATTGGTTAATAATTGTTGAACTTCTATTATAATCGATCGATTTGTTTCTAGGTATCGAATGGCTGTTTTGAGAGCTTTACCAAACTTGCAGAAACTTGATGACAAAGTCGTGTCACCCGAAGAAGTGCAAACTGCATTAGCAAGAGGTCGAATTTTAGTTCATCCACTTGATATGGATGCGTCCCCTCCTCAGTCGGATACAGTTAGTCCAGAAGTAAGATTTCGTCCAATAAAATTGTTATATAAATCATTATTTTTTACTTTAGCGTAAAATATTTACATTACAATTTTTACTTTGTTCCATCAATAACATGTATACTAGATATTGTTTATTGAAGTAGGTACTTAACTTAACTTACGTAATATATAATAAACTATAATTTTACTTAATTCTATAACAAATTTGTAACGAAGCATTTCACTAATGCTTTTTTAACAAGTATTCTAACATTTCAATAACATTTATATAATTAGGATATTGCTACTGAATATATTGAAGAAACTGAAGTGATAAGACAACGAAGATACAGTTCCTCGAGTGATCAGGTAACATAAAGTTTATTAACTTTCAACTTAATTAACAAAAATTTTATTAATAGTAATTAAAACTTTTGTATATAACTTATGTTACAAAAATTTTACATTTTCTATTTGTTCGTAGAGAAGTTTCGAAGAAACGCAGCACGCTCAAGAAGAATATCATGATCCGGATCACAGAAATGCAAATTATAATACTTCGCCGTCTCATCATTATTCACAAAATAATCAGTACACGTATGAAGTAAGTCAATTAATCGTATATGTTCACTTTTGCACGAGAACAGGTTATTGCTAGTAGGCTTTTACCTGTAAAAAACAATCAGATTATCCTATTCTTAATGAATTGCCAATGAATCATGATTATCGTATTTTTAATGAATTGCTTTTATTTACTTGCTAAATTTAGAAGCATAATCGAGTTTTTTCTCTTAGAAATGTTGCTAAGTGAAATAATAAAATTAATATTTAACGATTAAGTACAATTATATTGTTTGCAACTTTTATCTACCACCGTATACTGACAGCTACAGAATGGACAGTCAAAGAATGAAAGCAAAGACGATACTGCACGTACAGAGACACGCAGCGTCAATGAAAGTGTGGCCACTAACACTATTGAAATAATCAAGGTACATCTTAGAATGCACAAACCTTTGTGCCATATAGTAGTTTATTAGAGCTACTTTGATAGTCTTTATGTTTTTTAGTTTTAGTTTTATAGTACGTACAATTGCTCGGTTAGTGGCATATAATTTTAAACATCGAATAGATAAGTAACAAAAGGTAACAAAGAAAATGTAAATCTTTTAAGTGCGTGGGGTAGATTTCTGGCAATTTTCATACGTTAAGTTGTAAAAATATTTTCCACGGAAAATCGTATAGAAAAAATTTGTCCTTTCGATAATTTTTTTCATATTTTAATTATGAAAATAATTATCCTAGGCAAGTGAAACAGATTGTTGAAAATAAACTAAATTAATTTCGTTATATCTATTAACATTCCGAGAAATTAAACAGAATTTGTTTAATGTTATTTTATACGAGTTACGGAAGTTTTGTTATGTTGAAATAATTTTTAGGAATACGATGACCGACCAGCAGTTTCTAGACACAACGGGGATTACGATGAAAGACGAAATTACGTTGAATATGGTAATAACGATACACCTCAACGTACTTATCCACCAACATCTCCTCGAATGCAGTACTCGGTGAATGAATCCGTGGACGAGAGACGTGCAGAAAGGAACCATTATGATTACGATAACAGATTGAAACCAGAATACGAAGAACATCATGATCAAAGAATAAAATCGGATTATGAGGAACATCAACTACCATCTCAACCTAGACGAATGACTGTTCATCATAATGTTGAAAGGGTTTGTAATTGTCATTGATCTCTACTGGTAACCTATTCGAATGATACAAAAAGAAGTATAATCAATTTCTCGATACAGCAAGAAGATTCGACTCAAGTGCCAGGATGGGTAAGACATTCTGACAAGGACAAATGTAGATCTCAGTTTCATTATCATAGAAGACCTGTTACGAGAGTATGTTTTAGAATTATTTTATGTAATGCTAGATGTACAAAAGTAAACATTACATGTCACATATATTTTGATTTTAGAACTCAAACATATTATCAGCTGTATTATGCTTGGTTAAAGAACTTGACTATCCAAGCTTAGAAGTGGTAGAAATGGCTGTTAGGAATCGAATGGACGAATTAGAGGAATGATGTTTCTGACACCGTTCCCAAAACACCCAGGGGACGGTCGCCTTTCATCGCGTAGGCAGCATTTCTTCGATTCCAAGTCCAGATCTTTCAGATTCTGTCGATAATACGATCATCTCTTGCCAGTGTGTCGACGACGCAAATTTAAATCTCGACCATCATTCGTGTAATCGACATTCGATCGACGATAACGCCGATAAGCGTCAGATTCGTCATAACGGATGTGCTGAAAGTCGTTTGATGCGAAGTCCAAAAAATGTATCCATCAATACAACGTCAAGGTATTTCGGCAATAATCAGTACATGTATAAACTCAGAGACTCTGTGCCGGACAACTTGATGTCGGTAGTTAATAATTGCGAAGAGAAGAAGGCCAATGATGTTAGAAGGGTGGCAAGTAGTGACAGTATTCCGCGAGGTAATTACACTGGATTAACTTTGAGTCCGGGATGCAGAGTTTTAAGTCAGGATTGCGTAAGGAGATCGAAAAGCCCTGATATTAGGAACACGGTTGTCCCCCTTCGTTACATTCAATCAGCAAAAGGGACTTGGACATACAATTTGTAAATTGAAATATAAACTGCATTAATATTATATTGAAACAGAAAGATTCTTTATGAAATACGTTTCGAGAAATTCCTAAATATTATTAAGGTAATCATTGCGTAAGTTAAAAGAAATGGTATAATTTTGTCCAACATCTGGAGAGAAAACGGATACGCATACGCGTAGATGAAAAAAAAAAAAAAGAAAAGTTTTAGATTTTTAATCTGTTTACCAATTTTTTTGAATTTATATGATTTTAAGGGAAGTTAATTTCCTTCGATTCATTTGTGAATACACTGTGATACTAAACAATTGTTCGATGTTAAATTCAACATCCTTAACGTTTTTTGTCGATAATTATCTCGAGTTCTATAGTTAGAGTTGGTCCTATTATTTTCTGACAATTATTTAGAATATTATAAATTTATTATCTGATTTCTCGGAGTATCTTCTGTTTCAACTTTTTCGTCAACGAAAATAATATTTGAACAAGTCCCTTTACATACAACAATAGATAGGATACAGTATATGAGCATCTTCAAAATGGCAACAGGTTTATATATTTTAAATAAACAATATAAAAATCAAAGGTAATGAATTTTAAGCTCTTTGATATAATATACAGTTTTTATTTGTTCGTTTTGGTACATATAACGAATTTCATTTGAAATGCTTTTTATAATTATTTAATGTTTAATTTATTTTTCAAAAACTGTCTAGAAATTACAGTGTAAGGTATTTAGCTAATACTTTGTATATAAAGCATACAATCAAAGGCATGCTAATCAGTTTTTTATTCGTGCTAAATCGATTTTTTTTTTTTTTTTTTTCCCCCTTAAATTATAAACAACTTTTAGTTAAGTAAAGTATTCTGCTTATGTTCAATGCTGCAGACGCGTAACTTTTACAATGTGCAATAATTTATGGAATAAATTGTTACGTAAATGTATACAGGGTACTTGACAATTTTTGCGACAGTATGTTTAATAGTTATTAGAATGCTTGAATATCGTTAAATATTATAATTGTTTACTTTTCAAAAAGCACAGTTAGAAACATTTATATTTACTTAAGGTTTATAAATCTGTATAAAAATTTTGTTTACTGCTACTTATTATTGATTTTATTATTGCTTATAAATTCTGTTTATACGCGCGTTAGTGCGATATGAAATTCGGTGATTTTTTTTTTCGTTACTGTTCATTAGGTTCTAAATAAAATTGTACTTAAAATAGTATTACAAATCTACTATACAAAATATTTGGAGAACAAGTCTGTGCAGTAATATGTACTATAGATTAATATTAGACTGATAAAAATCTATGTCATATTTTTTGGAAAGAAATCGTCGTATGTTATAAATATGTAGGTAAGTAGAGAGAAACAATTGAAGTGACAAGGCTACTAAATTCTTTCTACGATATAAACTGTTCCATGTAACTAAACCAATTTTGACCTTAGATTTAAGATATTTTATAAAAAAACGCGGAATGCAATATCTTTTGTTATCTGTAACCGTCCACTTGTATTATTTTATACCGATTGACGTTATTGTTATTTAATATTGTTACAAGAACAAATATTATTCTCGATTACTTAGTAGCTATTTAGTATGTAATGCAAATATTAAGCGTTCTTTGTTTTTCGTCCGATTTCGAAGAATGTTTCCGAATGAATTATGAAATACAAATTGAAGGTGCGATATATCTTTGATTTCGAATTATGAATTAACATTGTCAAAATTTGAAATTGGTATTGCAGAGTTAAAAACTGTTACTTATAGAAAGTTAATTTATAAATACTATGTTTGTTGACGATTAACCATTAAACTGTTATTTATCATCGGATGATTTTTTTCTATAATTATACAATTATAATGACTTATTATAGTTACATTAAGGTGTTTTGAAAAATAAATTAATTATGAAAACAACTAGAACTGGATCGTTATGTTTAAGGAAATGTTTGCCTCTACCTTATTACTTAAAAGATTGTTACATTGCTTCATGCGTAGCAATTATACAGATCGTTGGTAATTATATCGAGTAGACAATTGCATTAAGTAATATGTTTTCCAACAAATATTTATGTCAACGTAAACTTTTTCCATCGCGTACTATTACGGAAATGAAGTCGTGTTATTGGAATAAAATTACATACTATGCTCGGTTGCGTAAAGCTGTGTAAATGATTTTTCTTAATATACTTTATTAGCAAGTATGCTGTAAGTAGCAAGTTGAATTAATGAAAAAATTATTTATAAATCGAAGGGCTCGGTGAAAAAAGAGCACGTGTCTTTCTCGTTAAGCCTCTAATCTTTTTGTTCGTAAAAGCGTGTAAAATTTCATCGATTAACTCACGCTGCCATCGATCGACCTCGCTTTGTAATTCCACTGCATCATTTAGTTGTGTATACTTTTGTTTCCAAGGCAACGATACTATTAAATCATATAATGTCTATCTCAAACCAGTAGTACTTTATACTTAAAGCGAATATTACGAATTTTTATCAGAAATGTCTCTATGTGCAACACCTATTCTTTATTTGAACATGGGTGGCGAAATGTTATATGTTCTGCGACAAAGATTAAAGGCACAAAGAATTAATGTTGATAAGACTATACAAGGCTAGTTCAATGCCGTGTGAAAAAAATGAAAATTTAGCTTGTTATTAGCTTTATAGTATCTTTTTTTACATTGCTGTATTATATATATATATCTATATATATCAGTTAATATTACTAAATCTTTATTTCGTTTTTTAGTGTTGGACGATGTAACTGCTGCGTTACTCAATCCAAAAATATTGTCTTGTATATTTGAGGAGAAACCTTTGACCGGAATACCTGTTCTAAGGTCTACTTTAGAGTGTGTTGTGTTATCATCAATTATGAAACTTGATAAAAACAGTATGAATAAACTGTTTGATTTAATGATCATGATGGTTAAATATCAATTAACTGTAGCAACAGGCCCAATAGAAGTTATCTTGCTAACATTAAATCACACGGATGCAATGCGTGATATGGTCAGCCATCCTAATGCTCAGCAATGCGTGGGATTAATACATCAGATGGTGGTCGATGTAAGCGTGTTATTAGTTGATTAAACTGCTTATTTTTAACGATCTTCATTTCCTACAGTTTTATGGTACTTTAACTTTTGAGGAAATTTGGAACGCCAGAAATACCTGTTTAAAAGAATTAGAACCATATCGTGTAAGGGTATCAGTTCTTCTCAGGCTTGGATTACAAAATGATGATGGTACTTTCAACGTAACAAATCACAAATATGATGAAAAATACGAAGAAAACAAAGATCACCTTTCTCGCTCAAAAATATGTGATGTGGATCTGAAAACTTACTGTAACGGTTCTTTTAATCTTTTTGGTGAACGCGACACATTATTAGGAAAGAATATGTAAGCAAATCAAATTAAATGCATCGAAATATAAATATATTAGTATGATTTCTATAGGTATGCAATGACGCATGACATATCAAAATTAACTTCTGAGCAAGAAAATGACAATTACTTAAAAGATTGTGGCACAAGAGCAGAACTTGGTATGTTAGCTGTTCAATTAGGAACAGAGGAAACTTCGTATAAACGACCATTTAGTTTGAATTTATTATCAAACGAAGATAATAATAATGCAAACGTGGAAAAAGAAGATGATAATTACAAGGAAGATGGTGAAGATGATACAACGATCGTGAAACAGGAAAAAACGAAATTTAACGTGGATTATAAAATGAAACTTGACAATATACGTGCCGACTTTTTCGAGGATGAACACGAGGGAATAAACCATAACATGGATTTGTTAGAACTTCTGGATAAAGCAGAATAAACTTTTCTTTTTTAATTTACTTTTAAATTACACTGCAATAATTCCGTAACAAATAAACAAAATATTCTTATACATTTTCTTTACAATTATAGGTAAATAGCTTGTACATTATAATACAATATTTTATAATACACAAATTTATTCTTTATAAAACATAAAGGAATCTATTTGACATAAAAATTCATCGATTAATTATTGATATTAATTAAATATAATTGTTTTGCAATTAATTTAATAATTATTTACGTAAATTTATTATGCATTGAATATTTATCATGAATTGCAATGAAAATATTAATTAATTATAATTTGAATTAACCTCTTTTAACGAAATACTTTGCATTATAAAATAGGTATTCTAATAATTGCGAAGTCAATATCTTATTGAGAAAGTTACTAAATATATAAGAAATGCAATAGCCATGTTAAAACGTTATTAGATTTTTGTTCCTTAGAAAAGAGAACTCGTTTACTTTAAGATTTTGTCATATCCAAAATATACTTTACCCCAGTTCGACCATTCATATTGAGTGCATTTATAACAGCTTCCTGATACTGACAAAATGGAATTAACTTATGCGGCGGAGCTTTCATTTTTTTATCTCTGAATAACATTCCTAGTTGATTAAACATATTTTCCCGTTCTTTAGAATTCATATTTGCTTTTGTCCATGCTGTCATCCAAAATCCTTTTAAGGTAATATCCTATTCGCGTCGCGAAACCATTAAGAAATGTTTATTTAATTGTACTATTAAATATTGTATAAATTCAATTAAAATGCATCACCTTGAAAATAAGGGCAGAAGTAGGAACCGTTAAAGGTTCTCTAGACATCCCACCATAAGTTACCATAATACCACCATGCGATAAATGACGCATGATTTCTAATGCATTTTGTCCACATATACAATTAAGAGCTAGTTTTGGCGAGGGTAACTTTTTATTTCTAAAAATTTGTGTCTTCCTTATTTCATCTTCGGTAAATACTTCGTCCGCACCCAAATTAATTAGATAATTCTGAAAAGTATTTAAGGTTTAAATAATTCAAAGCTTTATGTATTTAATTTGGCTTATACCTTCAATTCTGTTATGTTCGGTCTATCTCTAACAACATTAACGGATTTAAAATTCCATGCTTTACATAACTGTATAACCATTTGTCCAACTGCAGAATTTCCACCATTCTGAATCACGGTATCTCCAGGTTCTAATGCCACAAAATCTTTAAGCATTCTATAAGCGGTACATGGATTGACATTTAACATACTAGCTTCTATAGTGCCAACATCTTTCGGAACCTGATATTGTAAGATGAATCATTGTATTTATATAATAACAGATACTATTGGCTTCACGGAAAAACTGAATTTTCCACCTTCATAAGTTCTTCCGACTTGTAATTTGCATGGGTTCTCCATGTTCCTAAATTAACACCATTTGGGATAACTCTGTCGCCAACATTTAAATGCTTCACGTTAGGTCCAAGAGCTATTACTTCGCCTACTCCTTCATTACCTGGAATAGCTGGTAAAGGTGGTTTACTTGGATATTTACCTTGTATCGTATTAATATCTGCCGGATTAACAGGTGCTAACAACCATTTTACCGAAACCTTTGAGAAGAAAAGTTAACACAATTTTTCTAACATATTTATAAAATTATCGTACCACCTTAATTACTACTTCAAATTTGTTTACTTGATTGCCTTCTGGTTGATTGATGGTTTGTGTTGTAATATGTAAAACATCTGCAGGTTCTCCATATTCCTTATAAAACAAGGACTTTACAGAATCAGTTTTTATCGCTGTATTCATTTGACGAATTACTCGAAAATTTGTTATAATCGACCGTGATAATGGTACAACTACTTTTCTTACACAGATGACCATATTCTTATTGGTTATATCGAAATTTATTAGAATATTTGAATGACAGACGATTATATACGCTTGCTTCGAAGAGTCGTGATAACAAGTAATAACTATTAAATATATATATATATATATATATATATATATATTAAAAATTCGTATTAAATAATAATCTATATCTGTATATGTTTAAAGAGTTACAACGTTTTATTTGACTCTATGTCACCAAGAAAAAAATGTTGACCGCTCGCCACTAGATGGCGTCACTTGTATTGTTTTTCGAACAAATTTCATCTATTGCTTCCTACTTCCTAATGAGAGGTGAATAGAGTTGAACGTAGTTGAATAACCTTAAAACTGTACAATTATTTGACATTTTAATAGGTGACATCATAAGTTCGTATTTTATGCGTAATAGTTTTGTACATTGTTATGTAAATAAAGATATAAGTACGGGAATTATTGCAACATCCAGGTACATTGTTTATGAATATTTGTAAACGTTATTGCTTATTATTAGTAATAATTCTACTATAGTTTTATTTGAAATTAGAAACAGTAAAGAAACAATAATTAAATCAAATAAATGAATAATATTATATTATTACAAATTATTATTATTAAATATTTTTCTATATTAATTGTGTTTTCAGGAATTCGTAAAAATGATGGCTTCAGAAGTAGGTTCGACAAACAATGAGCCTGTACACATTAAGATTAATAGCGAAAAAGCTCCTTTAATTCATGGGAGAAGTGTTCTATATAGATTAAGCAATTTCTTTAAATTTGGCAGAACACAGCATACAGAAGGAGATGGCTATGTTGAATTTGGTAGTTTAGGTGCAGACAATGCACGTACATTGGGAACATTTGCAGGAGTATTCAGTCCTGTTGCTTTATCCATGTTCAGTGCCTTAGTTTTTATAAGAATGGGTATGAATTTAACGAGCAAACTTGAATGCTGTATATTGTTAATTGGTGACCTTACATTCATTTCCTATTATCATATAAATTTTGTATTACAGGATACATCGTAGGTAATGCTGGATTACTTGTAACTTTGGCACAATTTATAATTGCTTATGGAATTTTAGTATTTACTGTAGCATCTGTATGCGCTATTTCCACGAATGGAGCAGTGGAGGGGGGCGGCGCTTATTGTATCCTTTTTTTTTCTCTATAAAAAACTATCGGTTCTTTCAATGTTCAAAATACGATAGGTACACTTTGTTAGGACTGGATCTTGTAAAATGTATGATATAAAATAATTTTTTCTTATAAAATATTACATAGTTATGATCAGTCGTACACTTGGGCCAGAATTTGGCGGTTCTATCGGAACATTATTTTTTATGGCTAATATTGTATCAAGTGCACTTTGTATCTCTGGCTGTGCCGAAGGTTTAATAGAAAATTTCGGGCCATCTGGTTATTTGGCTGGGAAAAGCGCTTTAATACCAGATGGTAGATGGTGGCGATTTTTATATTGTACAGTATTAAACACTGCCAATTTATTAGTATGTTTAATAGGAGCAGCGATGTTTGCAAAAACTAGCGTTGCAATTTTGGCTGTTGTTTGCGTTTGTTTAACAAGTGTTTTTATAAGCTTTTTAGCGCAGGGACATATGGAGGTAATTATTGCGAATTATTATGAAAATGCTTAGGAATCGACGATAGAGTAAATAATGTACATATCGTTTATTATAGATTGCGATTCCAGATGCAAACACATTGGTCCAAAATTCAACATTTCACGTTAATGGCACTTATACAGGATTGTTATCGTCTACTCTTATTAGCAACCTTTATTCAAATTATAATTCTGATTATTCAAGCGAAGGAGCGATGACCGATTTTGCAAGTGTTTTCGGCGTATTGTTCAGCGGTGTTACCGGTATAATGGCTGGAGCCAATATGAGTGGTAAATACTTGAGTCGATAGAATATAGTAGTACTGGAGTTTGCTTGTATTTGTATTTAGATTATCAATATTTATAGGCGAATTGAAAAATCCTGGACGAAACATTCCACGTGGCACTTTGTCAGCAGTATTATTTACATTTATATGTTACATTTTATTATCGATTCTTACTGCTGCAACTACAAGCCGATTTTTATTGCAAAACAATTTTATGTACATGATGCCGATCAACGTTTGGCCACCATTTGTAGCAGTTGGCATATTAACAGCAACATTTAGCGCAGGTTTAAGTAATCTGATAGGATCAAGTAGAGTATTAGAAGCATTGGCAAAAGACAACGTATTCGGTAAATAAACAAAAATATATAATGTTTCTGTAACCGATTATTAAGCGTTTTAATTTTATTAAGATTAACATTTTGAATATTTTCAGGATCCGGATTGAATTTTATTACACAAGGAACATGGAAAGGAAATCCAATTGCTGCGGTTTTAACTTCATGGACTTTAGTCCAAATAATTTTACTTATAGGTTCTTTGAATACCATTGCTCAGATTAATTCTGTATTATTCTTATTGAGTTACTTAGCTACCAATTTGGCTTGTCTTGGCCTCGAACTTGCAAGTGCACCAAACTTCAGGTATTGTTTAATTTGAATTCGCGTTATTCGATACGTTCGATAAAAAAAATGTCGGGGACAAAGTGATTGAAATATTTTTATCTTATTTATAGACCAACTTTCAATTATTTTACATGGCACACGGCAACAATTGGACTTCTCGGTACATTGATAATGATGTTTGTTATAAATAGTATTTACGCTTCCAGTAGTATAATACTATGCTTGATACTAATTATCGTGCTACATTTATTTTCTCCGAGTAAAAATGCTCCTTGGGGAAGCATATCTCAGGCACTTATATTCCACCAAGTTAGAAAGTATTTATTAATGTTGGATTCTCGTAAGGATCATGTAAAATTTTGGCGACCACAAATGCTCTTGATGGTAGCTTCTCCGCGTTCGGCGTGTCCACTTATAGATTTTGTAAATGACTTGAAAAAAGGTGGACTTTACGTGATAGGTCATGTAAAAGTCGGAGAATTTTCGGGGCAGAATATTGATCCTACTATAGAAGAATATCCACATTGGTTGAGTTTAGTCGATCACATGAAAGTGAAAGCATTTGTCGAGCTAACAATTACGAAAACCGTACGCGAAGGATTACATCATTTAATCAGAATATCTGGAATGGGAGCAATGAAACCAAATACAATTGTTCTCGGTTTTTACGACGAAGAAACGCCGGTAGACTTCTTTCAAAATTCTCAATATGCGACCGATATGTTTGAAAATGTTTCAACATTACCAAACAGTAATGTATTCCCGTTAAGACAGATAAATTCAGAAAAAAATCTTGATGCTGTGCAGTATGTAGGAATGTGTTCAGATATTTTGAAGATGAAGAAAAATTTGTGCTTATGCAGAAATTTTCATATGTTAAATAAATCGCAAATAACAAAGTGAGTAGACACAATTCATTATCGTTGCATTGATTTTTTGCTTTTTTTTTTTTCTCTCGTTTCGCTTTCATAAAGAAAATCGTTGTTGCAGGAATTCTTCCTTGAAATATATTGACGTATGGCCTGTGAATTTTTTCCAACCGACAGATCAGGATCCATTTGATACAACGTCTTTATTTATGCTTCAGCTTGCGTGTATCATCAATATGGTACCCGTTTGGAAAAATTTGCATCTTAGGGTGTTTCATTGCGAGACGTCAGACAGCAACGCAAGTTTAAGTATATCAGATTCACAAAATTCAGTCAGCGAATATTCAAACGTATCTAACGAGCATCGCATAAGAAAGTTGTTGAATATGTTGAGAATATCTGCGTCTATAAAGAAAATCCCCGACTGGGGAACACAAGTACGCGGATTACAAGGTAGATCCCTTATCGAGCCAGGAGTGGAAAGTCAATACGAATCGTGCACCGAAAGCAACGATAACATATTAAGTAATATTTCGCGTGCTTATATCTTAAGGTATATGTTTTGATATATTAATCGATAAGAAAATTTCGATATGAATATTTATTATTTCGTAATTCTCGGTTAACTTTTAATTGGATTTTTTAGCGTGAACCAATTGATTCGACAACATTCTTCTCAAACCGCGGCAACGTTTATTTATTTGCCTGCCCCACCGGCATCCAATAGCTGGGATGAAAATACAGTGTATCGACAGTATCTTCAATTGTTGACAGAATTAACGGCAGATTTACCACCTATAGTATTAGTACACGGCGTCAGTGCTGTCACGTCGACAACGTTATAACGATACGTGTATCGTTATATACATATACAAATATATGTATACGTAAATATGTACAATTTTACAAGAGAGAGTATTATTTAGTAATTTATGTGGCTTTAAGTTATTATCTTTCAATTGTCGAATACTTAATTGACATTCATATCAGAGAAATATTAGAAGCATTTCATTTATTTTATATGTCTTCTTTATTATGAAGTTTTATAATTTAAGGATTCAATAATAATAATAATAATACTTTCTTATTGTAAGAAGGAAATTTTAACCTTATATAACAACAATATAGTTTATTACTGTGATAACGAATTTATCCTATAAGAGATTTCCAAAAGTAAATATTTTTTAAATACTTGATGTATATTTATCGAAGCACGTGTAAGTAAATTGTATCCTAATATCTTCTTACATTAAAATACGTATTTCTATATGAAATTTTTGTATCTCATTTAATAGTAGAATAAATCTGACAAATGTAATAAAGACAAATGTAAAACTAAGTAATAATTTTTACTATTTCTCTATATACCAACATTATTTTATTCATCAAATTGCAACGGGTTGACTGAAGTTGGCCAACTAACAATAAGCGTGAAGTGTGTGTATAATATATATATATATATGTATGTATATGTACACAGATAGTATAATTTGGTCGTGTATATTTACGTCAGAGTGTTCGAAGCAGAGAACATGTTAACCAATTTTATACCGTATTTGTGATATTTTTAACGTCATTCAAAGAGTAAATTAAATATGTCGTGTAATATTTGTCAAACAAAATTCTCATTTTTTACAAAAGAAGTAAGTGATATTTTGTCATGTTACTATAGTTCGTCGTTTAGGTTATGTCATTTTATTATCATCTAAAAAATACTCTGCACAACTTTGAAATTGATAGTCGAGTCATAAACGGTACCGGAACATTTATCTCGCTTTTCTATTTTTCTAATTTTTTAATTTCTTTTTATGCCATTTAGGTTGCTTGTCCAAGTTGCGGTTTTTCGTATTGCAATAAGTGCCTGAAATATAAATGTAATATTCCAGATAGAGGAGTGAAAAAGGTTTGCGGACGTTGTTTCAGTAAATATAATTTTATAAAAAACTCAAACTCTGATAAAAATATGGACACGTCGGATGAACACGGAGAATTTCTGGCTCCGGTGGATATTACAAAAAAGTAACAAGTTTCTTATAAGTTTGATAATTTCATGGAATCTATATAATAAGACGGTAACTTATTTAATATGCTTATCAGACTAGATTCTTTGGAAAATCCGGCAAAGCCTCCTATCGTAATGTATAAACACACAAATCATTGGGACAAGTTCAAGAAAGGTTTAGAACCTGCCGATCAAGAAATAGTCGATAGATTGCGTAAATTGAAAGAAGAAGACAAGACAACCGCTTTAAGCGTGGACGAAATAAAGAGGAGATTAGCTTTGTTAAAGGACGAAGATCCAGATGCTGGTAGTCAGAAAACGAACGTATGTAAAGAGTAATCTAGGTGTTTATCGTATCTTGTAAATGATATTTTCATACGGTATAGATAAATCAAGTGGACACTAGAACGGATCAACAGAAAGCGGATGACTTGATACAGGAATATCTGGAACAATTAGAATTATCTTCAAGTAGCGATTCCATTTCCGAAATGCAAGCGAGATTAAGATCGCTGCAAGGTATCGCTGATAAACCCCATATGGTGCGTAACTAACATGGAGTGACTAAAATCTACGCGATCGGCTGTTAGACGAACAGATTTATATTTTTCTAGCATTCCAACAAAAACCTAGACGACGACGATGACGAGGAAAGGCACGTATCAAAAAAATTAATCGCGAAGGCTTTAGCCGAAGCAGAATTAGAGAAGAGATACGAAGAAGACGTAGATGAATTAGAAGAAATGGAAGTGGAGGTATGCGATATTAACGTTTTAAAATTCTTACGTAATCCTGATTATAATCTAACGAATGCAGGAAGCAAAATGTATGGACGACGACGACGACGACGAGGAGGAGGAGGAGGAGGAGAAACCTTCTTGCGTGATGTGCGAACAAACGGAAAATTTGGAACGATGTTTGGGCTGCCATGGTGATCTTTATTGTCCTGTTTGTTACGAGGATAATCACGACGATTTTGAAACGCGGAAGCATAAAAGAGAGCCAGCTACAAAGTCGAATGTTCATTGAATGGCATTGATAGAAATTTGAATAAGCCGCTTATACGGTTGTTGCATTTCATCGATGAGACTACTTTGCTTACGAATAGTATTATCATTTGCGATTTTGATGTTACGATCACACTGATATTGATAAAGAAAGAATCGAAAGTAACATAGCGATATAACGAACGACACAGTTGTAAGATTAAAGTTGAAATTGTGATGTACTCGTAGAAATTATTCTCTGCTTTATGTAAGAAAGGGGATAGCCTTATAAATATTATTAATTTCATGTATTTAGTAATAAATATATGTATATGTTTTTGCTAAGACACTTTTGCTAAGAAGATTTATAAGATAAGAAGAAATTTTTCGTTCGAATACGAGATGCTCGAGCGTATCGAAGAAACGCGTTCACTTTGCACATAATGCACCGTAAAAGAAATAACTTTCAGAGAATCGTTTCTAGATATATTCAGGCTATTGTCATCTTGGTTCGAATGGGACGTTTTAACTTGACGATTACTTAACGACACATCGTAGATGTCAGCAAAGATAACTACCGACAAGTTGACGCGACGCAAAAACCTCGGTCGAAGCGGGTCTGCTATTTTTAGACGACTCGTATGCATTCGGTGTGCCAAGTTTTCGACGACGACGTTCGTGTCGGTTACCAACGAACAAACTATTTGTCATCTTTTTCATTTATCGTCAAATGTATCATTACGTATGTATATGTAACCGTTGTGCATACGTCTTAGAGCTTCGCACAGTGATAATCGACTCGTAACGGTAACTAGGTTCAATTTTTTAAAAGGTGAATGTTTTTCATCGTAAGCAGTTTGAAAATAAGGGGAAAGTAAAATGAAATGATCACGTTAGAGAACTGATCTGCGTCAGTAGCGGGAACTATAATAATACATACGTCTGGTGAAATGACTTCAATGCGAAACACGTAATCACAATTTGCAGGATGATTGTCGACTAACGATAGAAAATATCTTGGATTAAATTCTATTTTTACGTTAGAGCTGTACGTTGGACAGTTTTATAAAAATTGTTGAAATTATAAATAATCGGCACGAAGAAGTAGACGACTCCTTTCTTTCTTTCTTTCTTTCTTTCTTTCGCAGTCGATTCTATTTAATTTTGGCAATAATACTTGAAGGAGATTCATCGAAGTTTTACAGCTGCAAACAATTGGTTTGGCAGTGAACAAGGCGTAGACACGTAGCGGATGTTTTTGTTAGCAGGTCATTGATACCCGGAATCTCGTTAACAACACTCGGAATTGCAGTTGTTCCAAAGAAAGCATCTTGTTAGCTTCGACATTTTCCCGCTCTGGGTGTTGTTCGCCACTTTCTCCAAAGACGATGCACGCGTACATATATCATATCAATGAATATTATTCGAATCCGAACGAAAGCAATATCCACTCTCTTCTTAGAAACTGTTCGATTCTTAATCCGAGACAATATTGAAATATACATATAAAGTATCCGATAAGATACCGAGTTACGGGATTTCATACGAAGAGAAATTTGAAGCGATTCAAGAGTCGGAAAGAAAGAAGGCATCTTGTCGTTGAACGTGTTTCGAATTCGCGAAAATTTTCAGACGATGACATTTTTGTGTCGTTTTATCGCACTGGACCAAAGCCAAACTCTATTTCTCGACTTTGAGCTTCGTCTCTCTCTCTCGCGCGCGAATTTTCCCTCAACGAATTTTTCTTTTACGCTTAGATCTGACTTAATAATGTGTAAAAATAAAGGATATGGAGGAAACAGAATATATTCAACAGCCAGTGTCCGACGATTCAAAAGACCATACTGTGTATTTTCAATCGAATGCGTTTCTTCGTAAAATAATTACAGTATATTTCGTCGCATTTATACGATACAACGTTCGTTTTATAATTTCATTCGCTTATTCCAGCTTGTAAATTCATGCTCGCACATTCATCCTAAACACACGCATGATCTGCATTCATTTTTTTATCTTTCGCACGCGTTTAAAAAATACAAAATTTCTGGCTGAAAGTGCAGTGTAACGTCTCTACAGTACAGATACGTGAACATTATAGAGGGAGAGAAAAAAGAAAAACTTGCGGAGAGAAGGAAGGAGAAAAAGAAGAAGGAAAAGAAGAAAAGACGAGTATCAATCCTGAACAAGGAACCATAAAATAATGCACTCTAGATTCACTGTTGTTATTCGGTGTGTGTCTAGCCGCGTAATTCTTTCGGTACCCTGAGCAAAATTTGAATTTATCATTTTAATGATATTTTATTTGATTCGATTAGAGACAATTTCAAGTATTTTAATTTAGAGGCCATAGAATAAGATGGCAGTAAAAGAAATAATTTATATTTCAGAACTTATAACTTTCTGTATGGATGAGTCAGCAACGACTCGCGAAGCACAGTACCAAATATACATAATATTATACAGAATATTACGTGATAAAAAAAGAAAGAAGAAAAAAGAAAAACAGATTTTTTAAATATTGTTCGTCGTTTCCGAATAAACATTGACACTTTCTTTCATTCCTATCGAATAATTAACAACGAACAAAGGATGCATAATTTTTTTACAAAACGAACACGTACGATAATAATATGTACATGGTCCGTACACCAGACGTGTATCTTTTAGGTGACAACACTCTATACGTATACGATACAGGATGTTGAAACGTTACCGATTAAATTCGTTCAAAGTACTTATGTATCATTTAACACTGTTCTAGAATACCTTTCTCGATACGTAATATCAATTCTCTCTGATATAACGTATAAAATTCAAGGTAAATACTAATAACGCTTGTACGTACATATATAGACTACAAGTGCGTCTGTTTTTTAAAGCATTTTATTTCAACACCCTGTTACACTTTTTGCACGAAACTAGTAACTGAATTGTTCTCAGTAGGCGCACAATAAATTATAAATATTTTATATAATAATAATAATAATAATAATTAAGTTAATTATGCATGAGGACGTGCGCTGTAATACTTCCGGAAACGAACACGTTCCGTTCACAGAAACATTTATTATCTTGGACATTCCAACGCGTTCGTGCTAAATGAATCATTAATAAAATTCTCGAATATCGATCTGGTCAGTCTCGATAATAAGCTAAATATCGGTTTCTTAAACGGTTCGAAAGTAAAACATAGCTCCTCCCCCTCTTTCTCTTTCCTTTTCCCTCGGTCGAGATCATTTCCCGATGATTATCAATTTTATTTCCTTTCTTTTATTCGGTTGACAACGGAGTCGATAAAAGAAGGAAAATATCCAGTTCAATAAATATACAAGAGAAACAGAAGAAAAGAGAAAAGAAAGAGAACAGAGAGAAAGAACGAAAGGAAAAGAATAAATGAAAATCACTGTTACGGTTCTAGGAGACTGACACGATTCAGCTCGCTCAAAGTATTCCCTTTCTTTCATTTTTTTTTTCGTTTCTTTTTGTTTCGTAGTTGCAATAGTTTTAAGGCTTATGTGACCGAACATATTTACAGCTGTTCTTTATTTGCGTCTCCTAGTGTCCTTTCGGAAATTTGATTTCTATATATATATATATATATATATCTTTGTATTTGGTAGATCGATAAAAAATTTGTGAACGCTAGCGATCTTAAGATCTAAGCAAAATATATACGTAGAAGGCGAAAAGAAAATTTTCTTATGTAGAATGCATAAGCATTCTACATAGAAAAGGACGAGAGCGACGATCGAACGGTAAAAAAACGGTATCGACGCGAATACGATCAAATAGTTCTAATCATAAGGTATTAACCGCGTCGATAAGGTACATTAGCACATTCGCGTGATTAACATCGAAAAGTGAAATAAATTATGTTTCATAGAACGCACAGCCATTTTTATCGATGGCAGTGGACGTGCACGAGGAGAAAAGAAAAGAAAAGAAAAGGAAAAGAAAAGGAAAAGAAAAGGAAAAGAAAAGAAAAGAAAAGAAAAGGAAAAGAAAAAACAAAAAAAAAAAAAAAAGAGAAAAGGGAAGAAAGAAAAAAGAGAAGAGAAAAGAAAACTAAACTCGTGGATAAAATTCTTAAAGGACATAGCTTCTCATTGTCAGAGTGAAACGCAACTCGATGTATTTGCGGTTATATAGCCTAATGTCTGTAGCGGAGTTTAACTCGCAATATTCCGTCGAGGGCGAAAACGATGGAGGGTGTACATATGGCGTAACAACGATAGTCAGGGTCATAAACGAGGAACCAACGAAATCGAACGAAAAATACACGTTCCCGTTCTTTCGCTTGTAGATTGTGCGAACACGTCGATCCACGACGTTTCCACAATCCGGCACCAAGAAAATGATCGAAAACGAAAAGAAACGGCAACCACCAGCAGAGAGGCAGCAACGAAGAACTAGGTAGTAGCCTCTGAAACGATTACCTAAACGGATCTGCTGCCTCCGTTTGATCAGAAAGTGGTTGTTCGTCGCGCAGCCAGAAGAATATTCGCGTGTATCCGTCGTCGGTGCAACAGATCGCAACAGTTTTTCTTCTCTTTCATCTTCGATTTCGACAGATTTACTTATTGCCGGTTGCAGTGCTTTCAGGCGCTGGCAACGGTATAGGTTTGTCGGACGCTGCTGTGGTCGTCTGCTGTTTCTTCGTTTTCTTGCCTTTCTTTTGCGTCTTCGGCGACTGTTTAACCTCGCTGTCCACGTCCATCTTCTCGTCTCCCTTCTGTCGTTGTTGCTCCTCCGCCACTTGCGTGGACTTTTTCTTCTTTTCCGTTTCTTCTTTCTTCTTCTCTTCGGACGTATCCGTCTTGCTCGCGTCCCCCTTATCCGATTTCCTCTGTTCAGGCTCGTCTGACGGTTTCTTCGACGGTTCGTCGACGGTGTTCGATGGTTTCTCGACTTCGACCATCTTCTCTTCCGTACTACCAGTCTGCTGCGAGTCGGTCGGTTTCGATTTCTCCGCCGAACCAGTGTCCATAGGCTCGCTAGGAATCTGACTCGGAACAATGTCCATTTCGAGCGTCCGGTGATCGGTGTCGTCCGTACAAGACTGTTCGGACTTCTCCTCGGACGATGGACAAGGAGGCGGCAACGGTATGGGTTCTTTCGATTGAATCTCCGTCGTTTTTCGATCAGCTTCCGTAACCTCTGGCTGTCCGGCGGTATTGGTGGCGGTGGCGGTGGAGGTGGAGGTGGAGGTGGAGGTGGAGGTGGAGGTGGAGGTGGAGGTGGAGGTGGCGGTGGAAGTGGCGGTGGAGGTGGCGATGGTCTTCTCGACGTCGTTATTCGACACTTGATCCTCTGGTCGCTGATCGATGTCCATGGAATCGGTGATTTGTCCAGAATTGTTGGCGTCGGTGGAAAGCTGTTTATCTTGTTCCTCTTGTTCATTCGAGGCTGTCTGTTGCGAGGGTAGAGGCGCTTTCGACTCTAGCAAGCCGATCGTCTCTTGTATAGTCTTGATAGCGTTCTTCCTCGCTTGTCTGACGTTGTCTCTACCCTCGGTCTCGATATCGTCTAATTTGATCAGCTCCCTGGTCAGCATCTCGTCCAGATATATATACTGCTTATCCGTCCTCGAGTTTCCATTGTACTGTTTCACCTGTTCCGCCAATGAGTCTATTTCTTTCTGAATTAACGCTACCCTTTCCAAAGGATCTTTCGGAACGGTAGTAGGTTTAGGTTTCGCCGGTGGTTCTTGCTGCTGTTGCTGAGCCTGCGGAGACTGTTGCCGAGGCTTTTGTTGCGATTTCGCTTGCTCGTAATTCTGCTGCTGAGGTTTTCTCGGCTGCTGGAAACTGTGAGGTTGTTGTTGTTGCTGCTTCCGCGACGGATGCTCGAACGCGGACGTCGGTTGTTGATAGAAAGTGTCTTGGAAGTGTGGGGACCATTGGTGTCTTCCGGCAAATACGTCCCCGAACGGGGACGACCTCTGGAAGTGAGGCGGTGGCGCGTGAAACTGTGTGGGAGAGGGTTCTCTTCTGAAATTCGATTGTTCGTCGAAGCTTCTCGGCAACACAGGTTCGTCTCTACCTTCCACGAAAATAGGTATATGCCTAACATTGCCCTGCTGCTGTTGAGGTTTCTGCGATTGCTGCTGTTGCGGCTGCTGTTGTTGTTGTTGCTGTTGTTGAGGTTGATTGTGTTGCGGCGTTATGTCTATCCTCGAGACGTATCTCTGTCCCGATGGCTGTTGTTGGGTTCGTTGCTCTTGTTGAGGCTGCTGTTGATTCGTCGACTGTCTGTTCTCTGGCGGAGCGGACATCGAACGTTGTCCGCGATTTCCTTTGTCCGGGTTCTCCATGTTGTGACGATGTTGTCCTATGTCTACCGTGTTACGCAGTCCGTACTGAGGTATTTGGTTCTTTTTAGTAGGTGTGTGCTCGGAATCGTGGGCTCGATGATCCGGCTGCTGGTTCTGACTACTCTCCGGTTCACCGTGCGAGCCGACGCTTGCTCCGCTCGTAGCGCTGCTTCCGCTTGCTTGACTCCTCGCGTCCTCGTCGGAATAGCCCTGTTGTTGTTGTTGCTGTTGTTGCTGTTGTTGATAGCCGTTTCCAGAGCCACGGTGGTGATTTCGGTTGCGGAAAGAGCTTTGGAAAGGTATGTCGCCCCAAGGGGGTCCGAGTAGATGGTCCGCGAACTCTGGATGACGGGCTGCTAAATCGTCCAAGTGGGCTCGAATGTCGCTGCGACGACCAAAGCCTTCGTCGTCGAATGGGAAACCCTGCGAATACAACAAGAACGTCAGATATTTTTTCTCGCACAATGCTCGTTTCTTCTTATTCGATTATCCAGCCTTAGCTTCCTCCGTTCCAACCGTCTATAGAATTTTTTCTTAATTTTCGCTGCTTCGAAAATGTTGCTTCTATGCAAATAGCTGTGTTAAAGTGCCACTCGAAAATCTGTTGTTCGGTAAAGCTGCGATTATAATAAGCCAAGTTATAAAATGCTCTGGTAAATATAAGTGCGTTCGCTCTCGTGTGCAAGATATTCTGCAATGTAAACGAGTAAAGAGAAGTAAGCGTAAGAAAAAGTAGCGGCATCCGGCAATGAGTGATTTTCTTTGCCTAATGAGGACAAGAATCGGTTAGAGAGGCAAGATATAAAAGATCGAACCCGCGTGGATCCGAGGTGTAGAGTCGGTGTTTGAAGAATAAAAGGCCAAGTTTAACCGAGTGTTTAACGCGTTACGTATTTTCTCATAGGAGAATATCCTATGATCAATATTATATTTTTATTTCGAGTCGGACGTTAGATTTTGAAAGAAAGCTAAAGTTGGGGAGGGTCGGTGGAAGGTGAACATTTCTGCGGATTCGATATCTAAGGGGAGATAAGTTTAGGCGGCTATGGGTAACCGTAACCGGAGAAGCAGAAAATCAGAAAACTGGGTGAATGTCGCCGACTTGTTCGTATAAATAATCCTCGCGAACTGTGTCATGGGCTTCGAAATGGTCCGAGACGTTCGAGACATTCGAAATTTCCTGATTTCTTCGCGACACGACATTTCGATAAACGTCGGCGGAATAGACGAGAACAAATGATACGAACGGTCTGTTCCGTCGCTGTTAACCGAGAGAGCACCTTACTGGCTACCCACGCGACATCCGCCGCTTCGAAACGTCATTGCCGATAGCATTAACGGTTAACAGCGTTGTTTATCGAAACCGGTTCCGTTTCGTTTCGTTTCGTTTCGTTTCGTTTCTTTTTTATTTTGCGCGTGGAAAGCCGATTAGATCACTAGCAAAAATATCGTGTTATCGTACCTACCTAGCTGAACATTATCGCGTTGAAATTTTGCAGAAAGATCTGCGGTAGAGCATTTTGTGACGACTAGTACTACATATATGTATAACTGGAGTGCCGGAAGAGATAGCTTCGACGCTGGCAGAAGCTGCAGCGGAATAGAAGAAACGTGTTTAGAGTGTCGTTCGAAAGTTATAATATCATTAAGATCTATATCCTAAGGATATCATCGATACGCGACATCGTTGTACGTCGGATTAATCGCCTAACAGTCACGCGGCGTCTCGAGGCAAGCCTAATACGGTCGAGAGCCAGTGGCGATGCGTGCAAACGGGGGAAAATAAAGTGTACGAGAATGGACCGCGATTATATTTCCTTAGATATTTCTCGTTTTTTCGCCTGATCGAGTAACGCGCGCCGCGTCCTCGACGGGTATAGAGGGCGGGGGAGGAACAAGGAGAAACGTCTCCGTTAGTTTATTATTAGCGTGATCACGCTTGTGTTTTGGAGGAATGGACGCCTTGTTTCTAGAAAAGAGCGTGCTCGAAACATTCTCGGCTAAAGTTGTCGAAGAATTATTCTTGCGATATATGTATCGCGATATGCGATATATGTATCGCACGGTAGTATTAGTACTATCACGATAGTACAACTGTATCTCGACAGTATACGTTATTGATACCTAACGACCTGTCGATAATATATTTGAAAAACGCTTACCTTTCGAACAACGATAATCGCATTTTATCGATAAAATTGTATAGCGAGTTAGTTGGACACGTAGTTAATAACGTTATCGATATCGCGGCTCCGATCGAGAGATACGCCGAACATCGGAATGAGATCATCAGGAATAATCGCCAGAAAGAAGCCAGGACGAACTACGAAAATTCTGAATAAAGTTTACGGGAGTAGTCACCGACGAATTTAACCTTAACCGACGAACGGCCCCGCGAGTCTATATTAAAAAAGGGATTTCTACTTCTACGTATGTATCTCTATACTCCTACACCGAACGAAAACGAAGAAAATATAAAAGAAAAATTTGTATGCCAGCCAACTGGATAGTTGGTAATGAAAATTTATTGTTTGTTATATCATATATAATATAACGCTGCTTATATTACTAATAAGATTTTTCTGTAAAAAAGAAAAGTTTTTTTTTTTTTCCCCAGCAAAAATATCGAAAAATTCCTCGAGTTTCCATAGAAATGAAATTAAAGCGCGATAAAAACGTGACGGACACGCAACGAAGAGAGGAAAGAATCGTGCGACGATAAGTCGAAGAGGAGCGTAACTTGTTTCTGGTTGTTCGGAAACGGAATGTTACGCGATTATCTGGTTGACGGAGAAAGCGAGGAATTCACGGGTCGACGAGTCACCGTTTCGAAGCAACGAAAACGTACGTCACTCTTAGCGAATTCTATTTCTAACTTCCACGCGATCTCGCGGAACGCGAAAGAGAAGGTCGAAACCGACGCGACGTTACGCGCAAAAACGAGAACATCGATGCGACGTGTACGGAAATCTCTCGGTGAATTGCACCAACAACGCCTGAATTTTTAACGTAACGAGCGATTATGTCACGCGTGACAAGTGTACGAGTACGTACACACGTATACACATGTACATATAGTACACGTTCGATCGTGACTAGCAAAAACATGCCGGTAGAAAAGCGTACGAATTCGAAGGAACCGCCTAATCTGAAAAGTATGCAAATTTTCCTACTAATAAATCATGATCGAAGGAGAATAGAGAGAGTAACGTAGGAGAATAACGAGAAAAATCTATCGAGTCTCGAAAGATCTGGAAAAGTCTCGCAAACGTCGCCAGACCACCTATGTACATATGTACCAGCTAAATAGGCACGATTCAAAACTGCACGCTCTGACGTAACGTTATCGACAATTCGAATTACTCCGTCGAAATCTAATTATTTCTGATGTATAGAGACATAGAACCAAATTCATACAGCCTGTAAAAATGACAGTGTACGTATACCGTTCAAACGGACGTGACGATGGAAAAATATTACACCACTTACGGGGAACGGATGATCCAAATCAATCGGTTCTCCGAATTCGGATGCTTTGTCCACGATGACAGGCGAGTCCATTTTCTGGACTTTTTGCTCCCTGTCTGATTTAGAACACGGGCTTTCCTTTTTTTTCTCTCTCGCGTGGACAACAAGACCTTTCTTTTAAATTGCTGGCTTCTAGGGAGAAGTTTAGTCCTGGCCTTTTTCACGGTTAACTACTTATTTGTAGGTTAAGTGTTTGTTTCTCTTTTTACTTGCTTTGCTACGTTTTCAAAGGATCAGTCAAAAAGCTCACTAAATAACAGTGCCGGCGGTGTGTTAACAAAAGGCGAACGAAAATTATACGTTTTGGCAGCACACTCTCGCTTTAGTTTTTGTTTGTTTGACTTTTTTCCGTTCTTTTTAAAGATCTTTCAAAATTACCGAGAGAACAACGTGTGACAGTTGTCTCAGCCTATGCGTCCCTTCGTTCGATCTTCCTTCTCCCTATTTTTTCTCTTTCTCGCACAATCTTCTTTTTATCGTTATATAAGAGAAACACGCTAGTATTATTCGTTGAATTTTTTCCACTATACAGTACACACACGCAGGCACACACACACACACGCGCGCGCGCGCACACTCGCGAATCAAAGTTCCGTGCGTTGAAAAGAATCGTTTCTTCCGAATAATCGGAAAGACGCACGCGTTAACGAACAACGCGAGTTCAGGTCAATAGCGAAACTGTCAGTGCGCGCCCAGAGGAACTTAAATATATTTGTTGTGTGGGACGCATCGGGAGCCACGTGACTGGCTGGCCGAGCGCGGCCGAATGTTCGCGAAAACGACCGAAAGAACGTGCCAGAGTATACTAGAACATTCGTCCGTATTTCGGTTTTTCGAGAAACGGCACGCAACTACCGACAACTAATACGATAAAGATACGAGAAAGATACGAGAAAGATACGAGAAAGATACGAGGGCCGATTATGAAGCTTGCGGATGATGACATTCCACGTCACTTTATTTATAAACAATCGATATTGTAAGCAAAAGTGATATCGCGATTTCTGTGTCTTGTAAGTAATAACTGAAATGAAAATATTATCAAATAATCGATATAATTATCGAAAGTACTCGCATATATCATTGACAACGTTAAGAATGTTGTCTTTTCGATCTTGAAAAGGCGTTGAAATATCCTTTGAACGAGATTTATTGCTCTTTTTCACGTTTCCTTCGTTTTCGTTTTATAATTAACCTGCCAGGCAAGGCTGTACCCTGGACTTGTTTACCTATATCCTTTTATAGTAAGCACGAAATCTCATCGTTTTCGTATTCGAATCCAAATACGAAAAGTTGGTCAATATACTTTCTTTCGACGATTACATATACCGTTTATACCGTATAAATAGATCACTTGATTAATCAGGATTTATGGTCGTAATTATTGTCCTCCAGAGTTCTGACTACTTTTTCTTATTATTTTATTCGATATAATCGTGAATCATCGAGCGTGTATTAATAGCCTGCGGCTGATTCAATGGACACTGCTTAATCGCCAAATACTATGTACATATACAGATTATACTCGATGAAGAATGGTATCGAATCGATGAAGAATCGATGAAGAATCGATGAAGAATCGAGCGGTTAATATATAAATCGAATCGAGAAAATGTATTTTTAGAATCACTCGAACCATAAATAGAATCGTTTGAAAGCTTCGTATGGTAGGTCATTCGCGAATCTCCGAGTTTACGACGATAATATTAAGTGGTAACCGAAGAACCCTGTACAACCGACAGTTAATATTTCGGACATGGATCATCGAGAGTCCGTCTTTATCGAAAGAAAGAACATCGGAACGAATAATAATTGCTTGGCTTTTTGATTCTTGCTCGAGTTAAATCACTCGAGTACAGAGTATAGAGTCCGCTATAAAAATCGTTAGTCATACGATCGTATGGCCCTGGTCCAAGTTCTTCTACTTGTCGTAAAAATACGTACGAACAGGTTCGTACACTATGCCGATACTACTATGATGCTACTATCATGCTACTATGATGCTACTATCATGCTACTATGATGCTACTATGATGCTACTATGATGCTACTATGATGCTACGATGATGATGTTGCGTTACGATTGAGGGGAGGGTTTCGAACATGAAATTTCAACCGGTAGGAATATATGTATACTCTTACGTATGTCACAGCCAATGCAATTAAAGTTTATCGATTCGCTCGTGATCGTAACGTAATCAACACCCTGTACTTTGTAATCGAATTTTATCGACTGTTACGTATAATATATCTTTGTTAGACTTTGGGTTTAGGTGGGTTAAAGACACTTTTTGTTTCTATGTTAAACAATCGAAATTTCCATTCGTTTATATTTATAGCTATGTTGAAAATTGTGTGCCAGAAGAAGTCGAAAGAGAATTATTTCGAAGAGGAATCATCTACAATCTCGTTTTTAGAAAAAACGTAACGACAGTTCGATGTCGTCGCAGAAAAGAATTACAAAGTAATTGTAATTATTCGTAGACCCGCAAGAAAGATCGGTGTAAAGATTAAATAGAAGAGACGAATTATTGGCGCCACTTACCTAGATACGTGAGAGGAATGTATCGATAAGTTATGCGGCCGTATCGAAAAGTATCGAACGTAATTAGCCTCGATAAGTTAAGAATAAGCTAGAAATCGCATCCCACACATCTCGCACTCGAAGAAACATCGCCGCGTCGATTCACTGCGCACCGCGAACGCACGAGTTAAGTTTGCTGGACGGATGACTCACTTCAGACCCCCTACGGGATACGGATTATGTAATCGATCGAATGGCAATACATCGGCAAAAAGTGGCATCTGCGGACTGCGCGTAACATTGCGTTTCGACAATCTACGAGATCGACGAAATAAATGATGTCGAGACGTCGATGTGTTCGGCTCGCGCTTCCGAGTTCCGAAAGTACACCGGAGTGGGGCAAGAACGAGCGATCTTTAATCCCATATCTCGCATGTTTCAGATTTAAAGCTTTCAATTTCTTTAGCCACGTATGCTTTGCATCTATGCGACTCGAAAAGCTACTTCGTTTCTAGCTACCGAAGTAGTTAACGTAAACTACCGAAGAAAATCATTGTAAGCAGAGTATTGTCAACGAGTATTGTGAACTCGTTACACGATTACAAAGAACGGTAGACGGTGGCGAATAAATACTCGTATTTCGTAAAATTCCTTAAATTCCTTAAATTCCTTAAATTCCTTAAATTCCTTAAATTCCTTAAATTCCTTAAATTCCTTAAATTATGATCAAACCGACGAATAAACGTGCGTTTAAATGTTAAGTCATCATTACTATGCAGATATTAATCTGCAAATGTTTCGTTAATCCATTACAGAACAATATAGAATCGATGCAAAGAACTTTCGATACTTGTCGAGATTAACCTTGCAACTTGTATACATATATAACGTGTACAAGTTGAATTCGAATTCGAATTTTAATTGGAATTACGCATTGATATACATATAAATATGTTGTACTAACATTGAATTGTTCTTTTTCTTTTCTACGCCTCTTGTCACGATGGTAATTATTCGTTTTAACTATTAATTTGAACTCGCATCGAGGCTTAAAAAGAAAACAACGATATTCTACTCGAGATAAAACAGCGATGCATTGTATCCGGTGAAAGAGCCATGCCGAAGAGGTGTTGCCATCTAACGGCAAGATAGGTAACCTGAAAATACCTAATTACAGTATTTATGCAGCAATTATAAGGCTATAAATAATAATCGCGCAAACATAATATTGCTTGACAATTACCTAAAAATATTAGTTAAAATTCTCGTTAATCGACAAGAGTTACGTACGATAGGAACAAGTCGAATTTTTTTACAAGTATGTTACAATTTTCAACGTTAATTTAACTAACTCGTTGGTTAATATTCGAGAGTAATCGAATAAAAAGTTCGAAAGAGAGAGAGAGAGAGAGAGAGAGAGAGAGATCGATAATTAATTAATCACAGGATTTCGTTCACGCATCTCGATCGTCCGCACTCGCGCGCGATCATCGACAATGATGATCGATGATCTACGGTGATCGATAGTAATGCCAGGAGCGCACGAGGCCCGAGGAAGTTGATTCTATCGTCGTTTCACGATCGTGCACGACCCACGCAACACTCGGACGTTTCCTTGACGTCATTCGAGGCTGCAGTAGACCGTACGCGGCAGGCAGATTCCCTTACTTACATATTGTACGTGTGCACGTGTGCACGTGTGCACGTGTGCACGAGTGCACGAGTGCACAAGAGAGCACGAGAGAGCACGGGAGACATTGTACGTCCGTGCATAAGTGCGTATACACGCATTCTCGCACGTACGAGACCTACTGTCGGCCGTCGCCGGCTAATATTTTATCGGTGAATTCGATGCTATTCGATGCTATTGAATGGAATTGTTGAGTAATATGCTGTGAAGCAAGCGATGGATTCTTTACCCGGGATCGGAATGATTTCACTTAACTTTATCAACGTACAATTCGAAGGGAAATTATTCGAACGATCGAGAGCGTAGTCGTCCGGTCGTAACCGATACAACAGGGTGTGACGATAAAAGCTAAAAGCTCGCTAAAAGCTTCGAAGGTCGCGGTGTCTACCGACACACACGGAGATACTAATCCAGCTCGATTCGCCGTCTGTAAAATGAAGTTTCATTCAGCGGGTTCGGCGCTTCTTGGAAGATATGCAAGAATTTGATCGCTGTAACGTTACGCCGTCTGTAACGGTGCCGTCACGATGCATGCACGAACAAAAGAGATGATCGGGAGATAAGGCAATAATACTATTTTAGGTGCAAAGCATCGCGTCGAGCGGTGTAGGAATATCGAGAATAAAAATGAACGATAAGAATCTTGAAGGAATTCGTGGCGCGACGTAAAGGGCTCCTTCCCTTCGGCGATTCGCAGAAGGGAAGCATTAAGCGGATAGGTATTTATGAATGACTCTCGGCCGGGGATAATAGAAGGGATAATCGGAGCTCTGGGACGTGTTTCGTGGAACGGAGAAGGAGATCACTCGCAAGATGTCCCTTTCCACGCACGATGCATCCCAATCAATCGTATGAGTCACGGAATGAAATTCGTGCTAGGTCATCGACTGGGAAACGCGAACAAACTTCCCGTTCGTCTCGAGTTCCTTCTCTTTTCTTTCTTCCTTTATCGAACTTTTGGTCCAGCGAATTTGAAATAAAACGAAATAAAACGAAATAAAACGTACGAAAACCGTGGGAAAATCGTTCGGGAAACCGTTTGGGAAACCGTGGGGAAACGGGGAAAAATCGACCACCGACGACGCCAATATGCCAAGGCAAATATTGACGGAAGAACCAGACGAATATAGCTGGTTCACCGTAAAACCTTGCCCCGCCTTGAGCAATTTCGTAAAAAGAAGAAGAAAAAGAAAAGAAAAGTGTCGTTTTCGACTGAAAACCACATTTCCACTATCGAATCGACAGATTGTTCTGGATCTGAGTCGTTGCTCTGGAATGGCGAGAGAGAATCAATGGCGGCTATTTTGAGGTCTCAGCGTCGTCGTCTTCGTCTTCGTCGTCGTCGTCGTCGTCGTCGTCGTCGTCGTCGTCGTCGAGAACGTTCGTTCGAGAACGTCTTCGAAGACGCGGATCCTCCTCTCGAAAAATAAATTGTTAACACCATATTGTGTACGTACGGGACAACTATTTCAAATATTTTCAAAACTTATTAAATAGATACGATAAGATTATCTGTTAAATAACGCATGTTACGCATGAACATTTGTCAAAGAAGATCGATGAAATCGTACACGATTCGTGGACTAAAAGCTAAGAAGACAAAAACAACGAGGCGAGTAAACGGTAAGTCGTATCGCCCCGAGAGCGCGAGCCGAGAACATTTGGCAACAAACGCGTTATTTCTGGGTCCTTCGCGAAGAGCGTTGCGTTTCTCGAATCGTTGCGTTTCTGAAGCAACCGCTTTCGAACCTTAGCGATGCGATGCTATCGAGAAACCCATGGCCAGCTTCGAGTGGTGAATCGGACCATATTATATTCTCACCCTCTTCTGTTCGACCTCCTGGTCGGCCTGTTTTTACAAAATTATCCTCCGATCGGGACATTAATGTAAATAATAAAATGTTACAATATGTGTATGTACATGAATTGTAAGCCAGTAAAAGCTTGTACAGTTTCACATGGCCGGCAACGACTACCGACAGTTATTTTCGATCCATTTGCAACCGTTTCGTCGAGCAAGGGAATCCTTCTCACCGCGATATGATTTATTGCGTCGACCTTTATTGTCTCGTTCATCTTTTTCGCTGTTCCGACGATAGAGCTCGCCGCGTTTAACGCGCGCCGTTTAATGGTGCTTTCGAACGGGCAAAGAAGAGACCGTGCCAAGAAAGCATAATGGCGCGCGTGTTCGCGTATTTTAAGTTCTGAAGCACGTGCCCGGTATGTACCGCGAAAGTTGGTTACCTCGAATTTGAAAGTCAATCGTTTAGGCGACGTGTCTCTCGTACGTGTATTTCGTTTCGCTCGTGTTTCCCCTCGTCTTGCCGATGAAACGTGCCGTAAATAGAGGAAACAGAACTTTCCCGATCATACGCACAGAAACATACGCCAGTATTTACACGCCACTCGTCACTTTCTTTCCAAATAATAAATATTTCTATATTTCCGACCGATCGAAAGCCAGTCTAATCTTACGCGAAACTAACCTAACTCTAGCCTAACGTATCGCCGGTATATTAACCTTACCCTAACCTTACCCAAGAGAAACACACTTTGTAAGAACAAAGAATATTTACGAATCATCGAACGAAACGAAACGAAACGAAACGAAACGAAACGAAACGGTAGACGAAGAAGATCATTTCTATTATGTTTATAAACAAAAACATTTTTTGCCAAAATATTTGCTCGACGCGACGTTTAAATGGTAGAATTGCAACGATAAGCATCCAGATGACCACGATCAGATCAGTGTAATATTGGAACACGTTACCGATGCCGATCTCGTTTTTCCCGATCATCAAACTGTCGTCGACGTTCGTTCTTATTGATTAGATTACGGGACGAGTACGATTTCGTACAATTAACGCTAGATAGATTGTAACCTCGAGCAATAGCCTCGCGTCTAGTGTGCGCGATTAATGAACAGAGCTCTGAAAACGCGAAATTAAATGTTAAATAATCTCTACGTATACGCGATTCGAATGGAATATCTAGCGGCAGAATTTTCAACGGCGCGGTTAACACTATACACGCGTATACCTAGCATACATAGTCGCTTGCATTTTTATGGCCCGACGTACTTCGCCAAATTCCAATGGCCAACAAACACGGCGCTTCCTTTCTTTTTTCTTTCTTTTCAGTTCCTTGCCTTCTGAAAATATCAAGATCGTGGCAAGAATAACCGGCGAGCAAAGAAAACTAAATACTCACCGTTCTGAACGACGCAGAAATTGGGCCACTCTATAAATAAAGAACTTTTGGACAACGGCATTTAAATCGCTCTAACGATATAATCAATTTTTATCATTTCGACGAATCAAAAATTCTTCGACAAATTTCGACTCTCTATCGCTTTCATCCTTTAACGGACACGCATTCGTTAGATTTTATAAATAGAAAGAGAAACGATAATTATACATACTATCGACAAGTTCACGGATCGATAATCGATACGAATCGATCGACAAAACTTTCAACGATTTATTAAACAACCAAAATAATAAAACTTACCCTTGAAAAAGCGGAATGTCGTTCAAACGGATCTCGTCCTGATCTAGTGGATGGCTCGAAGAAGGATTTGCTGTCTTCGTCGAATTGCTGTTTGATTTCTTCGAGAAGTTCGTCGCCGGATTTACCGCGCAGTCTGTCGCTGAATTTCGGCTTATCACGAAAGTAGAACGACATTTTCTCACCTATATGCACACCAACGTTACATGTACAATTGGCCCGTTGCACCTGTTACTTTTCGGTCGACACAAAATCTCCGATTCGACATAAAATACGTATCTCGTTTCGCGAACTAAGAAAATCAAACGCACCGTATAAAAACTCGTTCGAGGTGTCGCGCGTGACTGAAACGACGAAACCGCGCGCCGAAACGTGCGGAGATTAATCAAAGACCGCGCATGCGCGTTCTCTTCTTCGCGATCGTACATCGTTCCTCTATCTTTTCGGCGCGATTACTAGCCAATCACGATCTGTATCGTCATCGATTTATCTCGAATTACCAGCAAAATCCTGATGCACCTTTCGATGCATACAACGCTCAGACTTTTTACGATCTAAATTTAATCGATAGCTATTTATATCTTGCATTTCTTTCTTTTCTTTTTTTCCTATTTATAAATCGGCCCAGAATTTATATCCTCTAATACATTCATTTATTGCTATGTAATAGAGACAAAATTACATCCCACTTTATTATACAACAATCTGATAAGGCATAGAGAATGATAACATGATTAGACTTTTCTTACTCTTTTCTTAAATCATAAGCAACTTTTTATATTTTTATTTTTATTTTTATTTTTTTATAAATCCCATACATTTTGCAGAAACGACATTTTATACATATAAACGATTCTCGATAACAATACTAATCGTTTATTACGCTATACGATATCAAATTCATTTATTTTATATTTAATTATCTACACCGTAATACATCTATGATGCACCGTACACGACACCATACGTATGTATATGATATATGATTCTTTCCTCTTTTCTTAAACACGAGTCCTGTAAGAAAGCGTCATCATTTTTTTTTACACCAAATATCTAGTACATTATTTCCCTTGATTTACCCTTAAACTTAAAAATAATGCAAGAATATTAATTAAGTAGAAACGCATACCAACCATTCCATAAAATCGAGATCGCACTACTCTTTTTATACAATTTATGCGCTTTGTTTTTTAATTAATAGCAGTCCATTGAATTTACATCTCCTTTCTTATGTATAGTTAGTATGTCTTCTATTATAGATTCGAAACTGGTCGTGTAACTAGATAACCATCGGCTTCTATCTTCGATGTAAGCATCGATGTCTGAATTAAAGATTTTTTGAAGGAAAATTTGCCTGGTAACACAACATACTGATTTAACTGTTTTTCCTTCCGTTTTATCTATTCCTTCGTTCATTTTCATCGAATTCTTGCAAATAGATGCAAGTAAATTCGCATCGTTAGCGTCCACAATTTCTTCGATTACGTTGCTGGAATTACTGAACGTTTCGTCGTTACCATTCGGATTTCTAACATCGTCGGATAATTCATATTTAACATAAGATGTATCGAATACAGCACTGTTTTCAGGCAAAGGCAGCTCTGGTAATGGTTCGTTAAGTTTGTATTTTAAAAGAAATTTTTTCAATTTATTCATGATCGATGCTGACTTTTTGCATACTTCGAAATCACTTTCATCTTCGAGAGTTACTAAAAGTACCTGCAATTTAATGCGATCAAATAAAAGTTATTACCTCGTGAACAAATGTTACGAGTTAACTTACTCCTAGACAATTTTGTCTCGCTAATTCGTCCAATGCTTTGTTAAGCCTTCGTTTAATCTCGGTTTCGTTTAACGCGACGATCTTCCTATGTTCTTTCGAAAATGTTACGTTTGGGAATTGACCATCAAGTACCCCTTGGTCAGATAAATGCGATTTTATGGATTCTATCCAAAAATCAAGAGCATTTATCTTCACTTCCCAATGGAGATCAACAACAGCGGCTGTTGACATTGCTCGTGACATTAAATCGATAACGTCTTTCCTAAATTAAAACGCAATCGACAGTATTGAACATTAACACTTCGCGATTTTAAACAGAAATTTCACTCACTGCCATTTACGATGTACATATAATTCCTTCATTAGAATTACAGCTTCTTTCCTAACTATGGCCTCGCTTTCTTCGCTTAGTAATTTTATCGCAATATCCTGAAATGCAAAAGAAATGTTTCTCTTTCTATGCTCGATGTATAAACAACTTGAGCAAAAACATACAGGTAAATTGAACCGCGATAATTTTTCATCCCATATTTTGTTAATTCGAACGGTGCTGGAAATAAAAATCAGAGCAGAGGCTCGAACGTAACTTTCACAGTCTGATTTAGCGATTTCAATTGCCACTTGTACAAACTGATTTGCTAATAAAAATTCTTGGAATGCTGGATATTCTGTAAATAATTATCCTTTTTACACATTATGTTGATTAACTTTACTATACATTGTTACCTACTGTCTTCTGAAATAATTGCTATAGTATTTAAAACTTCTAGCACGCTATCCCTAACTTCCCAATTGACGTCGTGTAATCTTTTGAAAAGCGTTGGTCCTATTTCGTTCATATGGCTATCTGTTTCGATCAGTAGCACTAAATTGGATGGCATAAAATTCTGAATTGCTAACTTACATACTCTTAATGCTTTCACGCAAATCTGAAACAAACATTGCGAAATATACACAATTACTTGTTTCTTATTTATATTTATCGCGTACCATAGGCAATGCTCCTGGATGATTTAATATTTCTTGCGCTATAGATAACAAGCATACAGTTTCTACGCATTCTTGCCACTTTAATTTAAATTTTTCTGTCATAATTGCCAGAGCATTTAAAAGCGATGCTAATAATATGGGATGATCAACTATTGGATCTCCTTCTAATGGACATTTAAATACATATTTTTTTGGTCCATTATCCACGTTTGTTAAATTATTTATTCCTGCGTTAGCTGCATTTTCATCTGTATCTATATCTGGCACATAATTTTTTAGAACATGACAAAATATTTGAAATGCTATAACTGCAACGTCCTGATAAGAAAATACAGTGCATAATTATCGAAATACAATATTATAATATTACATATAATCTGTAGAACTGTTAATTATTACAATTAATTTTCGTTGTACGTACCCTATCTATAATATCTATTATTTCTAGAACCATATCGATAGATGTCTTTGCGATTTGAACCGCAGGTAAATCGTTCTTAATAATAGTATCTCGTACATTGTATGCTAGCCTATGCACAGTTGTAGATGTAATATTAAATATTTTAGTAACAAACATGTTAAAAATATCAGTATCTCTATATTTGAGTCTAATACATATAGCCAAAGGCAAAACCTATTAATGAGAAAATATGTAACTGAATTAAATGCTACCGATGCATGGTATTAAACATACTTACCATTACAGATATAATTTGATGTTCAAATTTGTGTTCGTGGGGAAGAGCAATTGCACGTAACGATTGAAGTTTTTTCCAATATATCATTAAAAGTTTATGTATCCGTATTACTTCTGTCAAATATGTTTTTGATAAAAGCATTAGCAGTATATAAGTTAAATCGCAACAGAATTTTTGTGATGTATCGGAATCAATAGCTTCCTTTCCTTCTTTAATTGCACGCCTTAGCGGAATAAATAAACATTGCAATAGCAGTTTTTCAATATACGATAACAGTCTTGTACTGATACATGTCTCGAAAAGAGCTTTCACTCTCATTTCTAAATCGATAACTTCTTCGCATAATTCAGGTATCATGTTATCAATATTTACAAAGAATGTATTTTCAATAATGTTACTCAACAAATCTAATGTTGTACATAATAATTTATTCTGGTCTAGACAATTATCGTTTAACACGTTGTATACTTGAGACTCGAAAGTGTTGGTTATTAACGGTGAAGCCACTTCTAAGATAACTTCTTTACAAAAATTTATATTTTGTTGTTCGTATAGTAGCAAAAGCCATACAAACTTTTGACTCGCCCGTGTAACGTACAAAGTGTGATTCCAATGAGCATATTTTACAATGTCTTTCCAAATACCTATAAAATATTTGTATTTTGGCGTACATATTTTCAAAAATTATTATAGAAACGTATATCAATTCAGTTACCGAAATCTATAATCCATTGTCTTCCGCTTCTGTGTTCGATCAAGTTGGACAACATTGCGGTATAAGCCATTTTAACGGATACTGGTATATTGTCACCGCGTAGTTTGAAAGTACTACATAGTCTATTATATAGATCTTGGCTCTGCCAATAATGAAAATGTAACTCATTACGCGAAATTATGCCCACAAGTTTTAAAGTAAATATCATTATGGGCTGTGAAGGTAAACATTCGA